>WFMF01000378.1:0-174025 GCA_011033025.1 Beroe forskalii
GGGCCCCCAGCGCGCCTTCTCCGTAGGGAAGCGCGCGGCGCGGGCGCGTACATACACCTATGTGGGCTTAGGAAGGTCATGGTTTTGTCAGGCGTTTAAATAATGGGTCTGACGACGTCAGACAATCATGGTTAGGGCTTGTCAAGTTGTCAGACGTTGTCTGCGCGGGGCGCGCGCGCGAGGCCAGGGGGCCAGGCAACGCCTGGCAACTCTGTAACACTCATGGCCCAACAGGCTCACTTTTTTAACATGTGTTTTTGTGTTTTAGACGCGTTTTTCATGAATTTTATGTTTTAGACAGAAAAAACACTAAAAATGTGTCTAAAACACAAAAAACAGTAAAAACGCGTCTAAAACACAAATTTCATGAAAAATGTGTCTAAAACAGAAAAAACATGAAAAACGTGTCTAAAACACAAAAAACACTAAAAACGCGTCTAAAACACAAAAAACACTAAAAATGTGTCTAAAACACAAAAACACTAAAAACGCGTCTAAAAACACAAAACACTAGAAATGCGTCTAAAAACACAAATTTCATGAAAAAAACACAATGAAAATTATATGATTTTTGTGTCTAAAACACGTTTTTAGTGTTTTTTTCGCCTAAAACACAAAAAACACATGTGAAAAAAAGTGAGCCTGCTGGGCCACCATACTTGGACCCCAACATAAATGATAAATCAGTTTCGGACCGAAAATACTGTGGACAACTTCTTAGATGGATTTCACCCATCCCTAGCGCGCAACACTCGGAAATTTGGAGGGAAAAATGGCGCGCGGCGGAGGGTAGGGTAAAATCCTACTAACAACTTCTTTTGTCAGTAGAAACCTTACTTTATTAATTTATCAATATTAAATCATTAAGTGTTAATTTATTATCCCATAATATAATGTTTAACTTATTTTCCTGTATGTTTAATTTATTTTCAAAGTATGTTTAATTTATTTTCAAAGTTAATGCAATGTCCATGAAATAATATGGGCTGGAAGATCCAGGAGATTGTCCAATGACATGTTTATGAAATTAGTGTTGATGTAATATCAAAATATTTTATTTATTTTATTTTTATTTTATTTTGCTCAGGTATACGATGGTTTGCCAGACGTTGTCTGCGAGTCGGGGCGCGCGCGCTTCGCGCGCGCAGGGGGCCAGGCAACGTCCCGACTCTGCGAGTCGGGGCGCGCGCGCTTCGCGCGCGCAGGGGGCCAGGCAACGCCTGGCAAACGATGGTGTGATATAAGCCTTTTTTCAGTGTAATTACCTGTTTTGAAGCCCTGGTTCATTTAAGAACCCATATTTTTACAATTGACTGAAACCTTTTAGTGGTACCACATAAAAACCTCATGACGATGTCTCTTTTCAGGATTTTACCTTACCCAAAGAATTTAATTTAAATCTTAGCATCATCTCAACTTCAGTTGTAGGTAGAAGCCCCTTTCGAAATTAAGGGCAGTATAGAAGCAGTGTGCTGTAAAACATGCAATTGAATTGAGATAGAATTTGTACGTCCATTTTCTGATTGCATCAGAGCATTTATTTATCTGTATGTATATAGAAAAATTTTGAGGCCTAGTTTCTTCAAGTGGACAAGTGAACCTCTTCTCTGGTCTAAGAGTTGATTTATTTTTTAGTTAATTGTACCTCTGGCTCACAAATAGGAACATATTAGATGTATCAATTAATTAATTAATTAATTCTCTGGTGCATGTACAGAACACCGCTCAGGCAAAACGTCACCCAGACATAACACCACCTTAGAGCACAAATTGAGTAAAAGGGGTGCTGGTACATAATCCTGTGACAGTTTCATGGTTAAGGTTAGGACATATAGTCCACAAGAGTGTTCCCATCAAACAATTTGTGCTTTAAGGTGGTGTTATGTCCAGGTGGCCTTGAATTTGAATTTGTCTGGGTGGTGTTTTCATTCTGAAATTTTTTTGTTTCATTCTGTTTTATCCTACCATCTCTTCTATTAACCAACCTAAATTAATTAACCAACTCTAACCCTAACCTTCACGAGTTACCAATAACCATTGTAGTCCTCCAAAATCTACCATTTTTCCTGTAGTTTCCACTATAATTTCCACTGAATTCCCTTAAATGTGCCTTGAATCCAGGTGGAACCACATGGGCTTAATAGGATAATGCTTAACTTGCCAACTTGGTGCTTAAAGCAGATCTTGGATATCACTGCCAATAAAAAATTTGATTATTTTCTGTACATACAAACATTGGTGCGTGGTCAAAAACCACCCAGACAAAACCCCACCAGGACATAACCCCACCTTAGAGCACAAATTGCGCAAAAGGGACGCTCATGCGTAATCCTGTGACGCAATGTTACAGTTAGGGTTAGGACGTATAGTTCGCACGAACATTCCCATCGTGCAATTTGTGCTCTAAGGTGGGATTATGTCCGGGTGGGGTTTTGTCCTACCATCCAAACATTTATTTTTTTGATCAGTTGTAGCTAAATTAAATTAACTATTTGAGTGGGATGGAAACCAGGGAGAGTGCACAGCAGATAACTGTTCATATAAAAACACCCAAAAACAAAGAAGCTGTACAAACTGCACCTGATGCTACTGTGAAACAGTTCAAAGAACTTGTCAGTCAAAAATTTAATGCTCAGCCAGACAAGATTTGTCTGATATTCAGTGGCAAAATTCTCAAAGATGAAGAAACTCTTGATAAGCTTGATATCAAAGATGGGTTGACAGTAAGTTTCATTGAGTATTTGATCTCATGTAATATGCTTAATTCATGAGTTTGAGTGAATCATTCTATGCCTTTTAACTTTTTAGGTTGATGACAAGTTTATAGAATTTAGGGTGCTTATTGAAGTAAAAGGGATGGCTATATAAGATGATATATATTAATTTCATAAATATCCCCCATTTATTAAAGTCAGGTTACTGAATTTACTGACTATGAATATCTGTCAGGTACATCTAGTGATCAAAAACAACAAAGAACCAACACAACAGCCTAAGTCATCAGAGCAGTCGCCCTCTGCCACACCCACAACATCCACACAGGCCCCTCCACCTCCTCTTGCCCCTGGGGGATTGTCTGGCCTTGCTGGTCTATCATCACTTTCCACTCAAAACCCTCAAGTTTTGGAGCAGGCCCAACAACATCTCTTGCAAAATCCTGAACTTATGTCTCAATTGATGAACAGTCCTGCTGTCCAAGGTCTCATGAGTAACCCAGATATTTTCAGAGAGTTCTTCCTCAACAACTCACAGATGAGTTTCTCTTTGCAGGGTTGTGGTCTGCCAATGAGAGTCGTTAGCAAGGTGCCTGTCACCATTATTTGCATAGACTTAGAATATCAGCAGGGTTAATAGAATCATCTGTTACAATTTATTGGTGGTACAGCATGTTCAACTCAATTTTGTTCTCACTAAAATTATCATGGTAAAAATGTTATACTTCATGATGAGTGAACTATACGTCACTGTGAACAAATAAGAATCAAATAAGCTTTCTACCGAATAAAAACCTGAAAATATGATTCAATCAATGATACTTCAATAAACGTCTTCAAAGGTTTGATCTGAAAATGAATATCACTATAATATCATTTTTATCAGATGCAAGGTGTACTGGAACGGAATCCAGAGATTGGGCACGTTTTAAACAATCCACAGCTGATGAGGCAAGCCATGGAAATTGCAAGAAACCCTGCCCTCATGCAAGAAATGATGCGAAATCAAGATGTTGCACTGAGGAATATCGAGTCTCTGCCTGGTTAGTGAAAGATGATGTTTTTTACCTGGTTCTTCATATTCGCCTTCTTCAATTCTCATGTCTCTTAAAAATATTTATATGCACCAATGAAAGAGATTTTAGCCCAGTGTGTGGGCATATAATTCAGCTTAGAATGGTATCATGACATTCCCTTTAGATATGAGATTTTGATAGAGAATAATTCTACAGGTGGGTACAGTGCTCTACGGAGATTGTATAGCGAAGTGCAGGAGCCCATGATAAACGCTGCCCAAGAAACATTCCAGCCTGCGGGACAGGAAGCAGCTAACCCCTTTGCAGGACTATTCCCCGCCACAACGCAATCCCAGACAGCTCCAACGAGGCCGAGCAACACAGGGGTGGGAAATGAAACGACCAACCCACTCCCCAACCCCTGGGCACCGCCCACTTCAACCCCCTCCCAGCCCCCTACTTCCACCACTACCTCGGCTACAGGTTCGTTGCGGATCTTCATTATTCTGTCGATTGGTGTCTCGGGCATAAGCATTGGAGCATTCGGGCATAAGTAAAATAGTATAGATCCATGCTCTCGAGAAAAATCATTAATTATGCTGCATAAAATTCCTCGTTTAAATCTATTTGAAGGACTTGTCGATAGAATAATTGGAAATTGCAATTTCCTGTCATATTACGTCCCCTCACAATTCCGTACCCTACAGGGCAGCAGTCCCTGCAAGGTTTGTTCCAGAGCCCCGGGCTGCAGCACTTGATGAGGCAAATGCAGGAGAACCCCCAGCTCCTCCAGAATGCCATGCAGATGCCCCAAATGCAGGAGATGATGCACCAGTTCTCAACTAACCCGGAGCTGATGAACCTGCTGATAACGAGTAACCCTCTCCTGGCAAATGATCAGAACCTAGCTAACCAGATCAGAGGACAGCTCCCTCTCATCATGAATCAAATGCAGAACCCTGAGTTCCAGGCAGCCATGACAAACCCAGAGGTAGTCACAGCGCCATTTGATTCAATGCAAATTTATCAATATCATCAATCTGAGCTGCACTGACCCGTGATGAACTAGATAATTGATCATCTTTGATCAAACCAGTAACCAGCACCTTCTTTCAGGTGTTGTCTGCCATGATGCAGATTCAGCAGGGAATGCAGCGTCTGACCAATGCTGCTCCTGGACTCCTACCAGGGATGGGAATCAACACCGGGGCAGCTAACACGAGGCCCCCGGCTCCTAACACCCAAAGTAGTGCCTACAACATGCAGAACTTAATGTCACAGGTTACAATGGATGAAATTTAGAGTTATGAGCTTCATTCGTTTACTCAAACTCCTAACTCCCTTGAGAAATTTCTGCTTTCTCGTACGCGAGTTGTAACTTATGAAAATCATACTCGGACTAATTGATTCATTACTCTGTTGCTCCTAGTGTTATCACCCAGTACACATGAATCATGTGACATGATTACAACCCAATGTCTCGTCTTCAGATGGTGAACTCTCTGAATACCCCTGGAGGAGGAGCAGCGGGGGGTGCAGCCCCCAGACCCCCTAACCCAGAGGTGGCTTTCCAGACCCAGCTCCAGCAACTCACTCAGGTAACTTAGAGTACACTGAGCTTTTTACTCCTTTTACTCCCCCTTTCAATTAGATGTGCCTGTGGGCTGTGGCGGGAAGTATTGTCAATCAGTGGTGCAAAAAGTAACCAGAAGTTCTTGTTGAGACAGTCGGGTGATTACAATCAAAACAAGTATTTTGGCCCTGATGATAATTTTAGAATCTAACGTGTTCCCATATCCGTAGATGGGATTTGTGGACGCTCATGCCAACCTCCAAGCTCTAATTTCCACCAATGGGGACCTCAACTCTGCTATTGAACGGCTGCTCCAGCAGCGTGACCAGCTGACATGATTCCTCTACAGTCACGTGCTTGCTCAGTGTACAGGGTCACGTGATAGTGCCGGTCACGTGACTCTCTCACATGACCTGTTTAAGTTGTTGGTGTGATGAACACGTGACACTTCGTGATCAACTGGAATTTAAATCTTTCTTCCTATAGTCCGAGAAATTGAGGCTGAATTCGAGATTGATATATAGAAAATGATAGGTGGTAGTATTATGAATTTAAAATTTATGTTACGTTTCTTATGAGTATATATACAACCCCGGAACGCGAGGTAGCGCTGCTGCTAGTTGTTTGTGCGCAGTTTTGCGAAACGCAGCAATTCTACAACAATATTGCCCGATTTCATAGGCTAAACTTCAGATAGAGTAATTTTGAAGGTGGCCATTCGATAGAGCTTTAGCATAGGGAGTCCAGTGGTGAAGAGATCATTTGAATACGCCTTTCATGTCAGAAGTTATGATCAATAACACCTCGCGGCAGAAAACGAGGTTTTCCAGTAGTGGCGTGTTCAACGATTCATTGTGAAGCTCAGGAACATGATATCGAAAATCTATGATCAACTAACAATGTAGAACTTTATCCTCTATCGATTCTCGAAGGTCCCAAGTCTCTATCTTCAAAATGTGGATTTCTATAAAAGAAACCATGAGATGGTGTAAAAAAGTACATTACTGTCTACGAATGAGGTACCGCTGCTCTGTAGGTACCGCTGCTCCATTGCGCGCGTGATTCGACAGCGCAAATCAAGTTCCCAGTGTATTTCTGTGTACTTGATCGTGCGTGTGTTGTCTTACCGATTTTTGCATGGTTTCTCGCTATTCCTCTCCGGTTTAAGGAGGCCTGTTAGCCAGTTTAAATGAGAAAAATTTATAAGGTATGAAATTTGGGGATTTTTTAAATAAATATCCCAATATTTTCATTCCCCACAAAGTTTAAAAATGACGTCATCATCATACGTTAACATGCGTAATATTCCCAAAGACTCACCTCATTGCCGGCCTTCACCATACCCGGCCTTCACCATACCCTAACGTTGGGCTTCACCAATGCCCCGGGATAACCCCGATACAGGGGCTTACCCGGACCAAACTCACCTCATTGCAGGGCTTCACCATACCAGGCTCCACCTAGCCTTGGGCTTCACCAATGCCCCGGGATAACCCTGATACAGGGGCTCACCCGTACCAGACTCACCCTTACCTTGGGCTTCACCATACCACGCTCCACCGAACCTCGGGCTTCACTGATGTTCTGGGCTCACCCTCGAACATGGCATCACCCATACCAGGCTCCCCCTTAGCTTGGGCTTCCTCACACTAACATAAACTCCCCGTAGTACTATATAACGTGGGCTCCCCCGTACTAATTAAGGCTCCCCCAATCCCCCCACACTATTTGAGATCTCCATACAATTACAAACTCGGGCCCATATAAACTCGGGCCTCTATACAAACTCGGGCTCCACCACATTCTTGGGCTCAAATTTGGGCAGACTGGGAAAACACCGATTTTCAAAACATGGAAGCATAAGTGGAAACACTATTCCGAATCATAACCATAACCCTAACCATCGACCAAAACCTAACTGTTTATGGTTAGGATAAGGTTTAGCCACAGATGTTAGGGGTTGCAGTTGGGATCTAAGACAGAAATAGCGCTTCCACTTCTGTTACCACTTTTTTGAAAATCGATGTTCTTCCAATTTGACCAATTTAGTATGGGGGGAATCAATATGGAAATTAATATTGGGATCAGGGAGCCCAATATGGGGGATTAGAGCCCAATTTATAGTGTGCATTGGGGATCCGAAGTTTGTATGGGGGAGCCCAAATTAGTATGGGGGAGCCCAAGTTAAGTATGGGTGAGCCAAAATTAATACGGCTGAGCTCAAGTCGTAATGGGGGATTGGGGAGCCCAAGTTAATATGTGGAGCCCAAATTAGTTGTATGGAGGACCCCAAATTAGTATGGGGAACCCAAATTAGTATGGGCGAGCCCGAGTTTATATATGGGAAATTGGGGGAGCGAAGTTAATATGGGGGAGTACGAGTTACTGAGTTAATACGGGGGAGCCAAATACAGGGATTATATATAGGTGGAGCCGGGCATGGTGAACTGTGAAGCCCGGCAATGAGGTGAGTCTAGTTTGGGCTAGTACCGTGTATACTGTGCATAATAGAGGTGAGCCCCGGAAAATCAGGCAATACCAAGATTTAGGAAGCGCTGTTTTTGGGAAGCTCTGGTAAGAGGTAATCCCATGTGTAAGGGAAGCTTGGGTAATGGGTATGATATGGGTGTCGCTGTTAAGATCATATACGTGTTACCAGTCGATGTTATTCTTGGGTCATAATGTCTCCCCTATTCCCAGGCTTCCATGCTCGCTTAACCGCATTGGATTTGAATGCCGGTATATCCCGCATTGTACACTATACAGGGTGCGCCAAAGTCTTGACCCCTTTTACTTTTTGATCATTCGAAAAATACAGCAGATGTTCGATTCTGTAAAAAGTTTCTTTAAATATAACCAAGGAATGGCGGATTCTGAGATTTTTAGGTTGCTATGACAACCATAGCAACCACACGAGTCCCATAAACCGACCTAAACATTGAAGATTTTTGGCGTTTTGACATATAAATCCGGGTAATCAAAACAGAAATTTGGTCTACAGTAGATCTAAATGTCAAAAATGCCAAAAATCTTCAATTTTTAAGTCGATTGCTATGGACACCCGTGTGGTTGCTATGGTTGTCATAGCAAACTTAAAATCTCAGAATCCGCCATTGTTTGGTTTAAATTTAGAGAAACTTTTACAGTGAAATATCTGCTGTATTTTTCGAATGATCAAAAGTAAAAGGGTCAAGACTTTTGGCGCACCCTGTAAGATTAAGTTAATGTACCAAAATGCCATATGTAGAATTAATTGATAAATTGACGACTGAATTTGGTGTCAATAAATAAATACATTGTCAACAACTTGCTGTAAATTACGATACTTGGTAGTTGGTGTCAATCATACTTGGCGTCAACTATACTTGGTGTCAACTTACTATTCTTTGTGTCAACTATAGTTCAAGAGTTCAAGTAAACATTGAACATTTATTCTGGTGTCAACCACACTTTTCGCTGTTGTCAACTATGCTTACCCAATTAGTACTGGCTTACCAAACTTTTACTTTTTTTTATTTCTTCCGATTGATCATACATCCAATTGACGGGTTTTAATTAATATAACACCTTTTAATTATAATTTAGTAATTGGGTATTGGGTTCGTGTCGGTGTACCTATTTAGTATTTAAGCTAGACTTTGTGTCGGTACCTACGTGGTTGGCATTCGTATCTGTGTATAGGGTACCTTATTGTGTTCAAATCATCTTTAGATGATTTGCAATACGAGTTGTTCTGCCATCGCTTATGGGTATCAAGAATACCAAGGCTTAGATAATATAGTCAGAACTGTATTACACTCAGTTTTTTTTATAAGAAACTTATTGAAATCCTAGGCTACAAGTTTCTTATTTTTTTACGATTTTGAGCCTAAAAGTTTCTTAATCGGTTTCTTAATTCTACATATCGACATACCGTACAGCAAAATGTCTACGAAATTTCCAACATAGGAACCTACCTACTATGTAGACTGTAGTTGAGGATTAGAATCGAACCTTCTAATATTTTCAGGTAAATTATACACTTTTAAGCACATACCTATCTTAAAAGATTTATGCAACTGTATACATTAATTTTCAGGGATCTGCATCAAATGTTCTTCCAAAAAAGTTCGCGAATTTTGAAATTTAGATAATATCTAAATCCTATAAAGATTTACCCAGCCGAGCTTAATGCTTGGAACTTTTGGAAATAGATATGGAACTGTAATAGTGTCCTGTCGCAACAACAATTTCTAAATTTCTGTTTTGTGCTTTAGTATCTGACATGTAACTTAAAACTTTTAAACCGACAAATCATGAAAGATTCATTTTCTAAATTTTTATTCCATATGATCAATTATCACATATCCAGTGTAATACTGTAATAGAAGTCCAATAGAAGTACTAGATTAGTTTCGGAATGTTCACCATCAAAAAGTGGGGGTATGGGGGGCGCAGCCCCAGAAATAGACGTATCATGTTAAAATAATTTCAGTTACAATAGGATTTTATACACAAATTTCAAAATTCTAGGCTTGAAGTTTCTTAATTTCTTAATTGTAAAAGATGCGAATCCTATACACACAATGACACAGCGCCCATAAACAAATTTAAAGCATTTCTAGATTGTATTTGTAATCAAAATATTGAATGAATACTCAAGCTTCAGCCTTCTTCATTTACTATAGTTAGTCACTATAATTTAGTCAAAATGTTATTTTGCAGGTACCAAAATAGTACATCAGTTAAATGTCTATACTATACAGGGATTACTGAACTAGTACACAGCATGATTTAATCAAAAAAGTCACGTGTAAAAGTTGAAAGGAAGGCTAAAGCTATGCAAAATCGGTAACGGGCCAAACACACGCACGATCAAGTACACAGAAATACACTGGGAACTTGATTTGCGCTGTCGAATCACGCGCGCAATGGAGCAGCGGTACCTACAGAGCAGCGGTACCTCATTCGTAGACAGTAATGTACTTTTTTACACCATCTCATGGTTTCTTTTTATAGAAATCCACATTTTTGAAGATAGAGACTTGGGACCTTCGAGAATCGATAGAGGATAAAATTCTACATTGTTAGTTGATCATAGATTTTCGATATCATGTTCCTGAGCTTCACAATGAATCGTTGAACACGCCACTACTGGAAAACCTCGTTTTCTGCCGCGAGGTGTTATTGATCATAACTTCTGACATGAAAGGCGTATTCAAATGATCTCTTCACCACTGGACTCCCTATGCTGTGCTCTATCGAATGGCCACCTTCAAAATTACTCTATCTGAAGTTTAGCCTATGAAATCGGGCAATATTGTTGCAGAATTGCTGCGTTTCGCAAAACTGCGCACAAACAACTAGCAGCAGCGCTACCTCGCGTTCCGGGGTTGATATATAATCGTAGAAAATGATTTCAAGACGGTTTAATAATTATTATTTGGGATCGTTCATGTTTAATTGATTAAGCTGTACTATGATATTCCACGGGACGGCTGAATGAGCACGCTTTCCTTTTAAACAGACCCGAACCTTGTCTTTGATAATAGTCTTGACCCCATATTCTTGGATTACGTTAAGACTTTATAAAACAACGTGTAAAATTATTTGAAATAAATCTGACAGGAAGATTCTTACTACCCTACACCTGTTCTAGGACCTTTAGTTCTTGTATTCTTTTTATTCTACTTTATCTTGGAATTTGAACATACATACCAGACTAGAGTTAATTGATATACACATGATAATTTAGTGCCTGGTGCAGTTGGTTTCACACCCTAATTAATGTAATTAATGATGCTCATCTGGGTGATGTGAAACGTTGTTATTTCTTAATTCTAAGCCTATAAGATATCTGTTGCATGCCTACGGAACACAAGCGCAATGCAGATTAAGTGGGGTATAAATTTCAAAGTTTCATTGCTATTTTAATATCTTTGTTACGTGGCATTTGATTATGCTTAGTTGCATTCCATACTGATCGTCATAAAAAGGTTAAAGTATTGTTCCAACTTTTATTCGGCAGTCTCCTAGCCAATTTAGACCTAAAAAAGTTTCCACCGATTCCATTTCCGCTGAAAACATAATTTGATTTCCGTTTGATTGATATGAGATTGTTCACATATTACGTAATCATCCATAGGGGAGGTGGTTTTCAAATGATTGCTCTATAATAGTGTTATTGTACTGTGAAAGTATACGCATGATTAAGGAGCTGGAGGGGATTTGAAATTGCCCAAAAATTGATAACCTAATATGTGAATGGTCCTTATAATACATTTTTGATCAATAATAATTAATATTTAGAAGTTGGTATTTTATCTATATATTGCAAGAAAATCGTTCAAGAAATCGGGCAATTATCTTTCTTAAATCTCAGTGCCCACTTTAAAATAATTGTAGTAAATAAGATTTCTTTGTAGTTGAGCAACAAATAGATTTTTTGGAAAACGAAAGTAATGATTTCATTTTGTGCTGTACTTTGTGATTTAAAATTGCCTGAAAGTTTTTCGTCGCGAAATGTCAGTTTGATGTTGTAGACCACCTTTATCGTCGAACATCTACGAATTAGATTATTTAAAGTTGTTGGAAATGTTGAGCAAGAGTTTATTTAAATGTTAAACCGGGTCGATTATCATTTATGTCTTCAAGCTTCAATATATTATCTATCTCCCAACCCTAATGATAGTGTTGTATCATCGAATCTGAACCCTGTAAAATTGTTATATTATTATGTAATGATTTTGTTCTGGAAACTCGAAATTATGTGTACGATGCGAAATAAAGTGTGTCTGCCCTATGTTCTATTCCTTGGGTTATGTTCTTCAGTATTTCCTGTGACAATAAACAATTATTGAAATCAGTGCAGAAATTATATCTAGATACTACCCATGTCCCATAAATTACTGCGCGTAGTATAAAATAATCGAATTCCAGTACAATTTTCTCTTTCTTATGAAAATTTTTGTTTTGGCTCGATACAGAAAACAATTATAAGTATGTTGAACGAAAGAACATATTAACGATATTGAAATATGAAAATATTTATATTATTAGTCAAGGAATCAAATAAGATCTGGTTATCTGCATAACACAATGGTTTGTATTGTAGTCCTGTGTATAATATCCCGTTCTATCTACCCATGAGATCCATTGCTCAGTTAGCATGGACACCTCTGAGCGAGTAGAGATTCAGATCGCTGCGGACTGCGACTGTAAGCCCTTGGAGGAGAGGTTGGCTGCCTGTCAGCAGTCCGGATCAGGTGATTGTGTCAAGGAAGCCCGGTTACTGGCCAAGTGTCGTCTCATGTTACGCGAACCTCTGGGGCCGCTCAAGCCTTCGAAACGACGGAGCGAGTCAGCACAACTGCCATCTGACTACTCTAAAGCAGAGAACTGCGCGGGCCCCCTTCAAGCTGTTAAAGAATGCATCAGTAAACGGCACGATCCACGATTCTGTGCGGGCCAAATGGATGACTTCAAAACCTGCAAAATGATGCTGGAAAATAAGCAAAATAACAGATGATACTTATTCTGAAGAATGTTAGTGTGAATATCCTATCGTCTCTGAAATTCAATCGTCGGTAACATAACAATTAACTGTTGCGTGTCATTGGGCATGAATGGTTTCATTTTATGGCATATAGGCCAGTATAGGCTCTTTTTTCTGAATTTTACATTTCCTGTGCTAAGGTATTCGGTTCATTTCCATCAACTACCTTCCTGTCCCCTAATTGTGGCCTGTGTTTCAATGTACCTACGTGTGATTGTATTTGCCTGTGTTGTTGACTATTGTCGCACTTAAGTCTCTTATCAGTTCACTGAGGAATGGGAACGCATTTTGTTATCTTAGTAAGATATAATATGATTTTCAAGTGATTAAGCAAAATTGATAATTCCCCTGTGATTCTTTCGTCATTCTCAATTTTCACTACAATTCCTACTAAGAATAGAGTCTCAGACCATCGAGCTATACTATAACTATCATATTATGCTAACCTCAACATCGTGACTGAAATACCAGGAAGCAAAATCCTGCTATTTTGAAAGGCCTCCCAAGATAGGAAAACTATTGTCGTAATTTTGGCGTTCAATTAATTTACCATATTTGAGCTCTACAAGCTACTTTTCAGTGTAATTCTGACACCCTACCGTAGACGGGTTTCAACTGATGAACAGTGTCGATGTAAAAAGTTACTGTATCGATGAGGGTTTATAGAAATGGTAGGTTTATACACATGGTAGGTTAATACACATGTTAAAACTTCAATTTAGGCTGTGCGTGTGCACTTGGGCCCTTTTTGTGCCGCGCATGTCACAAATTCGTGGTCACGTAGTTGAAACATCTTTTAGTACTAGCAAAATTCCGAATTATTGACTTACAAAGGATCGTGTTGTTTAATTGTTACTGCGCGGCCCGTTAATAAATTTAATGAGCCGCGCTCACAATGGTGACGTAATCGATAAATAATAAAGTTAGCATTTGAGCATTCAAAGAATAAGCAGATGGGAAATGACGTAATCATACTGAAAACCGTGATGATATGATGATGCTCGATCTGATGCTGAGTGATGAGATCACCTCACGGCGCAAAATAGTGTGGTTAAGTCACGAATTAGGTATGTTTCTCATATTACACAAATTTATGTTTCTGAGTGGCGTCACTCCACCATAAGGGTAATTCCTATGTGACATCATAATTTCAGATAAGGAAGGCTGTCCTGTTATATGAGAGACAATAATTAGTATCTTGGGGGCCACAATAAGGTGGGAGTCTGGACATATGGGGGAGGGGGTGTTTAGCCAAATGCAGACGCCTGCTGTTTTTGTCAGGCGTTCTAAGCTCACTTATAGATCGTAGGTCAATAAATCGTATCTCACTAGATCGTGGATAAGCATACCATGTATAAGTAGATCGTAAATCTGTAGATTGCAGACCAGTCAGATCGTGGATCAGTAGACCGTAGCTAACACGATCATAAATCACGAGGTCGTGGTTCAATAGATCGTAGCTCACTATTTTAATAGATGATAGAGAAGGGAAGGTACCTTATTAACAGCGGCACCTTATTAACAACGGTACCTTACTAACAGCGTCACCTCATTAACAACGGTACCTTATTAACAACGGTACCTTATTAACAACGGTACCTTATTAACAACGGTACCTTATTAACAACGGTACCTTATTAACAACGGTACCTTATTAACAACGGCACCTCATTAACAACGGTACCTTATTAACAACGGTACCTTATTAACAACGGTACCTTATTAACAACGGCACCTTATTAACAACGGCACCTTATTAACAACGGCACCTTACTAACAACGGTACCTTATTAACAACGGCACCTTACTAACAACGGTACCTTATTAACAACGGTACCTTATTAACAACGGTACCTTATTAACAACGGTACCTTATAAACAACGGTACCTTATTAACAACGGTACCTTATTAACAACGGTACCTTACTAACAACGGTACCTTTTCAACAACGGTACCTTATTAACAACGTTACCTTATTAACAACGGTACCTTATTAACAACAGTACCTTGTTAACAACGGTACCTTACTAACAACGGTACCTAACTAACAACGGTACCTTATTAACAACGGTACCTTATTAACAACGGTACCTTATTTACAACGGTACCTTACTAACAACGGTATTAATATTAACAACAACACATTAAGCGAGACAAATTGAAAACCAATAAAAACAAACTGAACTAATGACGAGAGGGCGCAGCACATGCCTTTATATATGCCACTGACACCACTCAAGCATGACGAATTACGTTACGAGCACATACCAACTTTATGACGTTGACACCACTTTGCACAATAGTAAGCGTGACGAATAGCTACGATTGCACATTCCACATACCAAACCTATGACGTTGACACCACTTATCACCCAATCGGGCATGACGAAAAATGTTACGTGCACATACCAAATCAATGACTTTATGTGGAAGCACACAAATTTATTATTTCTATCAGAAGAGCATACACATCTATCATTCATTCATTCATAATAGCCTGGTCAAGTCCGCGCGCGCATTGATTGATGAAATAGCGCTAGTGCCTTCACATTCTTTTTTGAAGCGCGCTCCTGTAAGGGGAATAGCAGGTGTTTCTAAATATTTCCAGGACATGTTTTACGGGACTTGTGTCAAGCCGCGCCGCGAATTTCAGCACTCCAAATGCGCGCGCTTCGCGCTCGCGTTTGCAATTTCCTCCCAAGCACGCTGCAAAATTTATCAACAATGCACAATCCCGTTCACACACTATCAGTCGCAGTTCCGACTTGTTGTCTAAATCCTTTATAGTTGTAAGTTTACGAAGTAGGATTTCAGCTATTGATTTTGTCACAGTTTTGAAATTTGGGTATCAAAATGTATAGTGCTTTGTTTTGATATTGATTGTCCCTCAAAACAATCAACATTCAAATATGTTCGACACAGTAACACCCTTACGACACAGTCACGCAGTGACGACACAGTAACACCGCTACGACGCAGTTATAAGTGTTACGACACAGTTACGAAGTTAGGGATCGTTCATATTACGTGATCAATTTTGGCCGATTTTAACCCCCCTCCCCTGTTAATCAAGTTTACAGTGGTTTACCTGTTGCTAAACACGTATACCCCTGTTATCGTCGCGCGTAACGTAATCAGTTGGAAACCCCCTCCTCTATAGGTGATAACGTAATATTTGAACGATTCTTTACGACACAGTTACGCAGTTACGACACAGTTACACCGTTACGACACACTCACAGTCGGCGGGCGATGTCCGACCCTATCAGCAATTCTGAAGTCCAGCTGTGAAACGTTGTGGCGAGCGCACGAGGTAGGATATCATACAACGACGTAAGGCTGTTATTACGGTGTTACTGTCGTATCGGTGTTACTGTCATGACAGCGTGACTAGGATAGGACCGGTTAACCGAACGGAAACCGAATAAGGGTTAACCAGGTGTTTTGGCTAACGAAACCGTAACCGAATATTTTGATCTCGCAATCAACCATTTCAGATTAAAACAGTCGGTTAACAGAACTAGAACAGAAATATCGGTTGACTGGGCGTTTCAGCCAACCGAAATTCCGTGACCGGATTTATTGAGATACGGTTAAACCGGTCGTTCGCTAGTCGTAACAGTGTTATTGTATACTTGTAACTGCGTTACTCTGGGGCAACAACGTTAAATGTGTCGTAACTGCATGTCGTAACAGTGTAACTGTGTGATCGTAACGTCCTTACAATAAATGTCTTGTAACGGTGTTACTGTGTCGTAATGTAGTGTTATTGTATCGTAACTGCGCTACTCTGGGAAGCAACGTTACTGTGCCGTACAAAAGTGTTACTTTGTCGTAACGGCATTACACTTACGGTGTCTTAACAGCGCTTCTTTAGCACTTAATTACAGCCTGAATGTGTCGTTTAACAATTAACAGCCGTGGTGTGTCGTAACGTCCTTACTGTGTTGTGACGGTGTTACTGTGTCGTAACGTCCTTACTGTGCTGTGAAGGTTTTACTGTGACTTAACAATGAAACTGTGTCGTAACGGTATTGCTATGTCGTAACAATGTGACTTTGTCTTAACTGCGTAAAACTGCGTCCTATCGGTGTTACTGTGTCGTAACTGCGTCGTAAGGTTGTCGTACTGACCCAGCCGCGGCGCTGATTCTCGAGAGGTCTGTCAACGTCAGACAATCGTAAAGGGTGCTACTGTGTCGTAATGGTGTTACTGCGTTACTATGTTCTAACGGTGTTACTGTGTGGTAATTGCGTGACTGTGTCGTAACTGTGTGACTTTTTTCGTAACTGTATGTTACTGTGTTGGAACTGCGTAGTGCGTTCAGACTGTCGTAACTGCGTCGTAATGGTGTTACAGCTGTGTCGTAACGTCCTTACTGTCTTGTAAAGTGAGCTACTGTGCGGTTACAATGAAACTGTGTCGTCAAGATGTTACTTTGTCGTAACGGCGTTATTGTATCGTAACTGCGTGACTTCGTCGTAACTGCGTTACTGTGTAGTAACGGTGTAACTGTGTCGTAACGGTGCTATTGTGTCGTAACGACATTAATTTATTGTGCTGTTAAGGTGTTACGGTGTTACTGTGCCGTAACGATGTTACTGTGTCGTAACGGTGTTACTATGTCGTGGAAATGAAACTGTGTTGTACTTGTAACGGTTCTACTGTCACGTCAATGCATAACTGTATCGTAAAACTGGTTTATGCTGTTGTTGATGTGATTGTTGATGTTAATGTTACAGCCCTGTGCGAGGAGTTGCCGTAAAAGGTCACCTGCACGGTCAGCAAGAATTATATTTTTGAGGCAAACACGCCCAAATGTCCATATCAGTTCAAATTTAACAAGTTAGCGATCAGCGCTGATCGGCGCTGATCAGCGCTGATCGGCGCCGATGAAGAAAAATGGCGTTTACAAAGGCTCTTATGCAGGTGTTTCGGTCGGCGCTGATCAGCGCTGATTTTAGGCCATCAGCGCTGATCGGCGCTGATTGATCGCCGATCAGCGCTGATCGGCGCTGATCGGCGCTGATCAGCGCCGATCAGCGCCGACGACCGCCGATGAGAATTTTGAAATTTCTGATCGGCGCTGATCAGCGCTGATCAGCGCTGATCGGCGGTGTCGCTGATCAGCGCTGATCGGGCCCGATCAGCGCTGATCAGCGCTGATCAGCGCCGATCGGCGGTGGATCGGCGCTGATCAGCGCTGATCGGCGCCGATTGCTGTTGTTAATAAGGTACCGTTGTTAGTAAGGTGCCGTTGTTAATAAGGTACCGTTGTTAATAAGGTGCCGTTGCTAATAAGGTGCCGTTGTTAATAAGGTGCCGTTGTTAGTAAGGTACCGTTGTTAGTAAGGTGCCGTTGTTGATAAGGTACCGTTGTTAATGAGGTGCCGTTGTTAATAAGGTACCGTACTTAATGAGGTACCGTTGTTAATAAAGTGTCGGTGTTAATAAGGTGCCGCTGTTAATAAGGTACCTTCCCTTCTCTATCATCTATTAAAATAGTGAGCTACGATGTATTGATCCACGATCTGACTGGTCTGCAATCTACTGATTTACGATCTACTGATTTACGATCTACTTATGGTACATGGTATACTGATCCACGATCTAGTGAGATACGATTTATTGACCTACGATCTATAAGTGAGCTTAGAACGCCTGACAAAAACAGCAGGCGTCTGCATTTGGCTAAACACCCCCTCCCCCATTTGTCCAGACTCCCACCTTATTGTGGCCCCAAGATACTAATTATTATCTCTCATATAACAGGACAGCCTTCCTTATCTGACATTATGATGTCACATAGGAATTACCCTTATGGTGGAAGTTATTAAAGGTTTAAATAACAAAGTTTAGGTCCGTGACGCCACTCAGAAACATAAATTTGTGTAATATGAGAAACATACCTAATTCGTGACTTAACCACACTATTTTGCGCCGTGAGGTGATCTCATCACTCAGCATCAGATCGAGAATCATCATATCATCACGGCTTTCAGTATCATTACGTTATTTCCCATCTGCTTATTCATTGAATGCTCAAATGCTAACTATTTATCGATTACGTCACCATTGTGAGCGCGGCTCATTAAATTAACGAGCCGCGCAGTAACGATTAAACAACACGATCCTTTGTAAGTCAATAATTCGGAATTTTGCTAGTACTAAAAGACGTTTCAACTACGTGACCACGAATTTGTGACATGCGCGGCAAAAAAAGGGCCCAAGTGCACACGCACAGCCTAAATTGAAGTTTTAACATGTGTATAAACCTACCATGTGTATAAACCTACCATTTGTATAAACCTACCATGTGTATAAACCTTCATACAGTAACTTTTTACATCGACACAGTTTGGAATTCATCAGTTGAATCCAATCTACGGGAGGGTGTCAGAATTACACTGAAAAGTAGCTTGTAGAGCCCAAATATGGTAAATTGAACGCCAAAATTACGACAATAGTTTTCCTATCTTGGGAGGCCTTTCAAAATAGGAGGATTTTGCTTCCGGGTATTTCAGTCACGGTGGTGAGGTTAGCAAATATGCTAACCTCACCACCGTGACTGAAATACCCGGAAGCAAAATCCTCCTATTTTGAAAGGCCTCCCAAGATAGGAAAACTATTGTCGAGCTATACTATAACTATCATATTATGATAGTTATAGTATAGCTCGATGGTCTGAGACTCTATTCTTAGTTGTAGTGAAAATTGAGAATGACTAAAAAATCACAGGGGAATTATCAATTTTGCTTAATCACTTGAAAATCATATTATATCTTACTAAGATAACAAAATGCGTTCCCATTCCTCAGTGAAATGATAAGAGACTTAAGTGCGACAATAGTCAACAACACAGGCAAATACAATCACACGTACATTGAAACACAGGCCACAATTAGGGGACAGGAAGGTAGTTGATGGAAATAAACCGAATACCTTAGCACAGGAAATGTTAAATTCAGAAAAAAGAGCCTATACTGGCCTATATGCCATAAAATGAAACCATTCATGCCCAATGACACGCAACAGTTAATTGTTATGTTATCGACGATTGAATTTCAGAGACGATAGGATATTCACACTAACATTCTTCAGATATTCACACTAACATTCTTCAGAATAAGTATCATCTGTTATTTTGCTTATTTTCCAGCATCATTTTGCAGGTTTTGAAGTCATCCATTTGGCCCGCACAGAATCGTGGATCGTGCCGTTTACTGATACATTCTTTAACAGCTTGGAGGGGGCCCGCGCAGTTCTCTGCTTTAGAGTAGTCAGATGGCAGTTGCGCTGACTCGTTCCGTCGTTTGGAAGGCTTGAGCGGCCCCAGAGGTTCGCGTAACATAAGCCGACACTTCGCCAGTAACCGGGCTTCCTTGACACAATCACCTGATCCGGACTGCTGACAAGCTGCCAACCTCTCCTCCAAGGGCTTACAGTCGCAGTCCGCAGCGATCTGAATCTTTACTCGCTCAGAGGTGTCCATGCTAACTGAGCAATGGATCTCATGGGTAGATAGAACGGATATTATACACAGGACTACAATACAAACCATTGTGTTATAATGCACATAACCAGTTCTTATTTGATTCCTTGACTATTTATATAAATATTTCATTATCGTTAATATGTTTTTTCGTTCAACATACTTATAATTGCATAATTCTGTTTTCTGTATCGAACCAAAACAAAAATTTTCATAAGAGAAAATTGTACTGGAATTCGATTATTTTATACTACGCGCAGTAATTTATGGGACATGGGTAGTATCTAGATATAATTTCTGTACTGATTTCAATAATTGTCACAGGAAATACTGAAGAACATAACCCACGGAATAGAACATAGGGCAGACACACTTTATATCGCATCGTACACATAATTTCGAGTTTCCAGAACAAAATCATTACATAATAATATAACAATTTTACAGGGTTCAGATTCGATGATACAACACTATCATTAGGGTTGGGAGATAGATAATATATTGAAGCTTGAATCAATTTTAAGACATAAATGATAATCGACCCGGTTTAACATTTAAATAAACTCTTGCTCAACATTTCCAACAACTTTAAATAATCTATTTCGTAAAGATTATGTTCCGATGTTCGACGATAAAGGTGGTCTACAACATCAAACTGACATTTCGCGACGAAAAACTTTCAGGCAATTTTAAATCACGAAGTACAGCACAAAATGAAATCATTACTTTGTTTGTTGCTCAACTACAAAGAAATCTTATTTACTACAATTATTTTAAAGTGGGCACTGAGATTTAAGAAAGATAATTGCCCGATTTCTTGAACGATTTTCTTGCAATATATAGATAAAATACCAACTTCTAAATATTTATTATTATTGATCAAAAATGTATTATAAGGACCATTCACATATTAGGTTATCAATTTTTGGGCAATTTCAAATCCCCTCCAGCTCCTTAATCATACGTATACTCTCACAGTACAATAACACTATTATAGAGCAATCATTTGAAAACCGCCTCCCCTATGGATATTACGTAATATGTGAACAATCTCATATCAATCAAACGGAAATCAAATTATGTTTTCAGCGGAAATGGAATCGGTGGAAACTTTTTTAGGATATGCCGAATAAAAGTTGGAACAATACTTTTACCTTTTTATGACGATCAGTATGGAATGAAACTAAGCATAATCAAATGCCACGTAGTAACAAAGATACTAAAATAGCAATGAAACTTTTGAATTAATACCCCTCTAAATCTGCATTGCACTTGTGTTCCGTAGGCATGCAACCGATATATCTTATAGGCTTAGAATTAAGAAATAACGTTTCACATCACCCAGATGAGCATCATTAATTAAATTAATTAGGGTGTGAAACCAACTGCACCAGGCACTAAATTATCATGTGTATATCAATTAACTCTTGTCTGGTATGTATGTTCAAATTCCAAGATAAAGTAGAATAAAAAGAATACAAGAACTAAAGGTCCTAGAACAGGTGTAGGGTAGTAAGAATCTTCCTGTCAGATTTATTTCAAATAATTTTACACGTTGTTTTATAAAGTCTTAACGTAATCCAAGAATATGGGGTCAAGACTACTATCAAAGACAAGGCTCGGGTCTGTTTAAAAGGAAAGCGTGCTCATTCAGCCGTCCCGTGGAATATCATAGTACAGCTTAATCAATTAAACATGAACGATCCCAAATAATAATTATTAAACCGTCTTGAAATCATTTTCTACGATTATATATTATACTCATAAGAAACGTAACATAAATTTTAAATTCATAATACTACCACCTATCATTTTCTATATATCAATCTCGAATTCAGCCTCAATTTCTCGGACTATAAGAAGAAAGATTTAAATTCCAGTTGATCACGAAGTGTCACGTGTTTATCACACCAACAACTTTACCAGGTCACGTGAGAGAGTCACGTGACACTATCACATCACGTGACCGGCACTATCACGTGACCCTGTACACTGAGCAAGCACGTGACTGTAGAGGAATCATGTCAGCTGGTCACGCTGCTGGAGCAGCCGTTCAATAGCTGAGTTGAGGTCCCCATTGGTGGAAATTAGAGCTTGGAGGTTGGCATGAGCGTCAACAAATCCCATCTGCAGATAAGGAAACATGTGAAATCTTAAATTATCATCAGTGCAAAAATACTTGTTTTGATTGTAATCACCCGACTGTCTCAACATAACAAGAACTTCTGGTTACTTTTGGCACCACTGATTGACAATACCTCCCACCACAGCCCACAGGCACATCTAATTGAATGGGAGAGTAAAAGAAATTGATAGCTCAGTGTACTCTATGTTACCTGAGTGAGTTGCTGGAGCTGAGTCTGGAAAGCCACCTCTGGATTAGGGGGTCTGGGGGCTGCACCCCCCGCTGCTCCTCCACCAGGGGTATTCAGAGAGTTCACCATCTGAAGACGAGACGTTGGGTTATGGGTACTAGGTAAGTAATAACAATGGACAAAAGTGGAGTTATGAATCAATAAATCCGAGTATGAGTTTCATAAGTTACAACTCGCGTTCGAGAAATCAGAAACTTCTCAAGTGAGTTAGGAGTGAGAGTAAAGGAATGAAGCTCAAATGAAAAAACCCATCAAATGTAACCTGTGACATTAAGTTCTGCATGTTGTAGGCACTACTTTGGGTGTTAGGAGCAGGGGGCCTTGTATTAGCTGCCCCGGTGTTAATTCCCATCCCTGGCAGGAGTCCAGGAGCAGCGTTGGTCAGACGCTGCATTCCCTGCTGGATCTGCATCATGGCAGACAACACCTGAAAGAAGGTGCTGGTTACTTGGTTTGATCATAGATGATCAATGATCTAGTTCATCACGGATCAGTGCAGATTGATGATAAATTTGCATTGAATCAAATGGCGCTGTGCCTACCTCCGGGTTTGTCATGGCTGCCTGGAACTCCGGGTTCTGCATTTGGTTCATGATGAGAGGGAGCTGTCCTCTGATCTGGTTAGCTAGGTTCTGATCATTTACTTCAGGAGAGAGATTTACTCGTTATCAGCAGGTTCATCAACTCAGGAAGTTGAGAACTTTGCATCATTTCCATCTAGGGGCATCTGCATGGCATTCTGGAGGAGCTGGGGGGTTTTCCTGCATTTTTTAAAAAAGTGCTGCAAGGGCTCTAAACAAACCTTGGGGACTGCTGCCTGAAGGGTACGGAATTTTGAGGGGGGCGTAATAAGGGAAAAGGGAAAATTTCTTTTGAATTTTTTAATTTACATTCCTTCAAATAGATTTAAAACAGGAATTTTACATGAAATGAAAGTTTCTAAAAATATTTTTCTTATTATGCTTTAAAAATTTAATGAATTATCAAACCAATCGACAGAATAAAAAAAGATCCCCCCAAACCTGTTAGCCGAGGTGGTGGTGGGGAGGGGGCTGGGAGGGGGTTTGGGGGGCTTCCCCGGGTTTTGGGGGGCAGGTTGGTCCTTTCATTTCCCACCCCCGTGTTTCGGGCCCCGTTGGAGCTTCTGGGGGTTCCCTTGTGGCAGGGGAAAAGTCCCCAAAAAGGGGTTTGGGTGCTTCCCGTCCCCCAATGGAAAGTTTCTTGGGCAGCTTTATCATGGGCTCCTGCACTTAACTATAAAGGAGCTTTCGACCCCCCTGTAGGGTTTTTCTCTAAAAATCTTAATCTCCTTTTCTAAAAAAGGGGAATTTATACCATTCTGGTGTTTTAACCCCCACAATGGGCAAATCTCTTTCATTGGTCATATAAATAATTTCAAAAAGACATGAAAAATTTAAGAAGGCGAACCTTTAAAAATTTAAACTTTTTATTTACCAGGCGAACTCGTATTCCCCATAACATCTTGATTTCCGCATCATTTCTTCATAAGGCGGGGGTTTTTTGCAAAAATTTTCCCCGGGATCCTCAGCTGTTGGTTTTTAAAACATGCCCTATCTCTGGTTCCGTTCCCGTAAACCCCCCATCTGATAAAAAAGATATTAAAATGTATTTTTCAGATAAACCCTTTTAAGACTTTTTATCATTTATTGAATCATAATTCATCTTTTCAGGTTTTTTTTTCGGGATAAAACTCTTTTTTTTATTTGTTCCAATGACTATAGTTCACTCATCATGATATAACATTTTACCATGATAATTTTAGTGAGAACAAAATTGAATTGAACATGCTGTATCACCAATAAATTGTAACAGATGATTTTATTAACCCAGCTGATAATCTAAGTCTATGCAAATAATGGTGACAGGCACCTTGCTAACGACTCTCATTGGCAGATACAACCTGCAAAGAAACTTACCTGTGAGTTGGGGAAGAACTCTACAGAAATCTAGGTTACTCATGAGACCTTGGACAGCAAGGACTGTTAATCAAATTAAGGAGGAACATAAGTTCAGGATTTGCAAGAGATATTTGTTGGGCCTGCTCCAAACTTGAAGGTTTTGAGTGGAAAGTGATGATAACCAGCAAGACCAGACAATCCCCCAGGGCCAGAGGAGGAGGAGGGCTATTATTGGATGTTGTAGGTTAGCGAGGGCGACTGCTCTGATGACTTAGGCTGTTGTGTTGGTTCTTTGTTGTTTTGATCACTAGATGTACCTGACAGATATTCATAGTGTTAAATTCAGTAACCTGACTTGAATAAATGGGGAGTTTTTATTAAATAATATATAATATATAGCCCTCCTTTTTACTTCAAAAAGCACCCTAAATTCTATAAGCTTGTCATCAACCTAAAAAGTTTAAAGGCAGAATAAGTCCCTCAAACTCATGAAATAAGCATATTACATGAGGATCAAATATAATGAAACTTACTGTCAACCATCTTTGATATCAAGCTTATCAAAGGGTTTTCTTCATCTTTGAGAATTTTGCCACTGAATATCAGACAAATCTTGTCTGGCTGAGCATTAAATTTTTGACTGACAGGTTTTTGAACTGTTTCACAGTAGCATCAGAAATTGCAGGTTGCAGCTTCTTTGTTTTTGGGTGTTTTTATATGAACAGTTATCTGCTGTGCACTCTCCCTGGTTTCCATCCCACTATAAAAATGATTTTTATTTGGCTACAACTGATCAAAAAATAAATGTTTGTATGTAGAAAATAATCAAATGAGAAAATAAATAAAAAAAAGGAAAACCCCCTTTTTTTCGGCATTGATATCCCAAAAATCTGCTTTTGCCCAAGGGTTCAGTTTGCTTTTTAAAAACCCCCGGTTTTATGGGTTTAAAGGGACATTTTGGGAATTCCGGGGGAAATTTTTTTGTGGAAGGGGTTTCCATATTACATAATCACCTAAGGGGGGGGAGGGGGGTTTCCCGGGAAAGATTACGTTCTGTTAATTAACCAAAAAAAACTATTAAAATTGATTTTAAGGGGGGGGGGTTAAAAACGGCCAAAAAGATTGTAATATTGAAAAATCCCAAAAATACAAATTTTGTGATGGAACACTCTTTTCGGACTAAAAACAACCCCAACTTTAAAAACTTTCAGGTTATGCAGGAGCATCCCTTCCAACACAACACATATTAAAATTTTAACCCAACTTGGGGCCTAAAATCCCATCCCTAGACCAACCTCCTGTACTGGCTGTTTTAACCCGTGGAATTGTCATGGTGCAGGATGAGGATGATTGAGGTAGAGGGTATTGGGGCTCGGTTAGTTCATCATTACAGGTCAATGAACAAGGCAATGACTATGTTATGAATGACCATGAATCTGATTGTAATAAAGTAGTGCGGCAGAGTGATGAACTCAAAGACTTGTCCACTAATGATTCTCCTGATCAACCCATCAAAGATGTTAGTAGTCAATCTCGCATTGTAAGTGTTCTTAATGACAGATTACCTAACATTGCTATCAAGCTGAGTCTGCTCAATTTTGCTCAGGCTAAGTTAGTTCTCTCACTATTTCAGCTTTCTGTACCTGAGAACTTGGGGTAACCAAAATGATTGAAACTCTTAACTACAGTGACACCTACATTGCTAATTTCAGGAAAATAATTCCTGGTGATGTTATTGCATTTTTGATAAAGACTCATCACAACTCTTAGGCCTTCAGTCTTCTGATGGCAAACACAAACTCACTGTGAGGCCACAATCAATAGAGTACCCTTGTGGTTTGCTTAAAGGAGGTGCTACATGGCCATGGTCCACTTGGAGAAGGTCTTATGTGTTCAAACTGCTCCTGTTATTTTCATAATCATTGCACTAATAAACCAATGAAACAGAGTTTTGTTCAATGCACTTCAAGACTCACCAAGTTTTGTCTGTGTTTATTGCCCCAAATGTATTATGCAGAAGAAGCCTCCATTAGAAAAGTCCAGTGACACAATTAAACAAATTGATGACATTAAGGCACTTGTTGAAACCCATAACAAACAAATGGAGAAATCAAACAAAGTGTTAGCTGAAAATGTTATGAAGGAGCTCCAATCTTAAAGCAACAGCCTAAGAAGTCTACTATAAGTGCTCTGCAGCTTTCAGTTAATGAAATTGAAAGGATTTTGAGTGAGATGGATCAGAATTTTAACTTCAAAGGCTTCATCTGAATCAATGGGCGACTCTTAATTTGGGGTTTGTCTGAACCTTTTTAAATTAACTTTTGTTGTTTTCCGAAATTCACAAAAATGATTTGGTGATTTTTCGGCAAACCATGTCCAAATTTTTCCTTTGGCTTCAAGGAAGATGGGATTTTGGGCGTGGCTCAAGGTTGGGCGTGGCTCCCTATGATGGCCTGGGCAACTCTTAAACATGATATCTAACCATAGAAACTCATATCACATTTGAGGCCTAAAATCCCATGTCGCCTCAGGCGACATTTGTCCCTTTTGCCACCCAGCTTGCGACATTTCGCGCATTTATGGGGCGTGGAATCTGGGCGTGGCCACGGGCTGGGAATGGTTGATTTAGTGTCTAGGAACCCTAAATTAACTTTTGTGATCGAAATAAAATGATTTGGAGTGATTTTTCGGCTGAAATCGCATGTCCAAACTTGTCCCTTTTTGGCCACCATATTGGCAGGAAAGATGGGATTTTTGGGCGTGGCTCAAGGTTGGGCGTGGCTCCTATGATGGCCTGGCAACTCTTAAACATGATATCTAACCATAGAAACTCATATCAAGCACATTTGAGGCCTAAAAATCCCATGTCGCCTCAGGCGACATTTGTCCCTTTTTTGTCCCTTTTTTGTCCCATGTCGCGTAAAACATCGCCTCCAACCTATTTTGTGACATTTCTGCGCGATGTGGCAAAAAGTTTATTCTGTTCTATGATTGTTTACGGCATAACAATCAAGTGGACCCAGGGGCGGCTCGTGGGGGTGGCAGGAATGGGGGTTTGGGTACCGGGGTTCGAGGGACTCCAGGGGGTTTGGGGGCGGGCCCCCAACTGCCGGTGGCCTCACGGGCAGGACCCGACGATTTTCTTCTTCACCAGTAATGAAAATGGTCTAAAATTGTCAAATTTATCCAAAATAATGATTTTTTTTTCGACGCTTAAATCTCAATTTTAAGGATATCACATCGACATTTTATCACACTGTACTGTAAATCATATTTCGAAATTGAAGGACCTGAATAAATATCAACAATATATGTGGGTTCCACGTGCTGGTTTTGTGCTCTTGTATGGTCTTTATGAAGGTGTGATGATGGAGATGGAGGTGTGATGAAGATTGACAAACAAAATCGAAAAATGATATTGAAAATGCATGATCTGAAGATTTAAATGCCGGTCACCAAATCAACTAATTTTTTGGGAAAGTTTCATCGTTTTATCCTCAGAAAACTACCTTAATTTCGTGTTCAAATAAACTAAGTATCGAAATAGTAGTTGAGGATTCAATCTTTAAGTTTTAGAAAATAACGTTCCATATGCCGATAGTTAAATGCCTACAAAGAAAAAGAGTGACGTAATTCAAGCAGAGATCGTTAGTGAGAAATGGCGCTAATCGCAGAGTTCTACCAGAATTTTCCTCGAAAGTTTCCATAAACCATGGGTGTACGCTCGCACCCATCTATTGTAAAATTACACTTGTGATTCAGATTTGACGAGCCGCTAAGAGATCATTGCAACTTACACGTAAAATCCCTGTTTTGGGTGTGCGCGTTACACCATATGATATCGATTTTCGAGCAAGAATAAATCGAATTTAATGCGCGGCTTTTTTAAATGATTTGGTTTTCTCCATGAGTGCGCCGCGCGACTATGGAAGAAAGAAAAAATAGATTTTTGTTTTTGATCTTTTTTTGAGTTTTCTTATCTGCTTTGGGTGTATCTCAACACCCATACACCCATACGAGCCGCCCCTGAGTGGACCTAATTATGAGTCTTCATCATCAACAATTGTTAACTTATTATGGCATCAAAGGAAGCTCATTGATTATGTAGCCTACTCGCCTCTTCACTGTTTACACACTTAAATTGTAAAATTGTAATGAATCATTATCATCGACTGTATAAGGTATGAGAGTCTGTCAAGAATAGATCGTTAAAACTGCTCAATTAGAACAGTGGTTTTAAAATAGGATCATGTGCTAATCGGTTGACATCACAGATTTTATAGTTTTACAGACCAAGTACAAGCAATCGGCGTTCGAGAGTGGCAGATAAGTTTATCATTTATTACCCTTTTAACAACCTTAGCTGGCTCTATAATTCAACACACATAAAGGGATGCAGCAAAAATCCAGGTGTCAATCCGGAATTCCTTTTAGGGAGAACTGCAATGAGGTACAATAGGAGGCCATTAAGTAGGTAATAGTAACACACAGGCACCAGTAATCGTACTAAAATACAGTGCTATTAAATGGAGAGTGCCAATTCAAACCGAGGACCAATGCGAGAGACCTGTTGAAGCAGTAGCCTATGTTAAGTGGTATAGAATGTATGAGGGTATGAGAATTCCTTCATATTTTATATGCTTCCAAATAGGAATGCCTTCATATATATGAACTAGGAATTCCTTCATGCCTGAATCCCATCACATAAATATTAACGTGACATACCTAGATTCATTACGCCATTATGCCATATGTCAGCTTGTGAATGCTCAATGTACACGCTAATGCTCTAATTTAAAGATTTAACCGAGCAAGAGAATGCGTGATGTGAAATGAGCAGAACATACCAACCCATGCTTACATCTCGTCTACTGCACTATACAGGAATGATTATAAGTAGTGGAGAGTGACGTCATTATCAGGGCTTAACATGGTGAACTGTTGAATAAGTACGTGAGGTAGATTATTATGCACAGACGAAATGACGAGATCATGTCAAAAGCTGCGTGCCGGAATCCTTGGCACACGTTTTGACATGCGACCTACGACATCTGCCGCACATTTACAGACAAAATCAATCATAATCTTCAGGTAAAATCCACAGGTAAAATCAATCATACTCTACGGGCAAAATCCGGTAGGTTAAATTAATCCTACTCACAGGTGTCACGAAACAGGCAAACGATGCAGTGTGGTACTACAAAATTAGTGCGAAATAATGGCGATTCCATTTCATTATTTGATCGCCGGTCGCTTCATGCGTCGATTAGTTATAATATCAATGAACGCCAAATATTCACATTTCCATATAAATATTTCAGGTTAATTAATCAATGACGTGTTTCCCGCTTGTACCTGATCATTCCAGAGCTGTCCCACCAGCACGTTGTGTATGGTAGTGCCTCTACTACACAGTATACAGTATACAGTCTCTACTACACAGTATACAGTATACAGAATACAGTATTCATTGTACATCATACACTATACAGTATACACTATACACTACCTGATCATTCCAGAGCTGTCCCACCAGCACGTTGTGAATGGTAGTGCCTCTACTAAACACTATACAGTACACACTATACACTATACATTACCTGATCATTCCAGAGCTGTCCCACCAGCACGTTATGTATAGTAGTGACGGGCTTCACCCACGAGAAGTGCTCGTTAGTGCTCCTGACTCTGAAGTGCACTGAACCAGTCGGCGTCACCTGGTGAATTAGTTAATCAATGCAAATCGATTAGTAATTAGGTTTTTATCAAATTGATACGTGGGATCATCTGATATTCTGATAATTGAGGTGGATACGGATTAGATACTGAATTCAGTGTTTCACAATTCACAGTCTGGGGCTGACTTGATTTCTTTGCGTTACTATTTCAATTTTATTGTGCCCGATGGAATCTCGATAATGAAGTCTCCAGAATCAAGAATATAATTGGTAAGGAGACTTGACATTTCCATTTTACATTCAATATTAACGATGCTGTCAACAAATTGAGAAACTCAAAACCAGAATACATTCATTTGGCCCCGAAATTACAGCAACTTGACAGATGTTAAACTTATACATGTATTTTAAACACAAAAAAATGTCAATTGGCACTGTTAAAACATGCCAGTTTATTAAAACGGTAAAACATTGTTTTTTTAAATCACACGAAAATTTCCATGATTATCGATAAGATTTTAAACATTTCTCAAAAGGTGACTTAAAGTAGGCATACTGCCATGTTCGAGTTTCAGAACTTATTATTTATTAATTTAATTTCTAAGCCCTGCAAGTTCTACATCTACACCCACCTTGAAGTAGGTAGGTCTGAACTTGGAGTCCATGCGGTATTCCTGCCAGAAAGTCCACTTCTCATGCTCCGCGTGAAGACACGATATCGGAGGGTGATGAGACACCTGGGGTTGATGTTGCTCGGGAAAAGTTGCGGGATTTCATCATATTATATTATTATGGTTTTGGATGGTGAGTTGATGATGTCATTATCAGGGCGTAGAATGGTGAGTTGATGATGTCATTATCAGGGTTTAGAATGGTGACTTGATGATGTCATTATCAGGGTTTAGAAAGTTGATGGCGTCTGTGTGTACATTTGTTCGCGTGGTTGACTTTGCAATCTGCACCGATCAGCGCTGATCAGCGCCGATCCACCGCCGATCGGCGCTGATCTGCGCTGATTGGCGGTTGATCAGCGCTGATCGGGCCCGATCAGCGCTGATCAGCGACACCGCCGATCAGCGCTGATCAGCGCTGATCAGCGCCGATCAGAAATTTGAAAATTCTCATCGGCGGTCGTCGGCGCTGATCGGCGCTGATCAGCGCCGATCAGCGCCGATCAGCGCTGATCGGCGATCAATCAGCGCTGATCAGCGCCGATCAGCGCTGATGGCCTAAAATCAGCGCTGATCAGCGCTGATCAGCGCCGACCAAAACACCTGCATAAGAGCCTTTGTAAACGCCATTTTTCCTCATCGGCGCCGATCAGCGCTGATCAGCGCTGATCAGCGCCGATCAGCGCATATCGCTAACTTGTTAAATTTGAACTGATATGGACATTTGGGCGTGTTTGCCTCAAAAATATAATTCCTGCTGACCGTGCAGGAGACATTTTACGGCAACTCCTCGCACAGGGCTGTAGTACATTAACATCAACAATCACATCAACAACAACATAAACCAGTTTTACGATACAGTTATGCATTGACGTGACAGTAGAACCGTTACAAGTACAACACAGTTTCATTTCCACGACACAGTAACACCGTTACGACACAGTAACATCGTTACGGTACAGTAACACCGTAACACCTTAACAGCACAATAAATTAATGTCGTTACGACACAATAGCACCGTTACGACACAGTTACGCAGTAACACCGTTACGACACAGTAGAACCGTTAAAAATACAATACAGTAACACCGTTGCGACACAGTAGAACCGTTACAATACCGTAACACCGTTACGACACAGTAACACCGTAACGACATTGTAACGCCGTTACGACACAGTTACACCTTTACAGCACAGTAACGTCGTTACAACACAATAACACCGTTACGACACAGTAAAGCAGCTACGACACAGTCACATCGTTATGACACAGTTATACTAATATACCGTTACAACACAGTTTCATTCTTACGACACAGTAACACTGTTACAACACGCAGTATGAGTAACACCATCACGACACAGTAACACCCTTACGACACAGTCACGCAGTGACGACACAGTAACACCGCTACGACGCAGTTATAAGTGTTACGACACAGTTACGAAGTTAGGGATCGTTCACATATTACGTGATCAATTTTTGGCCGATTTTAACCCCCCCCCCCCCCCTGTTAATCAAGTTTACAGTGGTTTACCTGTTGCTAAACACGTATACCCCTGTTATCGTCGCGCGTAACGTAATCAGTTGGAAACCCCCTCCTCCTATAGGTGATAACGTAATATTTGAACGATTCTTTACGACACAGTTACGCAGTTACGACACAGTTACACCGTTACGACACACTCACAGTCGGCGGGCGATGTCCGACCCTATCAGCAATTCTGAAGTCCAGCTGTGAAACGTTGTGGCGAGCGCACGAGGGTAGGATATCATACAACGACGTAAGGCTGTTATTACGGTGTTACTGTCGTATCGGTGTTACTGTCATGACAGCGTGACTAGGATAGGACCGGTTAACCGAACGGAAACCGAATAAGGGTTAACCAGGTGTTTTGGCTAACCGAAACCGTAACCGAATATTTTGATCTCGCAATCAACCATTTCAGATTAAAACAGTCGGTTAACAGAACTAGAACAGAAATATCGGTTGACTGGGCGTTTTCAGCCAACCGAAATTCCGTGACCGGATTTATTGAGATACGGTTAAACCGGTCGTTCGCTAGTCGTAACAGTGTTATTGTATACTTGTAACTGCGTTACTCTGGGGCAACAACGTTAAATGTGTCGTAACTGCATGTCGTAACAGTGTAACTGTGTGATCGTAACGTCCTTACAATAAATGTCTTGTAACGGTGTTACTGTGTCGTAATGTAGTGTTATTGTATCGTAACTGCGCTACTCTGGGGAAGCAACGTTACTGTGCCGTACAAAAGTGTTACTTTGTCGTAACGGCATTACACTTACGGTGTCTTAACAGCGCTTCTTTAGCACTTAATTACAGCCTGAATGTGTCGTTTAACAATTAACAGCCGTGGTGTGTCGTAACGTCCTTACTGTGTTGTGACGGTGTTACTGTGTCGTAACGTCCTTACTGTGCTGTGAAGGTTTTACTGTGACTTAACAATGAAACTGTGTCGTAACGGTATTGCTATGTCGTAACAATGTGACTTTGTCTTAACTGCGTAAAACTGCGTCCTAGCGGTGTTACTGTGTCGTAACTGCGTCGTAAGGTTGTCGTACGATGTATGACCCAGCCGCGGCGCTGATTCTCGAGAGGGTCTGTCAACGTCAGACAATCGTAAGGGTGCTACTGTGTCGTAATGGTGTTACTGCGTTACTATGTTCTAACGGTGTTACTGTGTGGTAATTGCGTGACTGTGTCGTAACTGTGTGACTTTTTCGTAACTGTGTTACTGTGTTGGAACTGCGTAGTGCGTTCAGACTGTGTCGTAACTGCGTCGTAATGGTGTTACAGCTGTGTCGTAACGTCCTTACTGTCTTGTAAGTGAGCTACTGTGCGGTTACAATGAAACTGTGTCGTCAAGATGTTACTTTGTCGTAACGGCGTTATTGTATCGTAACTGCGTGACTTCGTCGTAACTGCGTTACTGTGTAGTAACGGTGTAACTGTGTCGTAACGGTGCTATTGTGTCGTAAAGACATTAATTTATTGTGCTGTTAAGGTGTTACGGTGTTACTGTGCCGTAACGATGTTACTGTGTCGTAACGGTGTTACTATGTCGTGGAAATGAAACTGTGTTGTACTTGTAACGGTTCTACTGTCACGTCAATGCATAACTGTATCGTAAAACTGGTTTATGCTGTTGTTGATGTGATTGTTGATGTTAATGTTACAGCCCTGTGCGAGGAGTTGCCGTAAAATGTCACCTGCACGGTCAGCAAGAATTATATTTTTGAGGCAAACACGCCCAAATGTCCATATCAGTTCAAATTTAACAAGTTAGCGATCAGCGCTGATCGGCGCTGATCAGCGCTGATCAGCGCTGATCGGCGCCGATGAAGAAAAATGGCGTTTACAAAGGCTCTTATGCAGGTGTTTTGGTCGGCGCTGATCAGCGCTGATCAGCGCTGATTTTAGGCCATCAGCGCTGATCGGCGCTGATCAGCGCTGATTGATCGCCGATCAGCGCTGATCGGCGCTGATCGGCGCTGATCAGCGCCGATCAGCGCCGACGACCGCCGATGAGAATTTTGAAATTTCTGATCGGCGCTGATCAGCGCTGATCAGCGCTGATCGGCGGTGTCGCTGATCAGCGCTGATCGGGCCCGATCAGCGCTGATCAGCGCTGATCAGCGCCGATCAGCGCTGATCAGCGCCGATCGGCGGTGGATCGGTGCTTAATAGTGAGAATGCCTCGAGCCGAAATGAATTAGATTAATAATGAGAGCTTTGATTAAAACTCGCTACTTCATATAACATTCCATCACTACCGACATTGTTCGTTCTAATTACGCCGTAACTTTCTCACTACTTTTCGTTACAATATAGGTAGTAAGGATATATAATACCTACGTATATGGCAGCTTGAGGCTGCAGTAATGATACATAAGCTCAGTAAGATAATGAAGAAAGGGTGAAAGGGCGTGTTCATGTAAAGTGTTACAACACGCTATTACGTGTATCATTATAACATCTGTACAGAGAAAGCAAGGAAATGATAAACGGTGAACAGTTGCTTTCCCGCCTTGGCTCAAGAGCAATTGGTTTCAAATGTGGAATTCAAAGCAACCTGATGTTAGTTTTCTCATGCGCATCAGAGGAGGAAGAATTTGTCAAGATTATTACTCTTTGCCTAATCTTACATTTAATTCTGAGAGGTTCAGACTTTCATCAGAAGAAAATGCAGATATTTTCAATAATTTGATAACTAAATAGGTTCTAAGTAATGCATTCTGGGAGAAAAAAATTCTGTAGGAACATCGACTTGTTGGTCGTTTCAAATCTAGTTACAATCTATCAGGTACTTGTAGAGTCTAGTTTGATAGTTTGTAGGTAGATGGGATAAAAAGATCGTTTTGTTTTGCTCTCGTTCCACTTAATAACATTATATAATATGTACTCCCTCTCAACATAATATGCTCATCAGTCACATATTATGCCCATATATCCCTGGCCAATGATTCGTAATTGCGAATGTGTGTGCGGTCTCAATGAACTGTGTACACAAAAGTTCTATATGTATGAGATGAATTAAGTTCCGTCGAGCTCAGGATGTAAGGGAGGACAAACAAAGATAAATATAGAGCCTCTGGAGGATGTTCATTCAAAGCGCACAGTAGACGGTCAGAGAGATGGTTAGTTGGCCTTTAGTGGTAGACGGAAACTGGGGGAAACCTCTTACCAACCGGTAAAAAGGCAGTCATCAAAGCATTAACCGGAAGGCGGGTAGATGAGCCTGTAACTAGAGCTGAACCGGTGGGAATGGGTTTGAGTTCTTTTACCCAAAGGACTATTATAACTTCATATTGTATGCTGCGCTGTATTTTGCGAAACGAGCTCTTATTCAACTGCAATACAGTAATGAGTAATGCCAGTGGCCTGTGCGTTAATAAAGGCTATTAGAGCTCCAGCAGCAGCATTTCTCCTTACTAATTGCTTGGAATCAGCCCATCCAGTGTATTCAGGAGAGAGGGATCTTTAACATTAATATAAACCAGCGCTCTAATTCCACGAAAAAACGCAGAATATTTTAATCCTAGATTTCAAAGGTGTGGTTTTCTGGTGAGGTACTGCCTACTAATGTAAAGAAGGGTGGGGTGAAGACGGCTGAAATGAAAGCTGGGGAGATACAATTGAGATTCTGGGATGTCAAGTGCTCCACAGATGTTTCGTGTGAATTAAATTAATTAAATAAATTAATAACATTGCATTTGCAATGAAATGTGTTTGATTGGTTTCTCTTTCGACCACTGCAGGTTCTAGCGTATGATCATAGCTCATATTACTTATCTTACAACACATAAAGGTATTGCATCATCATTACGTTAAACAACTGCGTCATCACTATTATACTTGTAGTGATACAATAGAGCTACACACATGGTCTATAATATATCACAGCATAATACTCATAATAATATAACATAAGGGCGTGATCCAGGTGTCATAAGTGTATACATGGAATAATAATACATTCCATGTTTGGACACACACTAAGTAAGTAAAGTGCTAAGGACTTTCAGAAGTTTTATTACAAACACGTACAACAAAACACAATATTGCAAAGAGTTTATTTAGCGACTGAATGTTTTAGTTCCAGTTACTAAAAGTAAGAGAAGAGACCTGTGAAGATGGGTCGAGATGAGTTAGTCACACAACTTTGGAATTCTGTGATCTTATGTCAATCTCTATGATCAATCTACGCTATGACTGTAGTGTTGCTACATTCATCAGTATAATAAACTCGTTGTTATAGTGTCAATCCGAACCTTGGATATATCACTTCTCATCACAAGTGATTGTACTAGAGTGTATCATGGAGTATCAGAATGTTCATCAAATTCCAAGAAACCTCAGTTTAGATATACTTACACACAGGTGAAGGTCAATAGTGTAACTTTATCATGGGTGTCATCCCGTGACATGTAGGTACATTCAGGTACATTTAGGTACATGTAGGTACATTTAGGTACATGTAGGTACATTTAAAGTTACAAACACATCAGAAACGGTATAGAGGGTACCTGTACATTATACACTAAATTGTGTATAAACACTATTGAAGCATAGAAATATGCTGAGTCTACACATCAAAATTTCCATACGGTTTTTACACTCCATCCAGATAATAGATAACTATACAAGTTTACCACAAAGTATACATTCTATACATACTATACATGATGTAAACTGGTCTAGGGGGTGTAGAAAACGAGCTGCTTTTGTTGCAATTAACACAATTAAACTTTCCTCATAGGACGAATTGTTACACCAACAATGGTACATTGTTCCAACAAATTCGTCACAATCACGGGGTGAAATAATATCCGACCTTTGTAAAATTCCATTCAAAAGGCAAAAATCCATTCAAGAAACTAGAGAAGTGGTCTTTAATTTCTTTAATTTCTACAAAGAATGGGTTTCTAATGAAGTTATATAGTTTCCTGTTGATTAGTGCCTACCTTGATGAATTTAACTTTGAAATTAAACACTCAAGGAGCGTTACACACAGACTCATAAAAGGTCACCATCATTCTCACAAAATGGTACGTGTCTGGAGTCTTTTATTAAATTGCGTGGTTATTTCATAAACTTCTATAGTGTTTTACACGGGCATCAATCTCCAATTACATGATTGGTCACATTCTGACTCATAACTAGCAACATTATGACCTGTAAGGGAGTATAATACAAAATGATTTCAAGTTAAAGATTACAAGGAGAGTGAGTTGATGACGTCATTATCAGATATTAAAATGATGTGTTGATGACCTGTCACCGCGTGAGGGACATGATAAGATACCCGCTGGAAGTAGATACATGAGCTGGCAACAAGTGATAAAGTGATAATTGTGAGGGTACTGTAATACGATACCGGCATCACATGAATACTAGTAGGGAAACATCCCGTCTCAAAAAGAATATTTATAGGATGCCTCGGCCTCGGCCGTAGGATAGAAAACTTGGAAGTATGCCTGTGTTCACTGTTCATCAATAATTTGTGTGTAAGTTTGTGTGTAAGTTTGTGTGTAAGGTTGTGTGTAAGGTTTTGTGTAAGTTTGTATGTAAGGTTGTGTGTAAGTTTGTGTGTAAGGTTGTGTTTTATGGATGTTTGAGGAATGTTTGCATGAGGAATTGAGCAGTACAATGTACACTGTACACTGTACACTGTACAGTGTACACGGGTGCGTATCAGTGTATCTGAAGGGTTTGCCTCCGGGGGTCCGAAGAGAAAGCGTCTGCATCGTTGCTGGACTAGAGGAGAGTGTATAGTGTACACGGATGTGTATCTGTGTGTATATTATATGAATCTGCGCCAATGTACATGTGCACTCATGTGGGTGAATCAGGGGCGTAGCCAGGGGGGAGGCGACACAGGCCGCTGCCTCCCCCTTTTTGGACAGATGATAAGAAAATTTTGTTAATTTTGATAAAATGGTAGCTTTGAGCCGACAAAATAAAACCTTAAAAAGGTTTTGAATGTAACTCGCCGCCCCCTTTTCAGACATCTGGCTACGCCCCTGGGGTGAATGTATACTACGTAGTATGCGGTGTGTTCTTTGTCTTCGCAAGTTTGTTGGGGCCAGATTTCATGTTGGTAATGTTTATTTAAAGATTTAAGTCTCATCCCTCCAGTGTGGAGTTGTGGACATTAACCGAAGGACATATCATTGGTTGTTGGCTGGTTTGTTTCATTATGTCACATCTTGTCTCATGACATTGACAACTTGTGACATGCTGTGTAGACAATGATTTGCTTCGCAATATTACTATTGGAGGAGAGAGCATTGGTGTGGAATACGAGATGAAGACAATCTTAATTAGCTTCTACAGAACCAATATCAGTAATCAGCTGCTGCTTGCTCTCAATAGCACAATGACAATCTCTTCTCACACAAAATCACTGGATTGAGCTGTTATAAAATCAATTTTGCTTCCAAACTCACCCTCTTTTCCAGAGAAAAGGTTCTTATCTCACAGAATCAGAATTGCCCTCTTTTCCAGAGAATTATATGTTAACTTATCTCACAGATCGCCCTATTTTCCAAAGAAATACATGCTATTATCTAACAAAATCATCTTCTTTTCCAGAGAAATATGCGCTTTATCTCACGGAATCATAGCCTGCACCTACACAGAAACTCGATCAATCTCACGAGATGGCTTACAGAAGAATCGCCGATCTGGCGGCAGTTCGTGGTGCCTATAAATAGCCGATCTCACTACTACCCGTAGTGAGATATACTGGATAGTGATCCAAATGTAATGAGGGAGATGAGAGAGTGCAGACTCATTATAATAATCTGATATCTCATCAGCCAGATACAGAAAAAATTATATTATTAAATAATCAAGACACATCGCTAATTGCTCGATAATAATAATTATGTAGCATTATGTTGGAAATACTAATTATCATCCAGGGGAATATATTTGATGTTTGTGTACCTAATTACGAGGCGAACAACTTGTGTTAAAGACACTCTGTCTGGTCACGTGCATCCTACTTAGTATATCGCATTTGTGCTAGGAATTAGTCTGCGATATTACATGTACACATTTCTGGAAAATCATCAAGATTTATTTTAGAAATTTGAATCTCTTTAAATCTGGAAAATATGGCAGACTCGACTGTACAAATATGAAATGAAATAAGTCCTAAATATAAAAGCCCTTTTTAGTTATTATAGGTTTGAATGTTTGAATTAACTAATTATCTCCCTGCAAAGGAGCATATAAAATACCTGTTCGCCGATGCAGGCGTAGCCCTTATCTTCTCCGTAGACACTCATAAGTCTCCGCCAGTAGTGGGTTGAATGGCTTCGTGTACCTGACGAGAGGAAATTAGGTGTTAAGTTTTAGATGACAATGCCACTGTGCAAGGGTGTCAAGTTCTGGTCTAGGGTGGTCTAGCTCCCTGGATTTCCAAGAATTTACCAAATGTGGGTACCATTATGATTATATTCACATGGAGAACAAAATGTACACAATTCACATTTCACTCTGAATTGCTTAGCATGGTGAGCACATAAATACACACAGAATGTCGACAGACCAATGGGCAATGATTATAGTTGTCATTAGTTGGATTACCTTCTGCAGACACAAGCGTAGGGAATAGCACTGAACACCGTCAGATACATGAGCCTCATAGCACCACTGGTACCATCTGCAAATATAACACTTCACATAATTATAAAATATAACCTACTCATATATAGGTGGTTGAGGAGATGTCATTATCATGGTTTTTGGCACTTTAATTAATGATGTTAAACTGTGGCATGGTGCACAGCATGTAATCATACTGAGGTCCCTAGGAGCCGTAATGGATAATGAGTGGATATCATTATTATACACAGTGAATATTATGGTAGATATTGGAGCTGTAGCCTGGATATAATATGTTAGTGAGTTATTGTGAGAGCAGCATTGTGGTGCACACTGGGATACTTTAATAGATTGTGTGTGGTTTATAATCGCATAGAGTAGTGGACACTCAAATGTGATCAAACAAAAGAATTCTCATTTCTTTTAATTTTCATGGATGACCTTGTTAGATCTAAGACGAGATACAAGGAATAATTAAATCTGTCATTAAAAAGACAGCAAAACGTACAAGGGAGAAGCAAATTGTCAGTATCTTATCAATTTATATTGCTAGAGGCTATATTGCTGACAGGTTTTCAACTTTTAAATTGCAATATTCAATTGATTACTACATTGCTTTTATCTAAAGCAGAGCCAACGCTTGCCAAACTGGCAAAGTAAGAATTTTTACTGTGAAGATCAACCCAAGATACTGTGGTAAATGAGAGTTTCTTGCAAATAATGATAGCGCTAGAAGGGTTTACATCTAACCATTTAAATACTTAATTAGGTTAATCAATATAGCAGCAGAACCAACACAGCAGTTTAAGCACTAATTTTCATAAGGATATTAAAGCATATAGTATTTGCTCATCCTCAGCAGCTTTGTCTAGTAGCTCTGAGTACTCTAAATCTTCTGTCAGCCTCTGAGGTTAGGTTAAGTAAGTTGTTTTTGTTCCTTTGAATAATAAGAATTCAATGTATTCAAATCATTTTAATGTACATAGGAAAATACTAAGTACATATAAGTATAAGTTAGACTTAATGATAACCACAAGGTTAAGACCAGATCTGAAATTGAAAGCATTCTTTTTACTTGCTTGGAGTCTACAGAGAAAGTCACAGGTAAATATATAAATTTGATGCACAAAACAAGAAATATTTGTAAGGAGAACTTGACTCATATACCTGCAAAAATGAAAGTGGTTCATTGAAGTGAACTGGTATTGTAACTTTAGTTACATCTTTGCCAACAAAAGATTTTAGAGTTTTCCATAAACTCATTTGCACATCATGCTTTGGTACTGGAAGTTTCAACCTCCTCTTTCGCTCATTGGAGTCTAAAAATAGAAAAAGAACATCAGAGTATTTAAGTGTGCAATATATTACAAAAGGTATATAAATTCATTCCAGGCAAGTTTAATTGCTTACTTGATATTGCACTAACCTTGAATATTGAGTTCTTTGAATTCCTCATATGCATCTGGATGGTACATGAGGTTTACAACACACCTCAAATTAGAGTCACTAGATGAGTCAATAAGAACGATTCCATTTACTAAAGTGGAAAAAATACATTCAAGTAAAAATTTGAAAAATATCTTGCATTTAGACTTAACAAGCCATGACCTCATTGAAAATATTCACAAATAAACTGAATATGTAAGATCAACTCAGTGAAAAATATATTCGAATTAAAAAGAAATCTTTCTTCAAGACATTAATCGGCAGTTAGAAAAAATACTTTGAAATTAAGTTAAGAGTATGAAACTAGGGCTGGAGGAAATGAATCACCTGCATGCAGGAGGATGGGACAACAATAATAGTGCTGGCAAGTGCAATTTTGTTACCTTCATTACAATTTTCGGTATGAAATGATAGTGCTGTGAAATGCTTTTCGAATTAGAATTCAAAATCAAGTTCTTATTTGCAACACAAACTGTTACATAAACTTCTTTAAAATAACTTTGAAATAAAATAGAATATAATAAGAGATGATAATGAACACATCAACAATGTTAACAAAAATCAAGTATTGTCAAACTTCAGACTAAAAACTAACTGAATTGATATTACAGCCTCCAATTTTAACATTGATATAGATGAACTTATGAAATAAAAACACTTTTTAACTAGAGTTTTGATTCATAACTTAAAACAACAACCATTTTTGAGCTCAAGGAAAGAATTTTATTGAACATGAACATATTTTAGATCTGAGTTCTGGATAACAAAGTTTTTAAACTAGATAATATTATTACTTGGTAACGATCAACTCCATTTGAACGAATGATGTTTTTAATGCTCCCTGTTGAGACTTGAATCGTGTTTAAATTCTCATTCAATATTTTCTTGTTTCCCTTTAAATATGTGTTTGGTTTTAAACTTATGTCCTAAACATCAGTCGATCAAATGAAGTTGATCGATCGACCAATTTCATTCGATCGACCGACGAACGTTACATGCACCTGAGTTCTGGATAACAAAGTTTTTAAATTAGATATTACCTTCACGATAACAGGGTATTTGTAAAAATAATATTTTAGCCGTTTAATGCGATTCTCATAAACGCGCGCATTTTCTCCGAAATTCCTCTGAATATACGTGCTTGGTTTTGAAATTATGTCCTACAACTTCGGCGGACGCGCGCCCTAATTCGCGCGCGCGACCGACGAAGACGAAAGGCCTCAGACAACGTCTGACAAGCGTGTACAAACACTCTATGCAGAGACCTAATCTGCCCCGCCAAGATTTTAGTTTTTCAATTATAAAAGCCGCCGAAAAACCTTTTTCGCAGGAAAATACGTGTTTAGCAAATTTGTGGGCTTTAGAAATTTTTGCCCATGCCACATGATATGCTAATTAGGTTTTTTTGTTTTTTGCGCACCTTATTGATGGAATGTCAATATAGAAATTTTGTTTCTTCTCGAATTGTCGTTTGTATTTCCGCTGACATGACGCCAAAATTTCTAATTGTGCTTTTTTATTTCACGATCTGATTCTCGAGAGGGTCTGTCAACGCCAAACAAGATCCGAGCCACACATGCACACTTCACAAGGATTTCTTAAGCCTATAACGAAGGTGTGCGTTGCCTGGCCACCTGGGACAGACAACGTCTGGTCGTCTGGCAAGGTGTGCGCGGCGTACGCCATACGCGCGCGCGGCGCTTCCCGAAGGTGCGGCGTCGTGCGGGTGATTTTTCAATTCGATAAAAAGCATTATTAAACAGGAAAATATTCTTATGTCCTATTGAGTATTGACCTATTGTCCTCTTATGCTTTGTAAGACAAGTGAATTTGCTTTGATATTATTTTCAGTTAGTAGGAATTATTAATGGAATGGTACTTTTGTTAGCTGTAGGCTTGCCTTTTTTCTAATGTTAATTTCCTATAATTAATGTGGTCTGGAAGATCCAGTTTAATGCCTAGTGAATCATAGAAACAGTTGTGTGAAATTTGTTGATGTAATATCAAAATTGTTTATTTTATTTTATTTTATATAGAAATTTTGTTTCATTCTGAAAACTTTGTTTCATTCTTAGTAGGAAGCAAAACATCTAATTTGTGCTTTTATTTCTTGATCAGTTCTTATTTCAATTCTTTGATGTGGTGTGAATTGCATTGGTTAACTTTTGTGAATGAGGCAGTGTGTAGTGGAGATGGTTTGAATGGGCTGTAAAATTGAAAATTTAATTGAATTAAATTGTAGTGCTACTGAGTGAGCTATGTATTAGCAGCTGGCAGCCCTATTGGACTTGCTAGTCTCAATCATCATTTCGTAACTGCATTTTTGTCCTTCCAATGTAAATTGAATTATCCAGATATTTTCCCTTCTGATGTAATTTGAATTATCCCGAAATGAAATTCTTATGAATATGAATAAATATATTATTAGTATATCCTTAGCAGGTAGCCTTGTTGACAGTCATTATGATGGGCTAAGTGCTTTCCCTCAGCAAAACCAAGAAGCTTCTTTAAATATTGTCACGGGAAAATATGTACTGTAATTGTGCCTGTAAAAATTATATACAAATTCAAATTCAATTATTTTTGACCAAGAAAATATCAAGAGAAACGAAGGCTAAGAGGTGAATATTGATTGGTGCTTTGCTATGGAGACCAATTTTAGTGCACATGCACTCAGATTATGATCAATTCTTTGAGAGTGCTTTCTATTACGCTATCAAAACAGAATGATGGAACAAAACTCGCATGGTTACACACCACTAAGTCAAATCAACGAAGTTTTATTTATTTTATTCATTCATTTTCCACTCTGTCCCTTCATAAAATTTAATATTTGATTTCGTTGCTCATTAGTTTTGATCAAATTGGAGTTTTTTGATGTGTTAAAAATTTCCAATCAATCAGAATGACAGTGTTTAAAAGAGGTGCTGTCTAGCAGTGCTAAGTGCCCAAGTGGGCTGTGTGTTTGCAGGCCCAACAGCACAACTGGCCTGCTAGTCTATTCATAATCTGGTGACCAGAATCATCATTTAATACTTGTATATCTTTTATTGAGATTGATGGCTTGGAAATTTATTCTTCATAATTGTAAGTATTGGCTTGACTAAAAAATGGCTGTATTTGTTCTTCAAAGAAGACTTATTGTGAGTATATCTCTAAATTTGGCAATAAACTTATTATTGCATGATTGTTACATAATGTAAACCATTATGTATTTGAAAACTTACATTACAAACAGTTTGTGAAAGATGTTATAGCACAATTTTGAAGCTTCTTGTTTTTGTTATGCCCACCCAATAAAGAATGATTTCTTCAAGACATCAATTTGTGTTTATTTCTCTAATTCTCTACATTATTATTACTTGCTTAGGAATTGTGTTTATTTCTCTAATTTTCTACATAATTATTCCTTGCTGAGGAATCATGATTAGTAATGTCCTTTGGATGAATCTATGAAGATAGTCAAACCAGCTTGGGTTTCTTCAAAGGATCCTTTGTTATCATGTGATGTCCATCCAGATGGGACAAAGTTTGTTACATCAGGTCAAGGTGATGGTACTGGTAAAATAACTGTGTGGCTTCTTTCACCTGTAACAAAACAAAAAGTTGAACAATCATCATTAAAGAAATGCATAGCAGTATTAGAGCATCATCAAGGTTGTGTTAATTGTGTTAGATGGTCAAACAGTGGGAAGTATCTTGCCAGTGCAGGAGATGACAAGGTCATCATGATATGGAGTACAGTACGTTATGAGGGTTCTGATTCTGAGTCATACAAATGTATCCACATATTGAGAGGACATGATGGGGATGCTCTTGATTTAGCATGGTCACCAGATGATGATTACCTAGCATCAACAAGCATTGATAATAATATTATTGTTTGGAATTGCTTAAACTTTCCAGAGAAAGTAACAACACTCAAAGGCCACAGTGGCATGGTTAAAGGTGTTATCTGGGATCCAATTGGAAGATATATAGCAAGTCAGTCAACAGATAAGACTCTTCGAATTTGGAGGGTTTCTGACTGGCAGGAGGAAGCAAAGATAAGTGCACCCTTTTCTAAATGTGGAGGCACTACAACTGTTCTTAGGATTGGTTGGTCTCCAGATGGCCAATACATAGTCTCATCTCATGCAATGAACAATGAAGGTCCTGTTGCTAAGATAATTGAACGTGAACAATGGCAAGCTAGGATGGATTTTGTCGGTCACCGTCGTGCAATAGAAAGTGTGAGATTCAATCCACATCTATTTTATTACAACAAAAGACCTGTTTCTTGTGTAGCTATTGCTGGCAGAGATAGCAGTATTTCAGTGTGGTTGACTGCTTTAAAACGTCCTCTATTCATTGTTCATGATGTTTTCACAAGTTCTGTGTTAGACATGTCTTGGACCCCTGATGGGTATGCTCTTATCATTTGCTCACATGATGGTAGTTTGGCTTATATTGAACTGAATAGTTCAGAAATTGGCAAAACATTGTCCCTACAACAAACTGCATCCCTTAAAAGTAGCCTGTATGGTAGTATGGTGAAGGAAAAACTTACAATAATTGAGAATCCAGACCTTCTTAACACCAATGAGGTTGAGGATGAAGAAATTATTTCATGTTCCGATTCTGATGAAGCAATGGATACATCTGAGGAGACAAGTACAGAAACAAGCTCTAAATCTCAAGATAGTTCAAAAAACTCCAATCATGGAACGAATGGAAATATGAAAGAAACAAATGGAAGTTTTTCAGTCCCATTCTCATCTGCAAATGGCTCTAACCATTCTGAAAGACAAGATCTTCTAAAACCACTTTCAGACAAACTTTCACTAAGGTTTGAAAAGCCATTGTCATCAACAGCCCCTCAAGTTTCCTCAATTGCAAGTAAACAAGTAGAAACTGTTACTCGTGATGGTAAGAGGCGAATCATGCCTATTACCTTGAAGGAAGTTCAACAGAAGAATGAAAAGCCTATACAATCACCATCTAAACGAGTTTTACTCACTCCAGTATCAAACAGTGTGAAGCAATCACCTAAGCTAGATCCCCAGCTCCAACATAAAAATGCAGAATCGACCATAAAACTCAGAGATGTTCCTGTTAGAATATCAAATCACATTCAACCTCACAATAGAAGTAGCATTCCTTCAGCTAGTCAGCCTGTGAAATCTACTGAGATGACTGAAAAACTTTTTGCAACCATTTCAGGTTGTACTGTAGAAGTTAATAATGTCAAACATTTTGTGTCGTTCACCCTGGGTCCAAGGACATGGAACTGTGCATTGAGTAGTGCAGTTACAACTTTATGTCCTGGAAAGGACATCCTAGTTCTTGGTTGTTGTGATGGGAGTCTTTACATCTTCAATAAATCTGGGGTCTTGGAGTTCCCTGTGCTCAATGTGGGGTCCAAAATCATAAAATCGGCTATCAGTGGTGACTGTGTAGCAATTGTTAATGAAACTCCTGCAGTGAATATTTGGAATGTCAAACAAAAGAAGACAATTCTCAAAGATGAGTCGTTGGGATCCTTTATAACTGATAAACGATCTCTCATCAGTTTAACAGTAACTGATGAGGGAAATGTCACAATTGGTTTGAGTGACAGCACCTATTTCTGCTATAGTTATAACTTGTCTGCATGGATGTTGATTGGGAATCATCAGCTTGACTCAGCATGGTATAAAGAACTGGGAACCAACAAATCATCACCTAATCACATTCTTGCATCGATGTTAAGCACCAATCTAACAGGATCTGCTAACGAGAAAGGGGCCACATTTTCACAAAACAAGGATAGAATCTACTTAAATACAGTCCTAATGCTGGAGCAGCAAATTTTAGTTGCAAGTGATCTAAAATCTTATCAGGAATGTATATTGTGGTTGACATCACTTGTTCGTTACATTACCCTCAATCAAGATGAGGAAAGGCTCCGAGCTCTCCTTCAAAAATACATGTCTTCAGCTGAAACTACAATCTTCGGTATGGAGAAGATTGCCCTTATGAAGGATCTTCTCAAGACTGTTGCATCAAATGTAAGCTGTCAGAGGGTGTACTCAGACTTCAAACAACAGGTAGAGTGGGCAGAAAATAGGCCATAGCCTTTAAATTAGTAATAGTTATTAATTAGGAAATTATTATAAATTCTTATGATCAATTTGGTTGATTGAAGTTTTTCTTTTCACACTCGCAGGTCTGATATTATTGCTACCCTTGTCGAGGGGTAATCTTACTATTTTTTACTTTAATTTATTTGCCATTTTTATCAAATTTATTTGTTTGACATAGATTACTATAATACATACTTGCATTATAGAATTGAGTAATGGGATAGACGTTTTATGTTCAATTCATAATTATAGTTTCTTGCTATATTGCATTAAGGTTTTCTGTAGAAAACGTTTGAACTGCACTTTTGTGAATGAGATTTCCTGTAACTACTTGGCTTTTTGAATTGTTGAGGCTGAATTGGCATGAATTATCTGAGATATACGATTTAGTTACCTTTCATCAGAAGTAGTTTTATTTCCTTAAGTACCAGTAGAAGGTGTCAACTCAATCAATTAAGTTGTCACTTTCTCAATATTTGGATTTAATGGAATCCATCATTCGAATAATTATCATTTAATGTTCATAATTTGTCGGTCATTTATTCCTTAATAAATGGCAACTCGATGACTCAACAAGTAAATCACTTTGATTCCCTAAATGGGAATTAACTCGTTAATCATTTGTAACTGACTCTTCGTAAGTTTTTGTTCTTTACCAAAATATCTGATGTAGCTAGCTAAGACAACTGACGGTATTCATGATGATGACAGCAGAACCAAACTGGAATAACAACGGACAAGAGGAGCCCTCTTGGAACAGCCAGGAGACGCAGTTCCACAAAAAGTGAGTTAATTACCGTTTAGATTTTAATTTGATTGTTACTTTTAACTTCTCATGATTTATTTCTATGCATTGATTTCTGACAGTGAATGTTGGCTATTTAAAAACGTGTTGTTACAGTCCTTCAGAAGTCATAATCCTGCTAACAACTTTAAAATTGAAAATCGCTCAATATTAGGCCACGAATTCTACTCATCATTTCAGAAGCCAACGTGCCGTGCCTACTTTTTGCGCGCGGTCATAACAATATATCATGTGATTAGATAATAATGTGAGTGGTGTAATATATAACCATATCATTCGTATTGTTAATGGCACAGGGCCCACTATTCCGATCGTTTTAGTGTAATCTGAGCCACATGTGGATCCCACACGTAATACATTCTATAAGTTTGAAGATGAGAAGCTGAAGATGAGTACCGATGCTTGATGATAAATGATAATAATAATGTCTATTCATTTCATTACATTGTAATTAGTAAGCATCTTATGTCATTTCTAATCAATTTTATTCAAGATAATTTGTTGAAATATATTTACAGAATTCAAGAGGTACGCAATTCTGCATTGCACTACATACCAACATAGATGTACAGATAGTGAATTCCTCATAATTTTGAATAATTCATTCAAGTGCATACCATCATGACCGTTATCCCGTGTGGTAGAATCGGCATTCGCCGAAAATACTTCGTAAAAACCAAATGACGAAGGAGACAAAAGTATGCTACTTTTGCATCAGGAGGTAGAAACAGCAAATCCCTTGTGATAATGATACGCAATTGGCTCAGTTGTAGCGAATGTGGAGGTATGACATGGTGAATTAAGTCCGATGATATTTCCGGGAAATTTTCTTGAAATTTTGTACAGAATCCCATGCCATGCGAATGCCGAATACGAGGCAATATGATCTTATTAAATATTCATGTGAATATGGGATCCAATAATTGGAAATATATCGTGAAGTGGTCCACGGCTGACGGCTTTCGCCTTTCATTCTGTCATTTGATCGTTCCACTAGAACCCGATTCCCATGAGCATGAGTAACGCACAATTCATGTGTCAGTTCGTCATAACACAGTGTTGTGACGAACATGTGTCAGTTCGTCATAGCACAGTGTTGTGACGGACTGGTGTCAGTTCTTCATGGCACTGTGTTGTGACGAACATGTGTCAGTTCGTCATAGCACAGTGCTGTGACGATCTGGTGTCAGTTCGTGATAACACAGCTGTATGACGAACAGAGGTCGCTTCTTCATGACAGTACAGGTGACAGTTCTTCACAACACAGTGCTATGACGAACTGACACCTGTTCGACATACAGCTATGTTGTGACGAATTGGTGTTAAATCGTCAATGAGCTTCGACTAGCTTATTTCGAGCATAGGTTTGGAAGTGAATTCAGAAGAAGTCCTGAAAATTTAATTAGCGAATAACTGGAATTTTACCTTAAATTTTCACATGAGTTTAAGGGTTGATGTCTGGAGGTATCGTTCGAATTTCAAACTTCAATATACTTCACCGTACACGTTGGAGTCCATTGCAATAATAGCATCAGGTTTATAGATTGTAAGCGGAGGTCTGGGGTTAAGTCCCCAGCGGTCAAACACCCTTCATTTCTTTAAGGTTCCTTATAATTTAAGAAAAAAATGGGTGCACCTAATTATTCGTTGTGATATCACCTACCTGTTAATAATCCGGAAAATTGAATACTTTCGGGCATAAGTTTTGTAATGTATCGTAAAGAATTAAAACAAAAGCAAAACTCATCCTTTCCCTTCTTTCGATTGAGGGTGGGACTATGCTTTCGGCAGAAAGACGTCGCCAAACACTGAAGCCCACGGCATATTACTCATAACTTAATAGCGTATAAGCAAGTTGATAAAAGTCCACTGCCAAAATTCAAATTGTCCATGTGTTACAAATATTCACACTTGTTAAGTGTCGGTTCGTCATGGATTCGGTACTGTGAAGAACTGGTGTCAGTTCGTCATAACACAGTGCTGTGACGAACTGGGTGTCAGTTCGTCATAACACAGTGCTGTGACAGACAGTGTCGATTCGTCATAACGGTGTTGAACTGACACACGCGGACACCATTCATCACAACAGTGCCGATAACACTGTGCTGTGACGAACTGGTGTCAGTTCGTCATAGTACAGTGCTGTGACGAACTGGTGTCAGTTCGTCATAACACAGTGCTGTGACGAACTGGTGTCAGTTCGAACTGACACCAGTTTGTCACAGCACAGTGTTATGATAACACTGTGATGTGACAAACTGGTGTCAGTTCGTCATAACACAGTGCTATGACGAACTGGTGTCAGTTCGTCATAACACAGTGCTGTGACGAACTGGTGTCAGTTTGTCATAACACAGTGCTATGACGAACTGACACCTGTTCGATATAAGAGCTGTGTTATGGCGAACTGACACCTGTCCGTCATTCAGTAGTGTTATGACGAACTGACACCTGTTCGTCATATAGTAGTGTTATGACGAACTGACAACAGTTCGACATTATAAAGCTGTGTTTGACGAACTGGCACCTGTTCGACATACAGCTGTGTTATGACGAATTGCTGTTAGATCGTTAATGAGCTTCGGCTAGCTTATTTTGAGCATATAGGTTTGGAAGTGAATTCAGAAGAAGTCCTGAAAATTTAATTAGCGAATAACTGAAACTTATGCCTTACATTTTCACATTTACAGTGATAAGACGCATTCTAAGTGTTGTGATTTGAAGCATGGTCCGAATTTCAAATTTCAATTTCTTCACCGCACACTTTCAAGTCCATTGCAATTGGCACTATTACAGATTCTCGTATATGCTGAATGCAGAGATCTGGGGGTGAAGTCCACAGCGGTTGAACATTTTTTTAAACAATTTGTAATTTGCTTTATTTTACATACATCATTTCAATCACAAACACACACACGCTGAAACCCTGTAGGATCATCAATTGATTTAAGAAAAGTGTGAACATTGGGTTAGAGTTAGGGTTAAGTACTTTGTATATAGGGTTAAGTACTTTGTATATGTGGCATGCCAGGGACGCATGCCAGGGACGCATGCAATAGGCAGCTTATAATTCAATAAAAAATGGGTGAACCAAATTTGTTGTGATGTCACCTACCTAACTGTTAATAATCCGGAGAATTAAATACTTTCGGGCATAAGTTTTGCAACGTAATGTAAAACTTTGAAAGAATGCAAAACGCTTCCCTTTCGGTTGAGGGTGGGACTATGGTTTCGACTTTCGGCAGAAAGACGTCGCCAAACACCGAAGCCCACGGCATATTACTCATGTCTTAATAGCGTATGAGCAAGTTGATAAAAGTCCACTGCCAAAGTTCAAATTGTCCATGTGTTACAAATATTCACACTTGTTAATGTACATTCGACCCTCTGCACAAATCTTTCAGTAAAATATTGAACCGTCATGTCGGATGAAGAATCATGCCTGTGCATTGTGCTAGCGTTTCCGTAAAGAAGATAAAACGAGACGCTAATCCGCGTTAATCTAGTCATTCGACAGAACCCAGCCAAACTCTCGGCACATTATAAAAGTCTAAGAATAGCTGTACACTTTTACTGAGGCATGTATATATATACATTTTCACGGCTGTTGGTGCAGTCTAAATGCGTACGTTCTATATGTAACGTATTATTTTGAATTCAGCCTTTTTTCAAATTGCAAAATGGCTGGTATCTCTCAAATTTTGCAATAGAAGGTACAGTCTTTGTGATCAGTTGTCGCAATTCATGATAAGTGACTTAAACAACTGTCAGGTGATGATTATCATGGGGCAAGTGCCATTAAGTGCGCGTTGAAATGGCGCGAAGCGGAATTATCCGAGTGTATACCGGAATTTGCCGCTATTTTTAGGTCTGTACCGTTGAGTTACTGTAATGGAGTTAATTTCGCGGCCGTTAATAGTTTACAGTTGCAGATTACAGTCTAAAGATTTGGCGCCATTTAAAAACTCGTGCGCGCGGCATTTGTTATTCTTAGAATGCCGAAATTGTGTGCTTTTTTGCTCGTCAAACTTGTGCAAAGTTTTCACTGTTACTATTTACAACGGCAGGAATTGCGCGCGCAAGCGCGCACGTACGAATTTGACAAAGGAAAATGCCGCGCGATTGGACTTTTATTTCGTTCTAGAATAATCCATCCCCTCAGGTATTTGGAGCACTTCCGAGTGGAGCAATGCTCCATGTTCCTACAACACAAGTGTTCCCATCACCGGCCCTTCACCTGCTTCTACTGGCACTTCAAGAACCAGCGCCGTAGACGCCCTCTGCTCGATATGGACGGGGAATTCAACTACAGCCCCTTTTCATACTGCACCGAGTATGACGAAACCACGGGTGTTTGCCCGAATGAGGACGAGTAAGTGAAGTTTGCTAAATATATTCAAAAGGAAGGAACAAAAATCTGATGGCCTAAGAGTTTCTGAAAGTGTCGGCGTTTGCGAACTGCCTCAATTCCTATTCCAATACGCGTAAAAACCCGCGACATGACACTTAAAACTCTTTTCCATGGTTGATAACGCCCTTGCTTTGTCCCAGGTGTAAATTGCTGCACAAAAATGCCGGTGACACGGAAAGGAAGTACCACCTACGTCACTACAAGACGGTGATTTGCCCAAACGAGACAGACGGATCAGGGCATTGCGTCAAGAACGGAGCTCACTGTCCTTTCTCCCACACCCGAGCTGATGTGAGACAGCCTCTCCACGGAGCAGACGAGATAAAGGTCAGATAATTAGCCCTACTTTTTCAATCGTCAGCACTGTGTGTATAATTATTGGTCACGTGATCAATACGCGTGTGAGGAACGCGCGCGCACCCGCCTTTGATTCATTACCCTTCAGTGTACACAAATTTTGTGTTTCCCCATCGCCGCCATATTTTTCGATGCACGCATGTGGTTGCCTTACATCCGTGATTCGTGCTGGCAAAGGTCCAAAGCTCCTCTTTAAAATGTATATTGACCAGTGGTAGACACTCTGCTTTCAACATCGTGCTGATTATACCATATTGAGAGCAGAGAGGGAACGATACTTCTGTGTGTGTGTGAGTGCCTTACATTTATTTATGTTTCGTGCATCTCGAGTGAGTGAAACTAGTATATATCGTGTACAATACCTACTAACTCTATATATGTGAGCTGTGGCCTGTGTTGTGTGATGTCCTTGTTTATTCTCTCTATCCTATATTATGTACGTAGAGCTATGTTATATCACCAGCAGCCGCAGCAGCTCACTGGCCATTCGTTGTTTGTCGATCAGTCGAGTTTCCTCATTAAGAATAGTTTAGCATAACTATTTGTGCTGTGTTTTCCGGCTCCGTGGCGGATTCGAGACGACGAGATGATGCTTCAGTGTAAAGAACAGGAGGAGCTCTTGTTGTTCATTTCATTGTTACGTATTGGAGTTTAATAAGCATAGATTTATTGCCAGTCATCAGCTGATGTATGTACTACGTGTTTTGTCTTGAGTCACTGCTTCCTTTAATGTATTTATCTCTCTTTATGTCTGTGTGCAGGAGGAAAGGAGCGTTTGCGTCTATTCTTTTCTGTTGCCATGATTTCTTTGTTTACCGGACATGAATTACGGTAAACTATATCGATATTTTGCTCTGTGAATTATCTGTCTGAATTGGTCCTGTCTTTATTAACACTTAACAGTCCTTGATACATGATTAGAAGGAAACCAATTCAATGCCCTTGAATAGAATGACCTTGTTGTTGCTGTGATTTTCTCCGACCCGGTACGACAGAACCTACGACTTATCACCTCACGACATTTATCATCACAACATTTGACCTCTCTGTATCCTGACCCTATCCATAACTCCACGGAAGCGTGAGGTTCCTTAACCCAAACTTAAGCTTTGCGTGGAAGTGAAGGAATAAGATATTAAGTGAAAGTGTCATGAGGTCGATTATCGTGAGATGAGAAGCCCGTTCCACCTTCTGTTTTAAGAAATTCAAATCCTCGGAAGCTCTTAGTAGTTAATCTTGAGTCATCAATTAAAAGAATATGATTTTCAATTAAAGAGTCAATTGAGTCGGTCATTATCGGTATTTGGTATCGAATTCTCTCTTGTGTCTAATTAAGTTAACTATATTACGTGTTTAATTTGATGTTAAGGTTTCGAGTGCACTCCTATTCAATCAGCCGAATCCGTGAACTCCGAAAGGTTTGTCATTGCCTCAATTTCCGTTTGTCCGTACGTTTGACCTTGTGTATGTGTCCGTATATCCACGAAGACCATTATTACGCAAGTGCTGCTAAGTGATCTGTGTGTGTATGTTCGAGTGTGGTAAGTTCAAGTCATTTGGACAGGGCACTCACACACACACACGGATCAGTATCATATTACGACACAGTCTCAGACTGCTCTGTTTAACACACACATTTCTATTTTCGTATATGCCATGTGTGTGTTTGCCGCCAAGTATTATATTCTCTACACACACGACTCAAACGCTGTCTTCTCAACCCATACACACTTTGTATGTATTCTTTACATGTGTACACGCAGGTGTCCTTTGTGTAAAGGTATATTGCTGCAGATTTCCTGAAGAATAGGTTCCGCACCAGAATTGAGGTACTGCTGTGTAGTTTGTGCTAACCGGTTTGCTCCTGATGAAATATCACGTACGCTAGCTCCATAATCACTTGAGGCGTAGGTAATCACTAATCATAGCCTTCGAATCCGCGTAATTTGCTCGCGAACCATCTTTTCATGCAATTCTTTGATTAAAACCTAAAACCCCCCGCCCGCCTTATGGAATATTTCATCCCATCCTGCTAAATTCCGATGAAACTCGTCATACACCTGCGTATAAAATTGAAAAATAAAACCGCCCAGACGCAAGTATGGAATAATTTCATCTGCTCCAGCCCTGCCCTTAATTTTTGTGTAGAACTGATTTGTCTGTCACTCTGTCTTAGTAAAACTCCGTTTTAAGGTCAGAAATCACAAGTATCCCTTATCTTTACTTCCCCTGAATAGTTGTGTGAAATGCTCTAAGAAAACATTTTCGTCTTCCCATAGGATGTTTTTAAAAAATGTCATCAACCCCTTTTGTGCTTTATCGCGTGCTACCAATTTTGTCAAGTTTGATCTCTTAGATATGTTGGTTCATACTACACTCCGTTCTTATTTTTCATTATATTTCTTTGAAAAGGCAGTGTAGATCACCATAATTTTATCTTGTTTACTCCGTTTGTTATTTGCATAATTTGTCTGTGGTCAGAATTCTGTCTCTTAAAGGCATAATTTAATTTTATGATTTTGGCAGCTGCGAAAATTTACGAAACACCGAGGATTTGAAGTGGTCAGAAAACATATTCGCCACCGAATAAACAGCAGTCTAATTTAATGCCATTTTTTTTGTTACCTGTCATTAATCGTGGTAATGTTTGAACTAAAGCGCCCATTTTCTTGTGCAACATAAACATGATAAATGTGTATGTTTCGTTGGTAACATGAGTTGTGACATGAGTGTTATTTTCGTGACTTATTTTACCCTACACATCGTTCTTATTTTTCGCTTTCTTTTTCTGAATAAAGATGACTTGGATTTGAAATTTCAACAATATTCGTTGTACTTTTAGAGGCGTATTTTGTTAACACATCGGGCTCTTATTTTTAAACATTTAAATCTTTTCGTAAAGAACATTAGCCATTTCAAATATTTAGCTTGTTTCTTATCTGAGCAGACTTATTTTTTGAAAATATCATGTTAATTTCTAACAATCTTCTGAACTTCCCGGTTTTTTTGTTGCAATTTTAACATCATACTTTCCTTGCAGAAAACACAGTCAGATAAAATGAACTATATAACTCAGCCTTCCTGGTTTTTATTGAACTGCTAACCTTCATGAATGGTACCTTCAACTAAATTGCCCATTTTTTGAGCAGATAAACATTTAAGTTAAAGTTACCAACAATGTGGTCATAACTCCTTCTGGAGCTCAAAAAATGAATCTAACATGAGATGTTGCTTTGTGACTTATTTCCCCGTATCATCAAGTTTGCTCAAAAAACCTCGGAGATATGCACATTTTTGTATTCCACAATCAAAGGTCGCGTAGATCTAAAATTGGTGTGTTGTAACAAACAAATTTTATAAAGCGCCAGTAGAACGACTTCCCCCGTTTCATACCTTCCTTTATTCATCAGCCGCACTTTTAAATGAAATAATGAGTAACTAACCATTAAATTTACTACCATCATCACACCTCGTAATTCAATCTGCTAACATTTTAGACCGTCTTTGGTGTACGTTCTAGAATATTGCTCCATCATTATCTCTCTTGTAGTTTTAGTTAATTCCTATACCTTGAACTTGCTAAGGCAAAATATTGTTTGTTTGGCGAACGGTAATTTTGGGCTTTGATAATTTCGCCAATCTCAACCGCCTATTACACGCGTTTCATTTATGCTTTGCCGTGGTGTCCCAAACTTGAAGTGACGTATTTCGCCTTGCGATTTGTTTCTTTTACAAGTTTACGGAGTGTAACTGCTCGCAGATGTTCTTGATATGCGCGCTGTCACACGGCGCAGAAAAGCAGATAGTACGGCGTAATATGCTGTGCAAAGGTCTGGACATTACACGGTCAATGTCATCCGCCACATCCACTTAAGACAATGCACATTGCACATGATTTGAAGTGGGCGTGGTCCTAATGTAGACACTATTGTTCGCAGCAATACACATATATGTGTACTTTACAGACCATTGTACACACCATTGTACACAGTAATAATACAGCGGCACGTACAGCGTAGTGCTGTAGTGGTAATATCGGCAATTCGGCACTAATGCAATCTTTTCTCGTAACCAGATCACCATTTCACCGGAGTGTTTCTATGGCGTACTTATGTAACAATATCGACTCTGCTCGATCATACCACTGACTTCACGATGTTGCAACCGATAGAGGGAACTACAAGAAGCCTGCGGCATTGTAATAGTCATTACAGTATTTATTGAATATAAGGAAGGTGTAATCTAACTTCATCATCAGACATCAAGTATATAATAGCCTTCAAATGCACCACCAGCACTTTCATTTCACGACCTCGCCCATCATTGTGCAATTATCTGAGTTATTGCACTTTAGTCTTCATCAACTTTCACGCTGTATTTTGCGTTTGATATATGCCATCTAAATCTATTCGTAATCATTATTTGATAGTGTACGCCGCCCACCAGTTATTTTCTCGAGCGATCAGCGTTTGGCTTAGGCTGTTTTAAGAATTTAGACATTTTAAACACTTTCCTTTACACTCATTCACACAATACCCGCATACTCCCTGTACTTACACACACATTACTTACACTGTACAAACTACAGCACGGTTAGCTCGAACAAAGGCACTATTTATATACAGTTCTAAAAGACTCGGTGATGACATGATGTTATATACTTACCATATGGACCCCGCGCAACTAGCTCGCGGCTCCTCATCAATAACACCCCATTGTAAGCCCTGATAATGACGTCACTCTCAACCATCAGCTCGCTGCACTCTGCGCGCAGCACACCAACCAAACCACTCCTTTTATAAATATATATAATATACTCACACTCACGTCTTGCTGCCCACACGCTTTTCTTTCGTAGCACTCTCGAGGGATGTATTTTTAGATGTGTTCGGGCTTTTTATAGGCACATATCAGTGGGAGGTAGCGTTAAAATGTCAGAAGTTTTACTGCGATGATAATATAGCTGTGCCATTTATCAAGCTGCTAGCGTTTTATAATTTAAGATTATTTGACACATCTCTCTCGAGGCTTGCTCGATTAGATATTATATAAATGCTTGATTTCGTTGTGTATTGATTTAGAGATCCAATGCTATGTGGCTCACTTCCCTGCTTGATTCACTAGTGCCGCTGTTCGCGATGTTCTGTTAAATGTGGTAATGACTTTCGATTAACTTACTCCCAAATTAATTTAAGAGGGGTAGAATCTCTTTAATCCGGAGGTTGAACAGGGTATTTCGTTGCCTCTTGTTCCGATTTAACTACCGATTAACCCCTGTACGTTTCTGTGTAGAGACCACCCGCTGAGCCTACCGTCAATCCGAATTACAATGGGAATTGGATTAAGATGTGCCAAATATTCTGACGAAAATAATCCATTATCCCTACGCCCACCCTCGCCAGGAATACTCCACTTTCTGACACCCATCCTATTTGTTGTCTTCTAATGAAATTGTTTGATTTGTTTTGTGTAGACTGCCGATCTAGCTGCTGTAGAGGAATAAAATATGGATAATGTTAAAATCATGCAAGATTTACATGACATGCCTTCTCCTAACTTTTGCACTGTGCACACAAGAATGAATTTTCGTCATATTCCGGAAATATTTGCTAATCAACCCTGTCATCCCTAACTTCCCGCTCTCCCGGGAGATTCCTCAAGTTAGAAATGTGCTAAGCATTCCGTGTGATAAATCTAAATTGCTGTAAAACTAGGCGACTGGGTGTCATTAGTTCCCCATTCTAAGCCATGATAGTGATACCATTCTTCATTTCGTTCTGTTTGTGAATATAAATGGTGTCAAGAACTCAGAAAATCAGACCTATTTTTGTGAGCGTTTTAATTTTTTTTTCCTCCACAGATTATACCTGTCCTTGTCACGTCGTCACTGTAATCTACTTAACTGTTTTTTGGCTGGCTGTCCTTGGATGTCAGCCTCAATTAACACAACATTGCATTGTAGTTATAATCACAGGGAGCTTATTGGGGAATGGTTCAAATCCCAGCAGATGGGTGTAAGTCCCATTGGTGAGTGGACAATAGCCACCCTCCCGGCTCCCCGGGGATATCATCCCTCCGGGGTTAGGTTTAGGGTTAGTCTGCCACTCTGGGTAAGGGTCAGGATACGTGGGTTAGTGATGGGGAGCATTTGTGAATCATTCCATCCACTGCCCGGGGGGGGTAAGGGAAATCGTCTGCTTGTGTAGTGGGGGTTTGACAGAACCACTGACTTCCTGTGGAGTGTTGAAGGAGAGTTCAGAGGACCTGTTGATAAACACATCCCCATCAAGGTAACAGCCTGCAGCTCCATCCTGTGTACTCCACGATATTATGTCCTCTAGTTCGTGCAGTCATTAGCTTGCTCTCCGATATAATCACTAGCAGATCTAGGTGTGTGTGTGTGTAGTGTATACCTGTATAGGTATATCTGTGTTAGAAGGTAGTAGTAACATCAATTACATCGTGTTATTTGATAGTTAGGAGTGGACAACGCGCGGTGGGATCGCTATACCATTTCGACCGACGACCTGTAATTTATCTGTTGTTAGTGAGACCTTGTTGAGGTCAGATGGTTCATTGCTGTGTGTGCTGTATTGTTTCCTTGTGTCGATAAATGCCTTGCGAGCGATATTATGATATTTGTATGGCGGTAAATTTCCCAACCCCCCTAAAAAATGGAGGTTTTTCGAAAATATTATCTACTTCGATTTTGATTTCGCGGCGCAGCGATCATCCTGTACCGCGTATCGCCACTTTTTCGCCCTACCAAAATTTCGGACATCAAAAAGGCAATTGTGATTTGTGGGCCAAATAGTTATTTCTCGAGTGTCAGGCCGTCCTTAGAAGGCATTTTCATTACAACCAGATCATTAACTCTCGAATATACGTCTCGAGTTACTCAACCAGCATTAATGATGATTAAAGTATTAATTAGCCCACATCGAAATGTAGTTTCCACTTTCCGCTAGACAATTAGAGGAGGATTTAGTGTAGCATATTAAGCAGGAACTTATCAAAGGAATTAGTGTAAGCCAAGACGTAGTTTACTGCAGGGTCCCCATTAAACTAGCCCCCACGGGAGAGATTATAAAGGAATTCCAGGAATTTGTTAGAGTGACGTCATAGTTTTGTGACGTCAGTGTTAGTTAACTTGTACAGGCCAACATCAAGCTACAGCAAAAGCGATAATGATAATCATTGGATAGACTGTGGTTCGTGGAATGTGTGATTTTTGTCATGAATAATCGAATCATGTATTTTTATTCATTATTTTTGATTGATTCTTTCATGATTGCATAAATGATCTATGATAATTTATCAATTTGAGAATAATTGTTCATGGGCCATATTAAATGGTCATCAGTCGAAGTGGCATCTAAAAGTCGATCTGTGAAGCTGTGAGGTCAGCAGAGCTCCCATGAATCAGCTGATGTTGATCATGAAAAATGTCGAATTCTTAGAAAAAACCTCGCGACCCACGTTTTGTTTTAATTTCTTCTGTGATAAATGATCACGTATAAAATTTACATGAATAAATGAATAATATGAACGTTATTGAAAACTTCTGAGCGATCTTGAATTTCTGAGAAACCACATTATATGCACTCGAATTTAGTAATCACTGAAGGTACATAAAACAACGGCTTTCATATCAAGACTTGAAAATATATAAATTGTGTCCCGCGTACCACGTACAAATACGATTAAACGTCACCAAATTCACCATTCTAAACCCTGATAATGACGTCACTCTGAACCGCCCACCACTTGCACGTGACTGCTGTAAAACTTGGGACAGTTCCAAGGCAGGAGCTCCTCCATTATCCCATTTAATCTCCACTAATGGACACGAGTTGTAAAGTTGTAAGATCGGTTGTAATGTGTTTCGTGATCACCAGGGTGTGTGTTTGTTGTGAAACGTAACGTGTGATGCCTCACATACAGTGACCAGTGACCACATACAGATTGACACATGCAGCAATACTGCATACACGTCTCTTGGTGAATTCTGCTGCATTCAGGCCTGTAGCTGCAGGACTAAGTGGTTTTGTAGGTTTGTCAAAGAGCCTTCATACTATACTTTGCGTATTTGAACTTTGCGCATTGCTGATTCTATCCACTGCCCCCACGTGATCTCCTTTGCGTCTGATACCAAATGGACCAACCCCACGGTTAAATCTGCCGTTGCTTACATCAGGTTTAACCACTTGATTGGTTTATTTGGTCTCGTACACACAGGAGATCACGTGAGAGACAGTGAATTGACCGAGCACTGCGTCAATTTCAAATAAGCAAACTTCAGTGATTATAATTCTCAGCCACGTCATACAATACACATGCACTCACCATACACACGAATGAACAACCAACTCACCGAGTAAAACGTTACAGTTTACAGTTCGTCGGTTCTCCTTTTAATCTTCTCGTTCCTAGAACACACTGCTCGCAGGCATAGACGACAGGTTGAAGTTGGCGTCAATTCCACAGTTCAGGACTTTAAATTGATAACGTTTAACTGTCTACTTTTCGTGTGCGCGCACTAGCCTATGAGGTCGTCTGTGTGCTTTTTGAAAATTCTAGAAGCATGCCAAGCTGCAAATTGTAATGTACTTTTAGTAGGCATATTTTATTTGTGCCGTTGGTATATTCGATTATTTTTTCCATAAATTCTATGACACTATTTTCTTAACTTGATTTTATTTAATAAAATGTAATGCTGCATTGTAATACCCTGTAATACGTTATCATTACTGTGGTTTGTAGCTCAGATTATTGTCATTTTGATGAATATTGTTTTGTCAATTTGTCATTAGGACCAACATGAGATATGATCCAATGGAAGAATACTTTGTGATTAGAGATAATTAATTAGTCATTTTATGAATTCAGAATTCCCTAAATTTTAATATTTTTCGCAGAAATCTTTTTGATGAACGACTATTTCGCTTGAAAAGCTATTGAATTCACCTTGAATAGACTGTACTTGTTTATTGCTAAATACTTCACATGGCTTGATCATACCGTTCAGCAGTAACAATATGGTGATAATTACCAATTATCGTGATTAAATAATTTGAGGATATACCACTGACCCTCTCAATAATCAACCACTATCTCTCCTCTGTTCTCTTCCAAATTTGAGGATATACCACTGACCCCTCTCAACAATCAACCACTCTCTCCTCTGTTCTCTCTTCCAAATTTGAGGATATACCACTGACCCCTCTCAACAATCAACCACTCTCTGTTCTCTCTTCCAAATTTGAGGATATACCACTGACCCCTCTCAACAATCAACCACTCTCTCTTCCAAGTATCCCATTTCAATGAGGTCACCCTTCTCAGAAACAAAACACATGATGATATACACACGGCTCACACTACAGAATATTGCTCATTAGTTTGTACGATATTATACTGAGCTGTCCTGGAAAATAGCCGTTAATACGTCTTCAGCTCACTATTGTAATCCATGATAATTACATCATTCTCCGGTGTCTATTCTTCAAGAGATGGGGGAGCTTGCCTTGATATATTTCAAGTTATTATTCTGCTGTTAGTTTTTAGTTTTACAAATGGAGAGAACAGGGGTAGCTTTACAAGTCTTTTTAGTATTTTCAAGTTATTCTTCTGTTTTTAGTTTTTAGTTTCACAAGTCAGAAGTGGGCCTGTATAAGTTGAGTTTTACAAGTCAGAAGTGGGCCTGTGTAAGTGCACTAAGCATTTATCTAGGCTCTGGCTAAATATGAAATATATCTGATTTTCTGCAGAACGATGGAAGATTTCACATGACTAGCTCGGGAGCTGGTCCTGGTATATTTCAAATTGCTCATTTGTCACAAGATCTCAAGTTTGAGTTTTAGGAGTACGTGTGTATAATATAGCATAAAATATTAGCCGAAAGATTCGTTGGCTTTAAATGATCTGATTTTCTGCGGAATGAGGGAAGATTTCACATGGCTCTATATATAAATGAAATGGAGATATTGTTCAGCTGTTCGCCGTTATAGTCGATGTTTAAACTCCGCTGGTAAAGTTTATTTCGATGATTCTATTTTTGTCATGCTACTTATTTAAAAACTTCTCGTTTATATCGTTACACCGATTCAGTGTACATGCATCCTGTATTTCTTTTGTGTTGTGTCTGGGCCCTGTGTCTGCCAATCTGGCCAGATTCTCTTGGACATGTGATCGAATGATTGATGATTTATTGCTCGACTCTTTTAATCTTTTAATTGAGATAATATAATCACAGGAAACCGTTTCTCAGAAAATTGCGGCCGCCTCATGCACAATTAATTAATCATACTCAATAAAATTTCTCTGTACGGAGCTTATGTATTCGAAAGGTCCGCGCGCTTAAAGATAGACGTTATTACGTCGCCAATTTTCCACTATAAACCATGATAGCCACACCATTTCACTCCGCCTATTGCCCGGATGCGGAGTCACTTCACTCACTGAATGTGTATTCCTTGTAATTATCATGTAGCTCTCTCCCATCGTGTATAATAATAGCACACAGTACATTGCTGCGTGTGTGTAGGCTGCTCTCTCTCCAGTTGTATTTCTGTGTACTCTGGGTGTATAATTGCGGTCCTCTATTTGACTTGTATTTACTATTTTCTGTGTACTTTGCTGTGTTTGTTTAGTCAGCACTCTATTTGTATTGGATTGTATTTTTCTGTTCACAGTAAACTTGGTGTAGTGAACCAATGTCGATCCCCAATCCCTTAAATTAGGGATTTCAGGTGACCTCTATTGACACAAATATCCACATTCTGTGCTAATTATGTGAGATATACGATTTGCATGACATGGCAGTGGTTGAGTGCATTGCCTGACGTCTGTTAGCGTGTATGTGTACATTTGGTGTACTGTGATTGTATTAAATTGAACTTATACCTGTCTGCATTTGTCCTAATATGTGTATGTGTAGGTGTATAAGTACGTACAATGTGACCCCATTGTTGCACCAATAAGCACCCCTTTTAACTTTTAATGGGCTCGTTACCCCGGCGGCATTATATTGTCCGGTTTGTGACGTCATCTTAATTGTTTCAAAGTCACGTGACTCCTTCGATGTGTCGCCTAACCACCACATTATGATATGTACAGTTTATTTCTTTCACGTTAATGATTCTTTTTAGTTTTTAATCTGTTTAGTGATCATTGAAAAACGCGATAGAATTTTGCAGACATGACTTTTGCTTTCTTCCTTATTTTAAAAGCTTGGTTTCTTTAGGACTTGTTAATGAATCTCAGGTGCCTGAAAGCGGCCATAATATGTACTTTTTATGATTCGGATGTAATGAATCAACATTCATTCTGTTTTCCTTGATTGCTTCAGGGTTATTTCCACTACGTATGTTCATACCGCATCGCACTGGTTTCCGTCTTCCAGTTCGTTAGTTTATCTGCAAATTGGTATTTCGTCACAGCAGGGCTGGGCATCGGAATGGTTGGAAGTTGCTTATCAATTATGATGCTAGATGAAAATGCGCTTTTGATTGGATAATACGGATTAATTTAGTTACTATGTTTCCTGCTTTGAAAGTTGTTGAAATGATTCTGTGTCCTTGCTGCATTTCAATTGTTGGCTTTACGTACTAAAAAACCCGACGGTATAACAATTTATCTATTGGATATTCATGTTGTTTTGCTTTTTTTAGCTTTATTTGACCTCGGACGATTCTACCTGTTATTTGATACGATTGATATTGATTTAATTAATAGATGCCATATGACTCTAATATAAATTCTAACCCTTATCCCGCCTCTAGAACAGGAATGATCTGACATCAGCCGTCCCCTGTCCTCCTGTTCTCAACCTCTCTTCACACATTTCACATAACGCACTTGCAGCGTTATTCCGTCCCCTTCACACACCCACACACATCTCTCTCCGCCTCTTTGCTCCTGCCCCGGAGAGAATTCTATACCACGTGACTGGATATAATCACGTGACGTCAGAGTATTACATACACCACGTGACCGAATAATCACGTGACCAAAACGCCAGATACCATGAACAGTAAGTGGTATGTCAGTTGGTTGGACATGCTCGAGAAGACGGAGTGGTTGTTCCTCATGAAGCCGTTCTTCCTGCAGTTCCAGGTACAGTGTATTGGGGATGCTTCCATGTAAGATGTACGTTTGCAGCCAAAAGAGCTGCTGGCCGGCGAACCTGGTTTATAGAAGTTTTATTTTCTTTGATATATGGGAAGGCCGTAGGTACCCCGTAGTCTACAGTTCCATGTCAGATTCCGGGGATATTTTTACAATAAGCACTTACAAAATACTCTAATGGTTATGAAATTATAAGTTTTTAGTATTGCAACTTGAACTTGCAAGTATTTTGAACGAAGAGATCGCCCACCCTTGCACTTCTCAGTTTAGACTTTAAGAATTGTGAGTGTCGACTTCATACCTACGTTCTTCATGCCCGCACAGTGAGGTTAAAACGAACTAAATTTTAGATTTCTGGTTCCAGGGAGTGATGAAGTCTCGACTGATATTTAAATCTTCGAAATTATCTATAATCAGCGTGCTAGTCAGCTACTCGTAATTGAGTCAAATTAATTCAAATCAAGTCAATTGCGCTTACCGCATCTGACTGTAATTAATTTTTATTGAATTGAGAAATTTGAGATGTCAAGCGGTTTAGCTTTTCGAATATTCTCTGCGTGTAAAACCTAACACAGCATTTCTGCTGTGAATCTCGAATTGTTTTCTCGTGATTTCTTTTACGGAGCCTTCTTAAAACCATCGTCACGTACTTTTCGAAAACTTAGTTCAACGGGTAGGTTCGTTTGTTTTAACAGGTAAAGAAGAGAGTTTTGTCATCTGTGCTGATTACCAGTCACCCGATCTTTGTTTGAAATTTCTTAAACAGTGTATTTGAAGGTCACAATTCACTTCATGATGCAATCGATTACTATCGAACTGTTCCCCACTGTTCTCGAATTGTTCTCGAGAATGGATGTGATGACCAGATGGAGATCGTTAAAAATAGCACACAATAACACACAATAAGCGGCACACGTAATGTAACACGTGCACTTCTTTCAGAACATCGAGGAAGGAACGAGCATAGGAAAAGAGGAGATCTACAACACTCTCGTTAACAGTCAGGGGGCCATGGAGGCCCAGAAGAAAATGCAGGAGGACATCCGATGGGCAGGTACAACCTTTCAATTTTGTTTGAAATTTATGGTCAAATCAATGATTTAAACTTATAATTTTAATTTGTTCTAGGATTTAACGTTAAAATCATTGATTTTATGTGTTGTGATTTTATTCAGTTCGTTATATTCTGTGAAATTTGCTGTTCTGTTAAACTATACTTTTTTCGAGATTTTGCTGAAATTTGTAGAATATGGGAAGTGAAGTTCATTTCCGTAGAAATTCACTGAAATATGCTTGTACCTGATTCTTTCTCGTACCATTTAATCACAGGCATTACTTTAAACAACAAAATTTACTTTGATAACCTTTTTAAACACTAAGTCCATTTCAGGTTCCTTTAATCAGTGTTTTATATAAACTGGATTCCTAGAAATTGATCAAATTGTTTAAACGTGTTAAAATGGAGATTTTTCTTGTGACGTGTGTTATGTCTGATTTCTACAAAAAATATCTGCTTGTATGTCCGTCTGAGGAAAAAACGTAAACCTGTCGAGGGGTATTTGTCACTCTAAGTAGTTGTTTGTCCCTGTTTTTACAGACGTTTGTGAAGGAGTGCGCTGCGCGCGCGTGTAAAAACCCGCGTTATAGTGCGCGCGAGTGAAAAAAACCCGCGCTTTTACTTCCTGAGATTATTCTCCCCATTTGCATCGTGCTCGTTACATATCCACCCACACCTTGTTAATGGATAAGATGTGTACAAATAATGCATTATATTAAACCGCGGAACCCCCCTCGACAGTGTACTCTTACGTCAAAGCGCGCCTGTTCTACTAATTGTAATGCTCCCCTCGTACAACCAACAGACATTGCTACGTCATTAACTCCCATTCTAAGGCATGATAATGAAGTCATTCTAGTCCACCAAATACCTGCGCAGGTAGTGTCCTGTGTCTGGCGACGTGCCAAACTCGTGTGTTGTTCCTTACCATCACGAGTTGTAAAGCCCGGGTTGATGGTTGAAGTTTCACTGTCACAGTGAAGCAGCTGCTGCTGTCAATTTATTATAATATATCACTTACCGTGCCTTATTTTTGCCGGAAAATATTCAAATGTATGTGAGGTAGTAGGGAAGGTGTTTCAATCTCCGATTGAAGTAAAATATGAGTTGAGTGGGTATAATGTTGTAAATTATTCTCAGGGTATTGTAACTTTGTAATGAAAGCTGGGCTCAGTATTTTAACTGTCATTGCAACTCTCCCGATCAACCGGGTTATTTTATGTTCGATCTCGTGTTTGCTATAGCATATGGTGTGTCTAGGACTTGATCAAAGAATTTAAATCGATGATAATTATGAAGTAAAAGTAGTGTTCGTGTTCCGCGCTGAAGCTCAGAGGTCAGAGTGTCCCCTCGTTTAAATTTGATAATCAAGGCTCAGGTAGGGCAAGAATTTTGATTATCAACAAACGGCTGATTTTTCACTCGAAGCATGGCTTGCAATTAAATTTCAGCCCGCGAATTAATTGAGACCATATTCTACAACGCTCACTCTAAAAGGGGGGGGGCCAACCCCCTCAATTTTGGTGGATATCAAAAAATCGCCAATAGGGGGTTTAATTTTGGGGGGTTTTGGGGGGTTTTGGGGGGTTTGAGGGGGCTTAATTCTTAGTGAAAAAAGGGGAATTTTTTTCTCAAATGGTACCATTTTTGTTCCTGATTTTTTGCACCATTTCAAAATGGTACCATTTTTGGTCGTGATTTTTGGCGATTTTCAGAAATGGTACCATTTTTGTTTCTGATTTTCAGCATCTTTTTCAAATGGTACCATTTTGTTTCTGATTTTTTGCACCCTTTCGAAATGGTACCATTTTTGTTCCTGATATTTTGCACCATTTCAAAATGGTACCATTTTTGGTTGTGATTTTTGGCGAATTTTAGAAATGGTACCATTTTTGTTTCTGGTTTTTGGTACCATTTTTGTTTATAATTTTTGGAACTTTTATGAAATGGTACCATTTTTGTTTCTGATTTTCAGCATCTTTTTCAAATGGTACCAAATTTGTGTCCGATTTTTGCGCCTTTTCGAAATGGTACCTTTTTTATTCGTGATTTTTGGCGATTTTCAGAAATGGTACCATTTTTGTTTACAGTTTTTGGTACCATTTTTGTTTCTGATTTTCAGCATCTTTTTCAAATGGTACCATTTTGTTTATGATTATTTGCACCCTTTCGAAATGGTACCATTTTTGTGCCTGATTTTTTGCACCATTTCAAAATGGTACCATTTTTGGTCGTGATTTTTGGCGATTTTTAGAAATGGTACCTTTTTTGTTTCCGGTTTTCGGTACCATTTTCGTTTATAATATTTGGAACTTTTATGAAATGGTACCATTTTTGTTTCTGATTTTCAGCATCTTTTTCAAATGGTACCAAATTTGTGTCCGATTTTTGCGCCTTTTCGAAATGGTACCTTTTTTATTCGTGATTTTTGGCAACTTTTTCAAATGGTACCATTTTGTTTCTTCATTTTGGTGCTTTTTTGAATCATACTAGAATAATTTTTGCTGTCGATAGGGGGTTTAATTTTGGGGGGTTTAATTTTTGCTGTCGATAGGGGGTCTAATTTTGGGGGGTTTAATTTAACCCCCTGGTGGATATAACAAATTTCCAATAGGGGGCTTAATTTTGGGGGGTTTTGGGGGGTTGGCCCCCCCCCCTAAAACTCTAAATCAAATAAAGATTTTGATATTTAAGTGACAAATACGAAGTTATTTTCGAGTTAAAACCTTGAATATGAATATTTTATATTCACGCCAAGAATCCTAGCACCACGTACTGTGTAAGAACAAAGGGAAGTGCACTACGATTGTCAAATACTACATATAATATTGAGGGCTGCAAATAATATAATAGCGCTCATTTGGTTTGTGTGTGCGATCACAGCCGAGATTTATATTGTGATTCATGGTCCCCGTCCTCAGCTCTATATTATAGATTTCTGAAAATCTGTCAATAGTTTTATATTAGTGTGGTTGCTTTCTTTGGGCATGTTGTTTGTACTGTACTGGCTACTCCAACGCAAAGAAGGTGTACGGCAATCAATTACAACTGCAGACATTTGGCAATTACCTTGGTCTCTACACCAACTATTACGATGGTGCTCGTTAAGTTTTGTAATTTGTTTTTTCATTCACATTATTAAACTCCAAAGAAGTGCACGTGATAGCAAGTTGAAATGTTTCAGCTCGTATAACCTCAATTAGAAAGTATTGTTATTTGTAGATTACTATCAAGCCTTTAGATCAGGAGAACTCCAACTTATAAGTAATTTGTCCTAATGATTATCGTTGTGCTTTGTTATTGAAAATTGTACCTGCAGAATAGTCATTTATTCTAGAAATTATAAGTTACAGGTGTTCATGTACTATCAAGTTTCTAATTAGTAAATTTCAAACTGAATAACCATTATTATCTGTTCAAATGTTGTCCAAATTTCGCAAATTGTGCTGTTCTAAATAGTTCATAGTCCTTTTATTGAATATTGTTAGTTTCATACCCCTCCATTTTATATAGTCACGAGGTTTGCTATAAAACTCTTCCATAACATATCATATTCATTTGTCTTATCCTCAAAATAGTTATCTTGCTATACAATTTCACGTTCTAATGTGATTTCTAACATAGGTGTCGCGACCTCGAGAAATGAAAAACATTCTTAAATTTCGCGCGGCGCCATGTACATACGTGGATATGGTGTTAAATCAGTATCACACGCGCGTACAAATGGCGTTCGTGTAGAAATTTCAGGCGTTCTCAGAACACGCGACATCAACGTAACTATATGTGAGTGCGAAAATTCTGACTAAACTCACGTTAACGTATTAGTAATATGAATTCTAACAATACACACGTTAGTCGTGTTAATGTGATGACGACACCCAGCCTTGTAACATCTGGTTCAGCCTCTTCACAAGTCCGACTAATTGGATAATGGTCAAATATACACAATGGAGGAGTTGTTGCAACGGTGAAAAGAATTCTCCACTTTTTGTGTCAGCCATGTTTAATTTCATTGTAATAAATCTAAAGTGGCTCTTTTTCAAGTAATGATCTGTAGCAGATAGTTGCTTGAATCAAAATTGCTTTAATTGCTGTAAAACTACAAAAGTGCTTCAATTTTTGTTCAACTTCGGAGATGACTTAAGTTTCGTCTTCCGGTTACGTTAGTTTCAGTTACATCATCGGTTCCTTTTGAAATTTGTTACATGACTTAACTAAATAGTCTATTTCATTCCACAATACTGGTAAATTATGCAGACTCTGCACTACATGATATATACAGCTATGTCTAACAAACTAGCGCACTAAAAGACGGCGAATATCGATTATACATCGGCCATTGGTCAAAAACTCTTCAAAAAGTACCGAACATTCTTGAATTCTACGTTCCCTTTTCGTACTCACAATATAAAATCCCCGACTAAGCAGTAAAAGCATGAGTACTGAACTTCGATGTTTTGATATTCGCGCCGAATAAGGAATAATGCGCTATCACTTCTACCGGCACACTGTTTGTAAAACATACAAACCGCATAGAATGCGGCTAATCGGTAAATTGGCCGATTTCCCAGCTCCACATTTTTCGCCATGCCACACTACATAATCTATGCTGCAAATTTTCTTCGTATTCCGAATTCGATACTTTCTTTGGTATTTCTTGATACACTCAAATAATTTGGTGTATATCTAACCCACCTCTAAGACGAATTCTCTCCCACAAAAAATGTTTTAAAGCGTCTCATATAAACGTTTTTTACGTGCTGTATGAAGTAGACGTATTTAAATTCTATAATTTTGCTAATTAAATACCAACTTATCAAGTTATCATCTCTTATTATAAACTTGGCTCTTTCTCCGTCTCTCTGAGCTTCCTAGTTATAAAACTTGGCTGAAAAAACAAGCAATTTACAGTCCTCTTTCTTGGCTGCTTTTCCTGATGACTTCACCATATCTTGTGTTGTTGGAAGATATCCAGTTATATGTTGAATATATCCCAGTTTCATCGTTATAACTTTGCTATTGCAGCATATAAAACATTCAATTCTTACCGTCATATCCCTATCATACGTTAGTGTAAGTTCCATGGCAATAGGCTATTTATACGTCATCAACTCACCATTCTAAGATCTGAAAATGACGTAAATAAGTCACTATCCTATGTCTGTGCGTGGTTCAAGTATCTGAGTAAGTACTGATTACCCCTCGTACTCTTAAAGTTGTAGCTGTGTGACGTGAGCAGAAACATCCTCCTTGAATACTGTAGTATTTTATTATGTTCCACTGTGCATATACGCCCGGAGCGGGGTGTTTTTGATAGACTCAAGTTTAGTAATCTTTCATGATAGAAAACACATGAAGGCATCGCTCTCAATCATTACCAGAGACTTTTCCTCTTCATTATGACAATTTTAGAGTATCTATTTTCCAGTCTTACTATAAATAGATTATGATATAATGAGCAGGCGCGTGACCAGCAGCTAAGACTTTAAGAGATGATATTATCTTGGTGTGAAGTTGGTTTTGTCAACCTCCCGTCTAAATTTAGTTGTTACCTACCTTGGCGTGAAGTAGATTTCATTTAGTCTAGATACCTTGGCGTGAAATAGGTTTTCATCTTGTCTAGATACATTCGCATGAAATAGGTTTTCATCTTGTCTATATGCTTGGCGTGAAATAGGTTTTCGTCTTATCTAGATACATACACATGAAATAGGTTTTCATCTTTTCTATATGCTTTAGCGTGAAATAGGTTTTCATCTTGTCTATAAGCCTTGGCGTGAAATAGGTTTTCATCTTGTCTATATTTCTTGGCGTGAAATAGGTTTTCATCAATCTCCAGCAGTCTAGAGATACTATCAGCAGTGTCCAGTAAAGCTCTCTGGATATGTGTAAAGGTATCTCCGTGTTAGCTGTAGATAGGAGAGCGAGACAGAAGAAAAGTTAGAAGTGATAATTGGACATCCTGGCACCAACACACATGCACATATTTTACCGTACCATTAGGCTATGATATACGTGTTATATTATGTGTCTTTTGACCTGTAGTACGCGGGTACATTTTATGAATTTTAGGAATATAATAATTTGGAGAGTTTTACCCTTCCTTAGCTACTTTTAGAGTTGCTAATCGCACGGTGAATTGTGTAAAAATAACCATGATCTTATTTCGACTCGCTTAATAAGGAAGCTAGAAGTCCTAAGACATGAGCTATTAGCTCATATCCGATTATCCTGTTGAAGTTTTCTACGACTTTTTGACGCTCGTGATCCCACTCAAGTTGTATTATCTAAAGCTTATTTGAGTACTCATTAATTGAGTCTAGATTTTTCTGTTTTATCTGACTTAAATCTATTTCATAACGTAGCTCACGACATGCTCCTGATTTTTCTGATCGATATGGATTCTTTTCGTCCATTCTGTATTTATGTTCCTCCATAGATCCCTTCTATTCCTATCCTCCCATCTCCTAAGTAGGTCTTCTCTTTTTCTAAGCCATTTCTATTCCATCTTTCTCCTTTTCACACCCTCCGACTCCAACTAACACCGCCGTCTTTTCGCTCCGCCCCCCACTTTTGATTCTCAGCCTGCTCATTCTTTAGTCTTCCTTTCAATGCTTCTAAAGTCTTCGCTTTCTCTTCCATTTTACACATAATTATTACCTCCGAAGCCAATTCACCCTTTCCTCCCTTCCACCGCTTATTGAGTCGTGGAACCACTCCATACCGATGACCCCAGCCTTATCCCCCCCCCCCTCACTTGGCCCTTTTCACCTCTCCCTTTCCCCCGTTTACACCACCAAAACCGTTGGACGGTTGGTCTAGTAACCCCCCGCTGGTTTGGATGTGATCAGCCCATTTTGTCTCTTTTCAGGTTCCGTTGTCACATCCAAACCCGCGGGGGGTTACTAGACCAACCGTCCAACGGTTTTGGTGGTGATATCTTGACAGATGTATGTAGTTTGAACCCATGTTACTTGCCCAAAGGCAGTTTCGACCCACGTAACTTGCCCTCACGTAGTCCGAACCTTCGTTACTAGCCCACACGCAAGTCTAACCCACATAAATCACCCTGACGAAGTCCAACACTAAGTTATTCTAACTTGAAATTACTAGAATTGATATATGTCTTAATTTCTACAAAACGTCCGTGTGTACTCACGTGCTTAAATATAGCAACCAGATCTAATTTCACGTGCATTAGTCGTATTTGAACTCATTTCAACGTAATCAAGTCGAAAATCCTGTGTAAATATCAATTTCTTCAAATCCCCTAATTTCTACAAAACGTCCGTATGTACTCACGTGCCAAAATATGGCAACCAGATCTAATTTCATGTGCATTAGTCGTATTTAAACTCATTTCAACATAATCAAGTCAAAATCCTGCGTAAATATCAATTTCTTCAAATCCCTAATTTCTACAAAACGTCCGCGTGAACTCACGTGCTTCACTAGTCCATCGTATATTTCCCCGTTATTCGGACCCCGTTATTCGGACCCCCGTTATTCGGACCCCCGTTACTCGGACCCCCATATTCGGACCCCGTTATTCGGACCCCCATTATTCGGACCCCCGTTATACTGACCCCCGTTACTCGGACCCCCGTTATTCGGACCCCCGATATTCGGACCCCCGTTATTCGGATCCCCGTTATTCTGACCCACGTTATTCTGACCCACATAATCCGATGAAAACTCTATGAGTTGGAGATGTAAAAAGTAGCGCAAAAATAGCGTTCTATCACAAAATACGCTATTTTAGTGGTTTTACGCGATTTTGATGTCGTCATCACAGCACCCAAATAAGCTCAAACCAACTTCCCATATAGCCTATAAGACAATTCCGCCTTAGTGCAACATACTTTGACCGGTCTCATCTCAAGATAAGCTGCAGTTCTTGATATATCTCTCGTTTAAGTTTTTCTCCTAAAATTTTGAAATTGATTTTTCACCGTACCTTAGAAAATCGCGTATATCTCGATGAAAAATCGAGATAGCCCAATGATCCGTATGATTTTCTGAAAGCTCTTTAAATTTCCAACTAACGATTTTTCAACATTTTTGAGCTATCTCAATTCCTTCTTGGTGAAAAATGCGCATAAAGATGGCCTATTCTCGCTAAAAAAACAATAAAATTTCGCTAAGTTGATGACGTCATAGTGACGTGAAAATGACGTCACCAGAACTTCTCTTATAGCCTATAACATTTTCCCATCTTAGATAAACAAAACCTGACCTCGATCATGGCTCTACCATTTCCCGTTCTTGACATCTCGGCTTTCCAAATTTGCTCCCAATTATCATGATCTATCTTCTTATATATCACCACCAAAACCGTTGGACGGTTGGTCTAGTAACCCCCCGCTGGTTTGGATGTGATCAGCCCATTTTGTCTCTTTTCAGGTTCCGTTGTCACATCCAAACCCGCGGGGGGTTACTAGACCAACCGTCCAACGGTTTTGGTGGTGATATCTTGACAGATGTATGTAGTTTGAACCCATGTTACTTGCCCAAAGGCAGTTTCGACCCACGTAACTTGCCCTCACGTAGTCCGAACCCTCGTTACTAGCCCACACGCAAGTCTAACCCACATAAATCACCCTGACGAAGTCCAACACTAAGTTATTCTAACTTGAAATTACTAGAATTGATATATGTCTTAATTTCTACAAAACGTCCGTGTGTACTCACGTGCTTAGATATAGCAACCAGATCTAATTTCACGTGCATTAGTCGTATTTGAACTCATTTCAACGTAATCAAGTCGAAAATCCTGTGTAAATATCAATTTCTTCAAATCCCCTAATTTCTACAAAACGTCCGTATGTACTCACGTGCCAAAATATGGCAACCAGATCTAATTTCATGTGCATTAGTCGTATTTAAACTCATTTCAACATAATCAAGTCAAAAATCCTGCGTAAATATCAATTTCTTCAAATCCCCTAATTTCTACAAAACGTCCGCGTGAACTCACGTGCTTCACTAGTCCATCGTATATTTCCCCGTTATTCGGACCCCCGTTATTCGGACCCCCGTTATTCGGACCCCGTTACTCGGACCCCCATATTCGGACCCCCGTTATTCGGACCCCCATTATTCGGACCCCGTTATACTGACCCCGTTACTCGGACCCCCGTTATTCGGACCCCCGTTATTCGGACCCCCGATATTCGGACCCCCGTTATTCGGATCCCCGTTATTCTGACCCACGTTATTCTGACCCACATAATCCGATGAAAACTCTATGAGTTGGAGATGTAAAAGTAGCGCAAAATAGCGTTCTATCACAAAATACGCTATTTTAGTGGTTTTACGCGATTTTGATGTCGTCATCACAGCACCCAAATAAGCTCAAACCAACTTCCCATATAGCCTATAAGACAATTCCGCCTTAGTGCAACATACTTTGACCGGTCTCATCTCAAGATAAGCTGCAGTTCTTGATATATCTCTCGTTTAAGTTTTTCTCCTAAAATTTTGAAATTGATTTTTCACCGTACCTTAGAAAATCGCGTATATCTCGATGAAAAATCGAGATAGCCCAATGATCCGTATGATTTTCTGAAAGCTCTTTAAATTTCCAACTAACGATTTTTCAACATTTTTGAGCTATCTCAATTCCTTCTTGGTGAAAAATGCGCATAAAGATGGCCTATTCTCGCTAAAAAAAACAATAAAATTTCGCTAAGTTGATGACGTCATAGTGACGTGAAAATGACGTCACCAGAACTTCTCTTATAGCCTATAACATTTTCCCATCTTAGATAAACAAAACCTGACCTCGATCATGGCTCTACCATTTCCCGTTCTTGACATCTCGGCTTTCCAAATTTGCTCCCAATTATCATGATCTATCTTCTTATATATTATTATATATTATTATATCACCCTGTGACACTCAAATCTCTAACTTATACCCCTGGCCAGTCTTTTTTATTACCGCGGGGGGTTACCGCCCTGGCCAGGGCGGGAATTATTATATATTATTATATCACCCTGTGACACTCAAATCTCTAACTTATACCCCTGGCCAGTCTTTTTTATTACCGCGGGGGGTTACCGCCCTGGCCAGGGCGGGAATTGCTGATTCCAGAATCCACACTATACCGATGACGCCACTCTCTCTCCCCCTCCACCCCCTCCCTTCTCCCTTTTACATCTCCCCTTTCCCCCGTTTATTACTGATTCCAGAATCCACACTATACCGATGACGCCACTCTCTCTCCCCCTCCACCCCCTCCCTTCTCCCTTTTACATCTCCCCTTTCCCCCCGTTTACTGATTCTAGAATCCACACTAAACCGATGACGCCACTCTCTCTCCCCCTCCACCCCCTGCCTTCTCCCTTTTACATCCCCTTTCCCCCGTTTACTGATTCCAGAATCCACACTAAACCGATGACGCCACTCTCTCCCCCTCCACCCCCTCCCCTCCCACCTGTGAATAATATATTTGGACAATGACTCTCTCCACCACTTCATTAGTCAGAGTGAGAGTATATATTCAAATCTACCTGTATACCATTCTACCGTGCGTATTTTATTCTTCTACCGAGAATTAACATCTCCAATCTGCATTAATACACACTTCTGCTACGACATTTCATTATATTATTTACTCTCTTTTTTTCTTTCTTTAAGTACTCTCTTGAATTACTTTTGCCATCAGTTTTTCTTCATTATTTCCGTAATTCGTACTTGTCTTATCATTAGAATTCGTTGTGCATTCTTGCTATCGTACTCGAATTCATCCTGCTTTGAGTCGTATAATTTCCAGTGTTTCCCAAAAGATGCATTTAATATCCATCTGAGAGTCATGTGACTTTTCAATGTCATGTGGCCGACGGGAAACAGGAAATTTTACCCTATATCGGTGTGCCAAGTTGGAAACCGAACTTTCGTTAGCCAGAAAACTGACAATAAAACACGTAAAATTCTAATGAAAGATGCATTATTTTCTTGCACTGTATGCACTTCCCTGTATTTTCTAACATATGCACTTCCCTGTATTTCACTTACGAAATTTCTCCGTACTCAGCATCAAATTTTAATACATTTCCATATACAGATGTTAGGTGTTGTAAGATCTCGTTATCAGCTCAGATTATCCGAAATATATCACTTTTTATAAATTATGTGTATCGATCACCTCCTCACCACAGGCATCGTGACATAACTAAAACACCACGCTAATCCCTGATAATGACGTCACTCCATACCGGGTACCAGTTGTGCGTGACCTGTGTATGTAGGGTGGCTGTAATAGCAGCTGAGCGTCTCAGGTGACGTACATTACATGAAACCAGAGAGAGAACTGATAACAGACTCTGCTGATAACAGCCTCCCTTTTTCCTTTGCTTTACACTCACTGCTCGCTTTTTGTTTGGTTTAATTTACACTTGAGTCGCACTAGAATATTCGTTATATTATGGTGAAGAATTTCCAGTTTTGCTGCACTGAATTGATTTTCATGGTCACATGAAATTAAAAGCATATTACCATGAAACTGCAGGGCTTTTCAATCCTAATTTATCTCCGCGCTCTTTAATCGTGCGTGGTATGTTATATTAACCAAATATGGATAATGAAAGCTTAGTAGTTGATTATTTTCTGAATGCGGGTGCGAGTCCCTCAGTTCTACTTCATGAGTGCCGTATTATGTCTTTGATCTTTCCTCGAAAGCACTGTCTTCAAATAAATAATATCACAATATGAGCTACATTATACGCTTAGAGCATGGCTGGGAATGCGCTAATAGAAATTATTGCACGAGGCGTAGCCGAGTGCAATAATTTGTATTGTCGCACGAGGAGCAGGCCGAGTGCGACAATACCAAATTATTGCACGAGGCGAAGCCGAGTGCAATAATTTTATTAGCGTCATGACCATTTGCCATGCTCTTAGTGTATTAGCCAATGTGAGGAGTGCAATATTACTTATTATTGCACGCCTACAAGTACCCTCAAAATTGGCTAATATTTATTATTCGACTTTACTGTCTTTACGTGTTTTGGAGATAATATGATACGTACTTCCTTCAACTCGGATGTTGCAGACTTTCAGAGAGCTTGCTTTTTGACCCTTCAAAGTTTGATAATCTGTCCTGCAGTCCCATTTATCTTCACATGAACATTTTGGGTTTGGTGCTCATAATCAGTGCCATTTCTGGTGGTTGTGTGATATTTTGAATCTTTCTCTTTCCGAAGAAACCTTTTCTCGTAATGGATTCAGGCTTCCTATTTTCCACAATTGAGTTACCGCCCAGGCTCAGGAATCAATCCTACATGTGATATGTTACATTTTAATGAACGATGATGTTATTGTTCTCTTTCTCTTCCCCTGATCATAACGCCGTGTTTTGACAGCTGTTGTCCCTGCCACTACTCTTTCGTTACAGAGATCTCTGTAACACTTTTAACTCACCTCTCCATTTACCATTTTTTGTTGTTAAAAACACGCGCCTGACTCTTTTACCCTACAATTTCCTTGAACTAGCCCGTTGCCAAACTTCCCTCTGTCCTGTTTCTTTCATTGGCAATGCTCAGACTTTACTTTGTGTCTACGAAATTTTGTCCGCACATAATTTTTGATTAAAATTCTGTTCTAGAAGTGGAAAAATTTAATACACGCCCAAGGTTTTTCTCTTTACCTGCCACAAATCTTTTTTCTTGTTTTCATGTCTGCTTCGCGTATTCATTCTCCAAGTTTTCCTTGTTTTTGGATTTAACTGCTCATTTCCTCGTTGGAAAAACCATGAAGGCATCTAGGAAGCTATCAGTCATCTGCTTCATTCAGTTACTTATAAAAAATTATACTTGAATTCCCCTCACCCCAACACACAAGTTTTCTATCCCATGCCAACCAGGTTACTCTAACAAGAGCCCTCTTTTGCTCTCCTTTGCCGTTTCGGCGTAAGCATCTGGTTAGATGAACCGAATAGGTTGTACAAAGTGGGTAATAAGCATCTAAAAAGCTATCAGAACTAACGCCTACTCAGTTCTCTCCCTCTCTCTCTGCTCAGTGGATTATAAAACAAAAAGACTTGAAATCCCCTGCTAATTAGGTTGCACACTGCACTGAGTACATTTCTAAAGAGCTATCAGAACCAACACCTACTCAGTTCTCAGTGAATAATAAGCAGAATGAACTTACCTCGATCCAACCCATGTCTCCATGATGTCTGAAAACAAAATACAAAGGAACGAGTACTAATATGGGAGCATCTATAATTTAAACAACATCGAATTTCGGAAACATTGTGATTTAACTTATTAGTTACGTTAAATCAGAATGTTTCCTAAATTCGATGTTGTTTAAATATTACTTAACATAACGCAGCAGCAAGTTTATACGCAGACGATGTTCTCAAAACGACCGACCAGCTACAGTCTATACTACCTCTCAGTTTAAAAGCAAATTCTCATTTGCAAGCTAATTGGCAGAAATAGCTCCCGGCGACGGGGTCCAACTTACAAATTAGTCTCATGTCATCTTGCCTGGGTATATGTAAAGGCTGCAACCTCTAAACGAACATTTAAGAGTAACGTCATTGTCAGAGTTTTGAATGGTGTGTTGTTGACATCACGCAGCAAGTTGGTCAAGCGCGGCGCGCCATCATGGCAAGTCTTATATATAATCAATTATTACCATAACGGGCGTGTCTCTCTATCTCTGAGAGACCATGTGATGATGTCATCTTAGAAGGAATATATTCCTGATGACGTCATCAAATAGTACACATAAAGTGTACATGATAAGTAATATATAAAGCTGTAGGATTCTATGATAATAATATGTCCTCCACACACACTTATGTATTACATCACGACTATAAGAGTAGTAGATAAGTAGTTGATGACCTAGAGCGGAGTGCGCGCGGCAGAGAGAGAGAGGCCCGCCCGTCCTGTGTCGTATTATTCGTAAAGCTTTGTTCTTCTTATGTTGCTACTATCGAGAGAGGGAGGGAGGACTCTTTGACTTGACTCTCTCTCCGACTTTCTCGTTTTGATGTTTTACGATATATATACGGTCGCCAAAATTAGACGTATCGGGCTAATCAATGTATTTGGCTTTATATATTAATCAAGAAAATGACTTCACTTGAGTAGCGGCCTACTTTACGCTGCGTAAATTACGTGTGGTGGCTGCTGTCAGCGTTGTTACCGGTTACTTGACGGAAAGAGAGTTGTATCCGCGCGTCTATATTAGATCACTCGTTACAGGGTGGGAGATATTCCCACAAGTTACAGGGAGGGAGATATTCCCGACCCTCACGCTGTACGTTGTCACACTCTCTGACACCAGTTTACTACTGGTACTTCACTATTGTGTGTTACGAGTTGTGTTGTCATTGCTACTTTTATAGTTCTGATGGTCCTGTGAAAAATGTGATTTGCACATACAGGTACTGGAGAGTTGACCAGTTTAATGCGAATTCTCACTCCTATTGCCTTGGGCTACTATTGCTACTTCTAGTTCTGCTCTTATTTCCGTGTTTCGTTATCTCTTGCACATTGTCCGGAACATTACGAAATGACACGCCCATTCGTCAATCATCACTGGTCTCTCTCTCCTTGTCTCCTACTACCATATTCAATCAGTGAAAATGGATGTAACGTCTGTTATCATAAAATATTAGCTTGAATATAATGGTTTGAATAATTTTGTCCAGTCATTGTTGTCACTAGAGTATATATTTAAATTCGTGGCCCGGTTGTCATTCATCATGCTTATCATTGATTATATCTTTATTCTATCATAATTTTACTTGCATATAATATTCTCTATCGTATACGGCATCAGAGAGCCCAAATACCATAATTCATATAGCCTGGGTACCATTATCGTATTTTATATCTCTAGACTTGCTTGCTTCTTTTAACATCTCATCTCACTATTATCCCTGTAAACATTTTATTATTATAGTCGCATATTATTTCTGATATTTGTATTTCCGGCCCAGTATAACAACGTAGTTCCTAATTTATCCGTGTTTTGATGTATCTCTTCCGGTACTTTGCACAGTGATTTTCGACCGTTATATTTTGGCTTTTTCCCAGTTTTTGACCTGTGAATCACCACTTCTCAAGGAATGAGTGAGGGTGGAAGCAGCAGTGTTCCTGGAGATACCATCCTGACGAGCTCCCCCTCGCCCCCCATGATCTCCACCCCACCCCACTTCTCCACCCAGCCCCACTTCTCCGCCCCACCCCACTTCACGCCCCACTACCCCCAACAGCAGCAGTACTACAGCGCCCCCTACACCACTCAGCAATACTACCCCCAATACCCCTACCCCTCCCTGGAGGGGGCGTCACCCCAACCCACCTCCCCGGTCTGCAGCAGGAAGACCTCAGTTGAGTCCGCCCCGCCCACCCTCGACACCTCGTCAGCGGACACCACGCCCCGCCCCTCACTCGACCCTGTCTCCGGGGCGGTGTTGGGGGCGGCACCCACCATCATGCTCACATTCGACCCTAACTCTGAGCAGCAGGGTGGGGAAGGGAGGGAGAACAGGGATCCTATCAGCTGCCTCGCAAACAGACCGGGACTAGTCTATGGAAAGGTGAGACATGAGGAAACACTCCCATACTTGAGTATACCACTGGGTATTAGCAATGCTACCATTTCTGAAGGCTGTTCCTATGATCTTATCTTTTGATATCTCTCTATCAAGTTGTCTAGTTCACAATTCATTTTTACGCCGTCCTTATATTTACGCCGGCGAATGTCAAAAACAAATGTTTTTTCCAACCAAAGTGATACGCATTTTCAGTTTAATTCCTTGTCCTGACGATATAGTAGCAGTTTGTTAATGTTTAAATTCCTCTACATATCGATAACAATTGTCCGAGTGTTCATAAGCACTTCATTTATGAACGCTAATGGGGTGTTAATTGAGTGCAAAGCGCAGGACTAAGAAAATAAATTGCATATTACGTTAACATAGATTGAAATACAGCGGATCATTCCTTTTGGAATTTATCAACAGGGTTGAGGAAATGATAATCCGATAATGAATACATTTTGAGCGTTTGAAATTGACCTTTTGACATAACTCGCAAGTAGAATGATTACCATTACAGGGTTATATTTGTTGATGGCCCAGGGACAAGGATCCTCTCTCTCCCCCGATCCATACCAAGATCCCAATGCTTCATAATCCAGATGTAAATTAGAATTCACCATGATCCCCGCCCACTCTCCATAACACTGAATTAGTAATTTCCGTGAGTATGTGAGAGTTAGAGGAATATCAATGGCGAATAGTTAAGTCTTTAACTGAGCTAATGGAAGCGTACGTGTGCTCTTTAAACTTTAAACTGCTTGTACTTGGCATGCCGCCAACATAGTAATATATTTCCTCTTCATAGAAATATGCCGAACGCACGCCGCAAATACTGTGGATTGTCGAATAATGTCTGGCAAAACAATAATAACTCAGAGCTCATAATTTTGGATATAAAATTCTTGAAAATATCCCGTTTTCTTCGTAAAATAGAGCTCGGCGAGACAAATATTCGACAAGTATTTCGCGAATAGTTGTGTTTAAAGTGTGTTTTTGATGCTATATACCAACCAACATGCCGTCTGGTATTTTGAGCAATGAACGGCATGTTGCTGCTTACTGGGTTAATTCAGAAGAGTAAAATGGTCCCGAATGATGCGTCTTCTCTGGCAACCAGAAGGTTAATTCATTTTCGAGATAGTCATCATGTTTCAAATTTCACGATTTTACAGCCCCTTATTAATAAATCCTGAATTTGACCCCTATGAATCTGTCTCTATCTTGATCCATCATATCCTGATCTATTTGAACGGGATCTGGGTGTGACACCCTGCAGGGCTACTAAAGCCTCGGTCCATGGGGTGTGTACCATTAACCACCTGTCATAATCCGTCAAGAGTGAAGAGGACCAGGCCCTGCTTTCACTGTGTGCTTGTCACATGCAGACCGCGGGTATAGTTACTCATTAAGATGAGACCGGCTGTAAAGATTTATGGGTGCCGAGAGGACTGTTCTAAATATTTCAGTGTTTTCTGCAGTTTCACAACAGACTTGTTGGTGCAATGGATGACGCCATATCCGCACACACGCAAACGTAATCCATCTGAAACTCTGCTGGAGGGTTGATGAGGGTACCCATACATCATATCTTACAGGATGTTGGTGACGTAATAACATGTTGACGTAATAAGGATGCTCATTGATGATAATGGGTTCCCTGATGATCATGATGCCCTCATTTACTCCATTGCTTATAAATTATGCCACAAGTTTGCATTTGACAGTATATGGTGATGTCATTATCATGGTTTATAATGATGAATTGATGACCATGAACCCCATATATTTTTCTTGAGCGCTGTAGGGAAATGCCATTTTGCCCCTTGCCTGGCTGAGGGCTTGAAGTATATATTCTTAGCCCTGATATATCTGCAGTTTAGGGCTGCTATGAATAACTTCACGGTTATAAATAGGACCGTAAATTCCGCCTTCAGTGTCGATGATCTTATTGAAAAGTTGTCGTGTCGAAAGGCATTAGTATGATGTATTGTGCATGTGCCAGGCTTCTCAGGCCGTGTTTAATGATGACATGTGTGTTTGTGCGGTAGTACGTGGCCTCCCGCCTGAAAGTATGTTGCGAGTTTTTGAATATTTAAAGTTGGATAGCATTAGATGCACTCAACTCAGAAAGTGAGAACGGACCCTTGAGAAATCTGAAAATTGTAAATCAGGATTTGGGGTTGAAATGGAAGGTTAGTAGCTGTATGTACTTGTATAATAATCATGTGTAGTGTCATTTGTATGTTTTTATTAACGCCCGCTTTATTTTGCTTGTAGTTGTGTGTAACATGCCCTAACATGCATGTCTCGTGTCTCACTGACACTCAATTATCTCACGGCAGCAATTTACATCATGTAAATTGCAACATTGTTTAAACAAAGCAAAGTCATTTTCATTCGTGAATTTAGATTAGATTAGATAAAATTATGGCAGGAATCATCTCAAATGTATCATGACGCCAATACTTTCAGCTTTTGGATTTTCACACCCGGAACATCGTGTGTAGCAATTACCAAATTGATTTAGACCGCATCATAATCCACTGGAATGTCCTGATTCTCTGGAATAATCCACCTTAATCCACTTAAAATACCATGCCCCTCTTCTCTCTGTACATAACACAGTGTATTGTACACACAGATTCCACATACTAATGAACATCCTACACGTCATCTCAGGTAAAAGTGTGTGAGTGTAGAGAGGGGGCACTTTACATGACATCATCATGTAAATCGTGATGAACTCAAGTCATCATCAGGTGCAGTGTAATCATAGCTTCCAACTGTTGTTGGTTCCTTGCCATCCTCACTTGAGTTCGATGATCTGTTCGTTCACTCCCTCGCAACTTACTTAGTCGCAGTTTACTTGCTAACTTGAAGTACAAATTATTCATTCAGGATTCTCGTTTTCTCTTCAAATCTTCATTGGCTCCTGATTTACCTTCACAATGTACGTCATTACACAGTACACATTTTACATTGATCTACTCAATAAAATGAATGTATAATGTATATTGTATAGTGTATAAATTACATTCATATCACTACTTATATTTCCCATATTACTCATAACCATTATGTAACCATTTCACTTACCAAATAAACACCGTACTCAAATATATACTCATATGCCCAAAGTTGAAATAGGCGGTGAGGATATTTCGTCATTACCAAATCGCAATACTGTAAGTTGATGACGTTAAACCACCTATTTGATATTTTTGCTTGCGCGCGGCGTTTACACACACAGACACACACAGAGAAGCATACATAATATCCACCATCCCATCCACCACATGATTAATATCCTGGCATGTCTCCAACTAAATCCTCCTTCTCTCTCCATCATCCCCTCTTCCTCCCATCGTAGCAGCATCACTAAAAGCTCTCTTCTCTCATCAGAGAGAGGAGGAGAGTAGAGAGAGATGGTCATTTCTTGGAATACACCGTGTCGAGCATTCTCTCTCCCTTTGCCCTAACGTAGCGTATATTGTGTTATCTTGGCTCGTACATATAAAATTTCATACGGTATTATAGCCCGATTGTCAACTATATAATATTTGCTTTTGGCAATCGCTCAAGTATATGCCTACCTATCTCACATGATGAATGCTACTCGAGTACCTATACTCCAACTTGGCAAAGAGATGCGCGTGTCAAATGCGAGTGTTATTGAGTGTTGCCTTGGTTCTCTAGAAATTTAGGAGACAATATGTTGTTAATGTGTTCCTGTCTGATACATGTTTGTTTTGTCGGCAGCGTGTCTACGATATAAGAACATGTGATTTATCACCAGTATCAACCCATGATACCCCTCTACTTGATACACCCCATACTCCCACATGAAGTTTCCTTCCCCTCCGTCTATCCTCATCAATCATCGTGTCTTCATCCATGTCATACTCTTACTGCTTCCCACGCGCCCGAACTTATTCATTTTCCTGACCATATTCCCAGCTGTTCTACTCTTCGTTTTCTTCAAATTTCCATCCTCCATCGTCACGATCTCCTCCTCTATCCCACCCTCCTCCTCTTCGTTCTCATCCTCCTGTCCACTCAGCTCATTACATCACCCCAGCACTACCAACAGAGCATTACCTAACGTTATATTCGTGTGCGTCTTCCCTCAGACTTCACTGTGGGAGGAGGCATTAGATCACAGCTATCTTTACCACTCTCATTTGCAGCTTCTGCCAACACTACCCCTGCACGTGGGCGCCGCGCGCGTCACGTGATCCCATCTCCCAGTGTCACGTGATACGCGCGCTATGACACGTGATACGCGCACTAATGTCACGTGACAGTCCAGCTGTAATCACGTGACTTTCTCTCCTGTAGTGTCTCCGTGTGTCTTAAAATACGTGTATATCCCTCGTAATTATACGACAATATGTATCGCCCGAACTACTACTATCGTTGTTTCACGCGGAAAATGAACTTGATGATAATACGTTCCATGCCATGAAACGTTGTTCGTGTAATACTGAACGTCATAATGATGTACCCGCATTCCAGAGGTATTATATCTGTTCAAATCGTACTGTCGAGCTGCAGTGCGCTAGTGCAGACCCTTCCATCATTGGTCCTTGAAATATTGAGTGTGTGTTGGTTTGCTGTTCGTATATTTGTTAAATCTCTCTCACGCGCTACCGGAGAGTACTATGATGATGTATGATTCATACTACAAGACATAAAACATATATTTATTATTTAATTATATATTCCATTAGTGTATTGCGCTCAGTATACATCGTGTGTGTATACACGCATTTTCTCCGTATTTTGTCTTACGATCGTTGGCACCTCTCCGAGCGTGCTAGAAAGGATAATGACGAGCTGGTACGTTTATTATAAGACTCTTTGTAGACCGGATGAAGTCATCAGAAAGTTTCTTAGCGTATGATGATGACATTATTCGTGATGTCTATTATTCATCACATGACTTGTTACATGTAGTCAGAAGTCTGATGTGTTTCCGAGTTAGGTGAAAGCGTGATGTTATTACACGCCAAAATGGAGTTGATTAACAAGTTACTGTTCCAAAGTTCCGTGTATTTTGTGTCTGTCAAATTATTTCCTGCTTGAGAATAACAGCTAATCCCTGACCTCATCCTGTTTTCAGATTCCATGTTCGTATTGGTGGCGTACAAGACAGAGCCATGTAAGCGAGCAGCCCGTCTGTGTAGGCAGGGCTACGCCTGCCCCAACTACCACAACAACAAAGATAGGCGCAGATCTCCCAAAATATTCAAATACAGGTGAGGGAAATGGTCTCATTTCTATAAAGTCCTTCACTGAGCTATTCAATATCTGATTATGCTTCAATCCGTTCTTAGTGTGGCATCCACCCTGCCCTTGAATCAAACCCCCTCTATTAAGATACATCTGGAGTTTAAATGGAGGTTGTATGTATTACATACAACCTCCATTTAAACTCCCTTCTCCCCCCCCCCAGATCCACTCCGTGCCCCCTCGTGAAGAGTAATGACGAGTGGGGAGACCCCTCGGTGTGTGAGCATCAGGACAACTGCGGCTACTGCCACACCAGGACCGAGCAGCAGTTTCACCCAGAGGTAAGAACCTTTGTGTTGTGAATCATATTATGGAAATTGTCGTTTTTGATTTTTTTTAAACAGCTTTTGCTTGCCGAATGCCGCCTTTTCTTACATTTGATCTTCTATGTCGAAGGTTTGTTTCTCACATATCACTACAACTGGATCACTGGTTTTCCTCCCAGATCTACAAGAGTACTCGGTGTAAGGACATGCAGCAGTACCTCTTCTGTCCCCGGGGTCCGTTCTGTGCCTTCGCTCACGACGACGACGAGGCTCAGATAGTGTACGACATCTCCGACACCAACTACCCTGATACCACATCCCCTCCCTCTTCAGTCGGCGTGAGTGTCTGTCTGTCTGTCTGTCTGTCTGTCTGTGAGTGTTTGTGTGTACCTGACACCAATTACCCTGATACCACATCCCCTCCCTCTTCTGTCGGCGTGAGTGTCTGTCTGTCTGTCTGTCTGTGAGTGTTTGTGTGTACCCGACACCAACTACCCTGATACCACATCCCCTCCCTCTTCAGTCGGCGTGAGTGTGTTTGTCTGTTTTTAAATCTTTCTAGTGTGTTCTGTAACTATCCAATGTATTTTGTGTGTCTGTGTCTGAGTTTTTGTCTAGATATTTGTCTGTCTACTATACAGCCCTTGTATCTGTCTACTACGTCTGCTTTTGGTACACAGACAGTTTCTGTGTACCGAAAGTCTATCTCTGCGTGTGAAACACCTGGTCTTGCATCTGGTATGTTCGCCAGGTGACTGATTCAATTTGTTTTCAAAGTACAAAGACCAGTACAGACTACTAACCAGTTATCATTGCTGAGTTTCTATTCATATATTTTCTGCGGAAGAGTTGAACAATCTCTGAAAACATGATATAACACGCATTTGAGTAATTAACAAATAATTACGGTACATCTGTTTTACATTAAAACCAGCCTTAAATTTCTCACCGAATAATCAATATCAGTCTTCTGACGTCTGATAAGGAGTCAGTCATGACTCATGAGCTCAAATATCATCTAGGAAGGCAAGCATAATTCCCACATCAATAAGTATTCCAATTACAACTCTTATCAATTCCACAACATATAAAAGCCTCAGAAATATGACTTTGTGTAAGTTCTGTAATTTACAATCATTTTAAATTCTGTTAGTTTAAGTACCTTTCATCAAAAAGGCACTGATAACAAATTCAGTCATGAAATAACCTTGCCCAGGGCTTTGTGATGAATATTGTTTGCGCACGGTATTATTAGAATAATAAAGATTGCTTGCGCAGGGTATAATCGGAGACAAGACGAGGAGCCGCGCAAACACCTACACACCGGGACTCACGCTGGAGCCGCGCGCGCGGAGCGGCAGCAACGACAGCCGGATACGATCCCTATCGCTGATAGAGTCAGCAATGCAGAACATGTCTGTGGGGGCTGCCTCCTCATCCCCTCACATCCCTTCCATCCCAGTCCTCCCTGACAACAGAAACAGATCTCAGTCTCAGGTGAGGCGACGATAAAGCTTGGGATTGGTGGGATTCATTTCTGGTTGAATGTAATTGCGCGTGGTAAGCAATACAGATTTCACTCTCTCGTGGAATTTCATGGAAATATTCCCGACTCAAATAACTCCTTTTTCCTTAAACCTCATATTAAACCATCTGTTCTTCCCCAGGGTAGTGGAGAGAACGCCTCCAACCTACCACAGGACCTCAGGGAATCGTCCCCCAGGACCACAGCCCACGTGGTGCTAAACGAGGCCTCCAAGTTGGCAGCCGCCCAACAGCACCAGCAGCAGCAACAACTAGCGTCAGCCTACGATCCAGAACACGCCAACTTCTACAACAACTCCCACGCCAGCGAGATGGGTAGGTGGAGTGGGTGTGAGAATATCATAGCTTTTCTTCAACGAATTGCTGGAGTGGGTTGTGAGACTGTGGGAATTATAGGGATTATACTAGCATATTATTGCTTCTCTTCAAAGACTTGTGGAAATAGAATTGGGCAGAATTTTAATGGGAAAATGTATAAGATTTTCATAATTAATACATTGTGCACTACTACATAGCAAATCTCACAATGTCCCTTACTCTACCCCAATGCCCTAACTCTGCCCCTTTTCCAGGTGCAGTGAACGGTCACTTCCCCGGAGGTCACATGACCAGCAATGCTGGCCCGGTGCCCACAGAGTACAACGCCTCCCACGCTAACTTCTCCACGGCAGTGGCAGCAGCAGCAGCCGACCACACCCAACACCCGGAGTACCTCGTGCTGAACGGACTGCTGAACACTACTGAACAGAGACGACTCAAGGCTGAACAAGCCGTGCTGGCAGACAATGCTAGGATCCTGCATCAGGAGGTAGGATTAGATGATTAAGTCAGGAACCCCTATTGGGAATCGGAATCAAGACTATCGTCAATTGTGGGAATTTCTGTTCTGAATCCTGAATGATACCTTAATGGGTTTCCATCCGTCTATAATCCATCCGTTCCATAGCTGAATATAATAGCATATCCCAAGCCGTATGTAGTGTGACGTAACGCACCCCACCCCTCAGCAACAACGTGTCATTGTAAACGAGTCGGTGGAAGCCCTCAAAGCCCTGCAGAAGGTGACGAGCACCCTGCTCTACAACGCCAACAAACTACCCCTCAACTTCCTGGTACACATCAAGCAGCACTTCAGCAGATCCCTGGACGAGATCAACTCGGTTAGTACGCGCGGGTTTTTAACTTTTCAAATGGATAAAGTCAGGACTCAGGAGTGAATGCCATCCAATCATTCCCACAAATCACAGTTTCCCTAGATGAACTCCCACTTCCCTAAAAACTCCCCCTATTCCCTAACGAATTCCTATTCCCTAATGAACCCCCCTCTTTTCCCGCAGATGTACGCAGTAAAGAAGCAGATGTTCGTGTAATAAGTGCCACTAACGTCAATGAACTCCCTCACCAGCCCTGCTAAACTACGTCCCTTTTCCCACAGATGGGTACGCGAGTAAAGCAGGGTCTGGGACACACCATTGTTTGCATGGGAACGGTGTTAGGAACACCACTGGGCCCTGCTCCCACTACGTCGCTTGCCAGGTACATTCAACAGTTCAGCACTGGGGCGTGGGACCCCACACTGGTGTCTGGGCCCCAACACTAGGGACAACACTGGGGTCTGGGTCCAAAAACTGGGGTTTAGAACCCAACACTGGAGCCTGGGACCCAGCACTGGGGTCTGGGACCCAGCACTGGGACCCACGATGGGAACAAAATTGGGACCTATTCTGCGGTCTAATCGACATTTATAATAGCAAACCGTCGCAAATCACAGTGATAGCACAGCTTTCGCCCGCTTGAAACTTTTGTGACTTTCATGATGGCTGATTTCTACAAAATCAAGTCCTCGCCTTTCTGTACCAGTGTATGCATATTGAAATTCCATTTAACCAACTGACCAATGTGCCATGAAACAAATATTTCCTTATTCCAATTCGATTAAAAATGCACTCCGGAAATGGTATAATACATGGTGAATTTCTGTACATACTCTAAACCACAAACTTTTCTGGCTTTCTCCTGTTTCCGTTTCCGGTGTTTTAGTTTCCGGTATTTTACGATTTCTCAGTTGTTTCCCACTTAAAGTGTTAAAATGGTACGAATTACTGAATGATATTATGGCCTGCTGTTCACGACTTGATACGATACCACTTAAAGTTTGAAACTGTCTCTATAGCGATACAGACAGTAACACTATATGCAGACAGTATTGCTATGATACCACTGTTCCGCGAGGATTCTTGTGCAAATTTAAAGAGACTTGCGTAATACCTATACAATTGTATTGGAGCGTGTTATTTGCTCAAAATTTCCAGTAATAATTAGGGCTGACAACAGCTCAATCTAACACCAGCCAGAATAACACATGTCCATTGCAGGAGTGTCTCAAGTCACACAAGTGCTGTCCGGCCTGTAACGAGATCATCCAGCGAATCTACAATGTGTCTGTTTAAGGGCACGCCGTGTCTCTCATGACTCCACAGAACTGACGCTCGGCCACTCGGAGTTGGTTTGACCCCTCCCCTCTGTTGCTAAGCAACCCCTCCTGTTGCTGAGCAACCCCCTCCCTCTCCAAGCAACCTTGTTACCTTCCTTCCTGCTTAGCACCATCCCTTGGCAAACACCTCTGATGTTTGGTTACACTGTGTAACGTAATAACTTGATTGGGCTTTTGACGAGTCAAAAGGCTGGGAAACATTGCCTTATTTTAAGGATGATACTCATATATAAGGAATCTTGCCGTAATTTATAAGGACGAAGACAAAACGATTCGAATTTTTGGATTATTTATTGTTTTCTATCCCAGAAACGTTTTATCTTCTGAACTTGGAGGTGCTTTAAGCTTTTGTAACTATTTAATTTTGGTAGATTTTTAGCTTTTAGAAGAAGAAATAACATTATCATAGTTTTAGTGTGTCGGTAGCCGTGACCTATAATATAATTGTAAAAGAAATTTTATAGAATTTTTAGAATTATTTTGAGTTCTAATTTCCTATGATAAGAGGCCATTCTGTCTGTGCGTCTACGTAAGTCGCTATCGGCTGTTCATCTCTACTGAATGTGTGTGTATTTCTGATCGTGTACAAGTGCATACCATTGCTTATTCCGTGCGATGCCGTTAAAACCACTTAATTCTCCAGGAGTATTCCACGGGATATATGCTCTAGAAAGTACAAAACGTACCGCCATACCTTGAAACTGCGACGTATTAAAATGCAACGTTTGACGACGGAACAAACTTACAATTTCCGAGAAAATTTCTCTCATTTCTGATAAAATTGTGTAATTTGAGGTTGATAACGACTTTTTATGATTACTTCGAAACAAGGTATGGCTGTATCGACTCTTCGTATATGAATAACTTACCATATTGGAATGATAACCAGTCCAGCTAACTGTTGGAGTTAATATATTAATATATATTTGAAGCAAAGTTTCAAACTTTTTGAAGTGATGATATAATTTACGTTTAACGGTTATGGCAAATTGAAATGTTTATGTTACAGACTAGGTGTTCGTAATTGAAAACTGCCTACACAATTCCATGCACTTTACTCGGAATGTTAAAGGAATGCTGATATTGCCATCCTATCGAATTTGACCCCGTTCAAGGCCTGCTAATTTCTGAATTATGCCGTCAGTGTCTGCCAGGTCTCCAGTATCAACGGGTCAATGTCTGGAATATGGAAATCGTATCTGTTTCTGTGGGTGATGGCAACGAAGGGGTCACTGTGTCCGCTTAATTCTTGAAAGGAATGCACTGTTTGATTTCAAAGGAACGTGATTTTTCGTTAATTATATCTGTGACGAAGTAGAAAACAGTTCCAAGCTATTACGATATTCAATTCCACTTTCCGTACAGCATCTGAACTGTAAATGCAATTGCTTTGCAAATTGTTCGTTTTTGAGGACTTTTAGAATACATTTTAGAATGTATTTGTTGGCCACTGTAGTTTAATTTCAAATTAAGAGTAGAAAAGGCCACATTTTCCAATCCCTATTTGATCAAACGTTTATGTATTAATTCTGATTAATGATAATTATATGATATGACACCAGAGCTACAGAAATCTTAGTCATAATTTAATTACATCGCTGTTGTAGCACAAATTCGGTGAATTATGTCAAGTATTATTTAAAATTATGTTCATATTTTAATTGATATAGGTCATAATAGATAGTTCAAATACTTATACGATTTAGAATTTAAACTATTTAGGATTAGTTGTTGCTCAATTGTTATTCGTTTATCATTCAAATGCATCGCGATTGGTTTATCAATCGCTTCCAATTCCACTGTTCACATTTTTATGCTATCTACAGGCTTCGATCATTCACTTGATACTAATCCGGATCAACGAACTGACGAAAAGTTCCATGCGAAATATATTGTAGAATTAGAATTAGTGTATATATCAATATGCGATTTGACTGTGACAGTCAATAGCATAGTTTCCTTTAAAATAACACTTTGATTTTCAATTAATGGAACACGTTGAGGTTATATGAAAAAAAGCAAATGATGAAGCTTTGTGAACGGTGTGAATTAGAATATATTTGCTTCAAAAAGATGGATGTTAGCCGTAACGTATACTTAAAACTACGATAGTTTCAAATTCTCTATTGTTTAAGATGAAATGTACTTTATAATGGTTCAAAATCGATGATTTAAATTAACTTCGATCCCGGTGTTTTCATTCTTCAATCAGTTTCTGTTTACAATTTCATGACTTGTTCATGTTAAACATGAATGAAACTAAAACACGACACATTCACCCAGGTGTCTCGACCTTTTGATTCACCCAGGTGTCTCGACCTTTTGATGAGGTGCGGCGCATAAGTATAACGCCTCGCCCGGGTAATTTTTTGCTGCGCGTGATGCAATGCACTTGCAGTCGACGGACGTTGCCCGAAAGCGCAAAGTGACGTCCAAATGTGGAACGTTGCGCCGCGCGTTCCCCTAACCAGGGGTGTCGCGAAACGAGCAAGGTTTGGAGCAAGGCGCGGCGCGCGCGTAAAACTAGGGATCTGGTTAGAGCAACGCCGCGCGCGAGGGTAGGGAAACATCCTACGAGTGATGAAACGTTCCTAAGCCCGCATAGGTGCGAACAAGCTGGTATACGTTGCTAAACACGTATATCCCTATTTGAGTTGCGCGCGGCCCGGCGCGTACACACCTATGTTCCTAAGCCCGCATAGGTGTGTGTACGCGCGCGGCGCTTCCCTACGCGCGCGCGCAACGCAGACAGGGATATACGTGTTTAGCAAACACCTATGTGGTGTGTGTACGCGCCGCGCGCGGCTTCTCTCTCACATAGAGATATACGTTTTTAGTGCAATTATTCGTTGTCGGACGTCGTTTACTCTAACCAAAGCCGGAGAGCCCTCTTTTGCGCGCGGCGCGCGCCGTCGCGTCGCTTCACTGCTCAAAAAAGTTCGGCGTAAGCTTCTGGTTGGATGAACCCGCACTCCGTGCGCAAAACCAGGGTCCTGGTACTAGCAGCAAGTCCTTCTTTAGCTCTACATGCAGTCTCATTTTATACTTACCAGATGCTAACGCAGTTACACTTGCCGTACGTTGTATGGCCCGCTGACGCCAGCCGCGGCGTTGATTCTCGAGAGGGTCTGTCAACGTCAGACAAAGTTACACGGCACACACGCGCGGCCTACGGCTAAATAAGGAAGAACGACGGCGCGCGCAGAATAAGACGCTGTTTAGGGCAAATCATTATATGGCTTTGCTGTATTTAATTCTTAAATGTTTGATTCATTATTTGAACTTTATTTCAATGAATTCATATGAAACAAGCTAGTTTTTATTTTATAAATAATCAGAGGACACCGTTGTTTGAAGGTTAGTTTTCTACAGTTAGTTTTAGAGATGGTTTAAGAAGACTATCATAAGGGGAGAATATTCTAGTTCTAAGTTTGTGAAATCAGGTGTACCACAGGGATCAGTTTTGGGTCCCTTGCTATTTGTACTTTACATTAACGACTTACCTAATGGGATGAAAAACGTCACTAAAATATTTGCTGATGATTTAAAAGTTGTTGCAAATGCTGCTAAGTATGATGATACTAATATGGATTTGAAATCACTTGAGAACTGGGAAGAAACTTGGCTTTTGAAGTTCAACACAGAAAAATGCAAAGTCATGCACATTGAATTGAATGATAATCCTAGAAATGAGTATAAATTAGATAATAATATCCTTGAAGAAACTTGCTTAGAAAAGGACTTAGGTGTTTTAATGAAAAACGACTTACTCTGGGGAAGTAATATCAATAAGTGTATTAAGGATGCTAATAGAACTATTGCTTGGATAAGTAGAAATGTTGTTGCAAAAGACATTGATATTAATAAAACAATAAAATGTTAATAAAACAATAAAATGTTATATTTTACACCATTTCAACCAAACATCATCAATGAAAATTAGGTAACATATGAATGTGATGAATTATAAATAGGTTAGTACCTAACTAGGTATGAAAATAAGAACCATATATACAACATAAAAGCAAATATACATATATCATTATAAAGTTATAATATTAATAGGGTAACATGACGTAATAATTTAAGTAACCTAATACAAATAAATTTTTAGGTTTTAGGTAGTTATACAAACTTAATATCAATTGCTTTATGCTGGTGAGGGAAATATCTGTCTAATAACTTGAATATCACCTTTGGTACAACTTCAACAAGGTTGATTAAATTAGATTAAATTGAAATCAAATAGCACTTCGAAATAAAGTAGCTGCCAAATATCCATAGCATTACGAAATAATTTAATTAAAATTAATAAATAAATAAAATACAGGCTGAATTAACGAAAAACAGCAGAAATTATAAATAATAATTATATATCATATTATATAAATAATAAAGTTTCAATTAGATCCCCTCTTATCCTTCGTTCTGCCAATGTAGTTAGATTCAATCTATCAAGCCGCTCACTGTTGAGAATCTATAAAGCTCTTATCCGACCAAAGCTTGAGTACTGTGTTCAGCTTTGGTCTCCTGCTGCTCGCCATGGGAACTGGGGTACCATCTTGGAGCTGGAAGGTGTCCAGCGACGTTTCACCAGACTAATAAATGGCATAGGTACACTTCCCCTACAGTGAGCGGCTTTGATAGATTGAATCTAACCATTGGCAGAACGAAGGACAAGAGGGGATCTAATTGAAACTTTAAGGTTGTTAGCAATAAAGTTCAGTATTGTCAAGACTTGTTTAAATGTGGTAGAAGTAGGAGAAATTTATTAACTTATAAGCATAAGAGTGTGTCTTATTCTAAAGATATTGGTAGAATGAATAGTAACTTTATTTTAGAAAGGGTTAGAGGTTTTTGGAATGATCTACCCAAATATGTAAGGGATGCTTCAACTGTTGACATTTTCAAAGCTAGTTTAGAGTGCTATAAGAGGGATACCTGTACTATTAGTCCAAACAACTTTTGGTATGTTTCTAACTTGGTGTTAGAAAAAATAGAAGGGAATAATTATCTGTCTAATAAGGAAAAATTTAATCAATATTTAAAAAGCAATCCATTTGTGGCGAAGAGAAAAGGAATCAACATCAGGGATTGTTTCTAAGAGTCTAGAATGTTTTTTATCACAGATCATATGAACTTGCTGGATGTAATTTTTAAATCTCTATTTCATAATTTAAATTATATTTCATTGAAATGAACAGTAGACAGTGGACACCTGTGTTTGATGGTGTGTTTTTCAATGGGAGCTAATGTTTCTTGTTAAAATGTTATGAAGAGTGATGGTTGAATACCATAAATTATTTATTTATTTTTTATTTAATAGTTTAATACCATTATATTTATATTATTTTTACTTTACTTTACTTTTACAATTATTATGTCTTAAGGAGCTAATGTTTCTTGCTAAATGTTATGAAGTTTGATGTTTGAATACCATTAGGTGGTTTCATCGTTCTGCGTCGATCAAATGGATTGATCAAATGAAAAACGCGCACAACAATTTTATGAAGAAATCAGCGCAAAAAAGCAGGCGCGCGCGATTGTGTGCCATTTTCATTTGATCAGTTCATTTGATCGACGCGCAACGATGCAGGTGCCTTAATTATTTATTTAATCATTCCATGATTTGTTGCTGGCAGTTGATTATTTATGAATTTATTCATTCAGTTCAATTATTGAATTGAATTAATGAATTATTGATAATCAGATTGTTTCACTGCTACAGATGAAAAAGCTTATTGACATTTCACAGCTATAGATGAAAAGGTTTATTGACATTGGGGCCAACCTGACAGATTCTGTTTTCAAAGGCATTTATCGTGGCAAGGAGATTCATGTCAATGATTTCAATGATGTTCTGAATAGAGCAATTTCTGTTGGTTTAGAGAAAATAATTGTCACTGCAGGTTGTGAGAGTGATATTGTTGAGGCTATTGACTTAGTTAATGGTCATGAAAACCTCTTCTTCACTGTTGGTGTCCATCCTACTAGATGCAATGAATTCAATTCAGCAAACTCTTCAGATGAGCATCTCAACAAGTTACGAAGATTCATAGCTGAAAACAAAGCAAAAGTAGTTGCAATTGGTGAAATTGGTCTTGACTTTGATCGCACCCAATTTTGTGATATAGAAACTCAAAAGACATACTTTGACAAGCAACTAATTTTGGCTGGTGAAACTGGTTTGCCTCTATTTTTACACTCCAGAAATTGTTCCTCAGAATTTATTGACATTTTAAATAATCATAGGGACAAAATTAGTGGTGGAGTAGTCCATTCATTTGATGGTACTTCTGAAGAAGCAGCAACATACATTGACATGGGTTTTCATATTGGGATAAATGGTTGCTCTCTTAAGACTGAAGAAAACCTTAAAGCCATGGCATCAATTCCTATCAATAGACTAATGATTGAAACTGATGCTCCTTGGTGTGGAATCAAGCCATCTCATGCAGGATATAAATATGTGAAAACAAAATGGGATACAAAGAAGAAAGAAAGGTGGACTAAAGGCTCCACAGTGAAAGATCGGGTTGAACCTTGTCATATAGTGCAGGTTTTGGAGGTTATGGCAGAATATAGGCAAGAAGACCCTATAGAGCTATGCAATAAAATCTATGAAAATACATCTAACTTATTCTTTTCTAATAAATGAATAAATTTTCTTCATTCATCAAGCCCATCAAGGAATCATGATATCAGAGATGATTATTACCTTCTTTTACATTCTTTTTATCTTCCATGAATGATGGATATTCATTATTCATTTCATGCAAATGGTAGAAGATCAAGAATTACTCAATAAATTTCAGTTTCATATTATATGATGATGTAGCATATGTCCCGCTTAGTGTTTTGGCCCTTGGCTGGCACCATGGTCCTCTGTTTATGAACATGGACTGCTGACGAGGGGCTGTTAGAGGACTGCTGCCTTGCACTAGTATTCTACCTAAATATGTTTTTGATAATACTTCCAAATGCTGAATTGACTTTGAATGTAATAAATTAATAATATATGCCTAGATATGAGGTTAACAAAGTTTTGTTCAAACGAAAAGGACAACTTAGGACTCCAAAGAATTACCAGAACCCACAAGGGATCCAAGGTGTATTAACACATACCAAAGGTGTTGAACTTATACCAAAAGTTCCAAAGTTCAGAAGTGGTCCAAATATACACAAAGGGTTAGTTATAGTTATGGAACAAGCATATGTACGTTTAAATGCGTACATTTAATTTCTAAGAACAGATTGTATTGCTGTTTTAATGCCATACTATTTAATTTAATGTAAAATTTAACAACTTGTACCATCACGTTGCTGTTGTAATGCCACTCGATATGATAAAGATGTTCCTCAATTTAAAATTCCTTCAAAAGCACACAATTTTTGCGCGTCTTTATTGAGGCCTTTTTCAATCAAGCGGTCTGCACACATATGGGTAATATATCAAGTGGCTTCTTTAGTTTTAATACATTAGGTAACCATTGTAATTCTATATTCTTATTTTTAGGGCTGTAAGGCGGGTTATTCAATTGAAAACTCCATGGGATGTGAGAAGGGAGTTAGAACTGGCTCAAGTTGAAAGAGAAAATGTATCACTTCTAACCAAGACTCCTCCTTATTTGAATAGGGTATATAAATTTAATGAGTTCAGTGTTTCAAAACGAGAGGTATATGGCAAGTCCAATTATCTTGACTGTTAGGTGTTTTTTATGTAATATAATATTCAATTCATTTCAATTCATATGACAATCATATCATAGCTGTATATGCAATACAACATGTCCTTATTTTCACTCTCAATCAGGAGGAAGAAAATATTTATTTCTCTCTCATGAATTCCCTGAATGCAGAGAGGATAGAAAAAACTAAGAACTCTGAAGATACAATGTCACCTTTAGAGAGGCAGCTTATCAAGGCAGAAGAAAAGACTATAGAAAAAACAATTTGGAAATTGAGACGTAATGATGCTCCCAGAGAAACAGACAAAAAGTATAAGCCAGGAGAAATAAGAGTTGACACTTATAATATAGACCATGGTTTGCAGGAAGATATGAGCAAATATAAAAAGGGTGATCCTGATTATCCTCTGGTGTGAGATTAAATTATTGTGAATGTTTCATTTATACCTGATTGTGATGTTTTTACTTTTTTGGCACAAAGTTTTATAATTGGTGAGCTTGAGAACATTTTCCTGAAGGTGTCCATGTTTCTCTGGGTAGGTATTATGATTGCTTATCTCTATAGCTCATACAAAATTTAAATATACATTTCATTTTATGGTAGATATTGGTGTTTGAGTTTATTTGAAATTGTCATTGTTTATCAAGAAGTTACATCGAACAAATTTTTGCCAATTTTCATCAAGTTTGTAATTGCATCTTGGCAATGGTAAAGTTTCAATATTTATGCCACATGGAGTTGGTGAACAAATCATATTCAGCTCCCACTTATGTAGAGTTTGAATTGAATTGAATTGAAAATAATTTTTACAGCACAATTACAGTATATATTTTTCCCACAGTTATATAAAGAAGCTTCTTGGTTGTGCTGAGGGAAAGCACTTAGCTAATCTTAAAGACTGTTAACAAGGCTACCCAAGTACCCACTAAGGATATACCAATAATATAAGTGAATTCATATTTAGTGTCAATTGTAAAATCGAACTCTTTAAACAGTGCATACTTAATAAAATAAGTTAGTAGTTCACTCTGGGTGAAAGATAACTTTTATTCCAACATTCATTCAAATTGAACACTTATCAGTCCTCAGAGAAGTTGCTTTAGGCATTGGAATGACAATTCAAAATTTCATCATAATTGAAATAGTACAAAAAGATATTTTTATGCTCCTTGTTTAAGACAGGGAAATGTTTGTATGATTTTACTGTATTTGTACATAATTTGTTTTATTATTGACTGTGCTAATTATTCATTATATCATCTGTATATAAGGAACTGTAGATCTCTAAAATAACTTCAAAATTCTTAGAATACCTACTATTAGAAACCTAGAGCTAGAATAGCAAAAATCTTTTTCCTTCTTTGAATTATAAAAAGGACAACATCTATAATAGAATTGAAAGACTCTTAAAAGTAGGATTCTTCGTGATGTCACACTGATGTACTTACATTTTGATCAAATTTTAGGAATAAAATGGGAGGTTTAGTATGGCTAGTTGGGATTATTATTATTCTTGTGGGACTATTGCAGCTTCCTCTTCTTTGTGATCTTCTGAGATCCATTGCTCCAGACATGGCCCCTAAAAGAATTGTCGGCCCAGTTCTGGATACATGTGTAGTTCTTGTGATGTGGTAAGACCTTATTAAATACCTAAATATTTTCTCTTTCAATCGCAACCTGTATGATATATATTTTTCATTTAGTATAAGCTATGTGACCAACTTCTTTTTCAGTTTTGTATTCACAGCAGTATTTCACATGTTCTTCTGGGTTTTTCTGCCTGCCCATATAACATACAAAGACCCAAACAACTCTGAATTCTTCCACAGAGCTTTATTTTGGTTTTTGTACCTCAACACTCTATCCAACTACATATGCTGTGTTTTCACCAAAGCTGGTTGGTGCTTTTACAAAGTCGGAAATAAAATGTTGCTTCATATTCCCGAGAGTTGTCAATTTTCTGTAGAACAGTGCTTATTTCCTTAGTAATGAGCATTTCTGAGAGATGATACAAGTAATCTCCCTGTGGTAGTTCGATAATGATAATAACAAATTTTCGTCAGGTAATCCACCGAAAGTGACCATAACACCTGATAATGCTATGTCAATATCTATTGAGAGCTGTATTCCCAAAGAAAAGGTAAAATTATTCTATGCTTTACCTACTTATTGTTTGATATGTTGTCGTACACTGTACAGTAATATAGTAATATACAATGCCCTCAGCTTTATGACAATGCTAAAATACTTTAAGCAACCATCACGTTGTTTGCAATATTATCTTGAAATTCTGCTACGCCTACAGTTGAATTGGCTATCTTTCAGATATGCCTCGAATGCAAGTGTGTCAAAGCAGAGACCACACATCACTGCTCAGTGTGTAAACAGTGTGTTCTGTACATGGATCATCACTGCCCCTTTGTCATGGGGTGTGTGGGTCTTCACAACTTCCACTACTTTTACTCTTTCATGGTATGCATAATTTATAGATTAGTTATTTATATGACTTTGGAATTATTGTTTCGAATTCAATACTTTGGACCAAGATCGGTGTCGAAAACACGTCATGAAAACTGTTATTATCTTCAGGTTTATTTCTACTTTGGTATGTGGTATGCTGCTTATCTTAGCTTCCCACCTTTTTGGCACTGTCACATCAGTTATTTTGAAAACAGATACTACAACTGTTCAGATGTAAGTTAAATTGGATTTTGTAATCTTGATTTTACTATAATATGTGCATTTTTTTCATAATGTTTACTGTAGGTACAGTAACTAGGTACCAAATAAGTTTGCTGTTGATGAGATCATTGAAATTTTGTCGAAAAGTTGGTTTTTGTACATTATTATCTGTTTTGTAATGAAATCTGTTTTCTCAGCTGAGTATTGCCAGCATCCTGAGCTGTGTCGTCTGTTTCAACCTTATTGGAGCAACTCTCCTCAACTCCTTCAACTTCATAGCCCTCTTCTCCAGTTCATCTGCCATGACATGTCTTATTGAGAGCATGAACTATGGCATCCTCCCTGCTGCCAGAACCCTTCTTAGTCAGGTGTCTCTCAGTAGTATCAGTGACACCCGGTCAAGACTGCATGTTCTGCTGTTGTCAAAGAGGAAACACCTCGTTTTGTTCCTGGTGCCTCCTGTTGTCACTGCCCTCAGACTCTTTGCTGCTCACTGTCTCTCTAGAAAGAGGACTATTAACTTTACCTTCCCCAAGCTTCCTAAAAGGGCACAGTCAATGGCGTGATTTCTACTGAAAATTTGGGGGTTAAAGCAAATTGTTGGACAACTGGACGCCTATAGATTTAACTAATAGATACAATTAGGTCAATTTATCATTATGAATTTTATGATATTGATACTTGGCAGTTGATAGCTATTGTTGACGTTTTTTTCTACTTGTGGCTGATTCATGTAATTCTGATTCTTGATTTATTATGTTATTATCTCTTGTCAATGCATGCCTTGATCGTGAAATGCAATGATGTATAGTTAGAGTTGTAATATAGATTGTTGTCTCTGGATTTTACTACCTTCTGTGCTCTTGATCTTGTTAACTAATCTAAATGTTACATTTGTAATTTTCACCCTTTTACTCTTAGTATTTTCTTTGAAGAAAAGTTAATGGTCAATATCACAATTGAAAGATTTTTCCATTAAAAAGTTAAAATACCTATCACTCGCCTCTTGATATTTACATTTTAGATAAATCCGATTGGAGCACAAATTAATTTCTCTCTTGGCTAACGGTTAATAGAAAATAACTTCTGCTTCAAATTTAAGAACCTAAACTACTAAAGTACCTATCGCATGTGTTGTGTAGCATGGTAGATGGGGACAATTCGAGGGATGAGTTACACTTGAACGACCACCCTGACCTTCCAGAAGCAGACGATGATGGACAGCAGGACGAAAATGCAGGTTTGTATTCTAAAGCCTGCTTGGACTCTTGATCTTATCATCGCTGACTTCTAACCATTTGCTTCGTAAATACCTCAACCATCGTTTTCTTAGAACTGTTGATATCTAGACCATCAGCTTCTTCTTGCTGAAACACCACCATCCTCCAAGACATTACATCCCTATTCCAGGACAGGCAGAGGAGGAGGAAATAAGGCTGATAATGGAGGACATGGAAAGGATAGAGCAGTACCTGGACAAAGTGGCCCAGCAGAGTGACGACCTCACCGAACGAGTCAAGGAATTCGTCGAGGAGTTCTATAAAACTCAAACCCAACCCCCACCTGACTCATAACACTAACAAATGTACATCTCTGAAATGAAACCCTATTCATGAACGAGAATTCTAACTCGTAGCATACCCATGGCACTACATGGTAATTTTCATTGATCATGAACTGATCAGTGCGTCTTCAAAAGCAAATATTTACATATATCCCTTGGCAGTGGACCTCAAGCTGCCTTCTGAACCACCAGCTACATGCCTTTATTCTCGTGACACTGAGCTGTTTGATGCGTTTTACCATTTCACATTAGCCTATATAGGGGTAAAAAGCACTTTATTTACATGCAACGCATTTTATTCCGTTGCAACCATGGTCTATTGAAACAATTTCTTTGATCTACCACTCACAACTACAGTCACATTATACCATCCTCACTCTCAACTCTGCTGCCCCTCCTATAATCTGCTGGTATAGGTCCAAACCCCACACCGTATTATTTCCTTATTGGAATAATATTGCCCCCTATTCATGTTTTACATTACAGTACACAATATACGGTATACGTCACATGTGGTGTACTATATATCATATGATATTATAATACTCGATTGTACAGTTCGTTTGTCAATCGTATTGAGCTCCGTGTGTACTGTACAAGTTAGTTTTTAGACCAGGTGAGCAGGTGACTTGTATTATAACAACAGAGTTATAACTAACAAAGTGTTGTGATTACTACAGCCATAGCTGCCGAACTGCCCTCCTTTTGGGAGGGCGCCCTCCCATGCCCTCCATTTGCCCTCCTTTCGGACCTTGCCCACCTTTTTGGAGGGCAAATCTGAAAATTTACCTATAATTCTGATAATTTACTCAAAATTCTGAAAATCCATCTAATATGCACTATCTCGGATCACATTTTTAGTCGTTCCCTAAAAAAAAGGTCGCCATTTTTTGAAAATTTACCTACCAAGCACTATCTCGGATCGATTTTGAAAATTTACCTATCAAGCACTATCTCGAATCAATTTTGAAAATTTACCTAGTTAGCATCCTTAAAATTTATGTATAATTCACCAAAAAATCTAAAAATTTACCTGAAATTCTGAAAGTTTACCTACAAATGTGAAAATTTACCTAATAAGCACTATCTCGGATTCAATTTTTAGGCGACGTCCAAAAAAAAAAAAAAAAAAAAAAAAGGTCGCCATATATTTTCTCAAATACACTCACGGAAATTGCCCTCCCTTCAACGCTATTTGCCCTCCCAAATGGGGCAAAAAAGTGCCCTCCCAAAGGATTTTCAAGAGTCGGCAGCTATTACTACAGCACTAATATATAAAATATATATGTGTGTTTGTGTTTTACTGAGAGGAACAAGTTAATAGTATGATACCTTTATATGTGTTATATATGTTTACGGGGGACTATATATATTATTATTACCTTTTGTACTGTGTTGTTTTCAGTGCGGTGCTTTGGCCCCCTCTCACAGTATCTAGCTGTTTTTGTTGTTGTACTATTATCATCAGCTCCGCTGTACATTTTAGTAACGATTTCCTCCATATTCGCTGGTCGAATGATGGTTTGATGATCTGAGAGTTTGATTTATTTCTGTTTGCTCGGTAGTTATTTAGAATTTACTGATGTTAAATTTTTGTTTTGCCTTAATTGTGAGAGATTTCTTATTATTGTTACTGTCACTGGTTCCATACCTATTGCATGATTTATTGACTAAATCTACTACCATTTACCAAGTTCAAATAGACTCACGATTCTTTCCATTGGACAACTGCACATAATTTCCCTATCGTAGACCTTGTCTCCTACCGTACCTATACCAGCAGATTAGGGGCCCATCGTAAGTCCTTCTCCCTAACTTAGCGCTAACACGATGTCTCACAAGAGAAATGGAAGAACTGAGTCCCTCGGCTGGAGTATCCAGGAGATCTGACCCCTCCACATCAGCAGCAGCAGCAGCAGCAGCAGGTAGTTCTACTGCTACTCCTACCACTCCCCCTACCACCCCACCTCCTCAAACCACTGAAACCACCCCCAAACCCACCTCCAAGAAGAAGAAAAAGAAGAGTAAGGGCGGTGGGAAGAACATGGGGAGCAGTCTGAAGGAACAGCAACAACAGGATGGGCCTCACTCGGAGGCGATGCCACTCATTGTCAACGATCCGGGGCACTCCTCGCTGGCTCTGCAAGCTATGGATGAGCTGAGGAAGAAGAGGGCTTTCTGTGATGTGCTCATTGCTGTCGAGGTGAGGGGGATGCTTCGGGTTTTTTTTTGTTCTTCTCAGCTTATGGATGGAGCAAAGATTATAATATCAAGCTGATCATATTTGTTTTTTTTGTTGGTTCCTTCATTTCACCGTGATCTCCATTTATAAATTTAAACTCTCTCGCTCCCTTCAGGAATGTGACATATCAGCTCACAGACTGGTACTAGCTGCCAGTAGTTCCTACTTCTATGCCATGTTCACCAACAAACTACATGAGAGTACCTCTAAAAAGGTAGGTGATATAACAAAAGTAAGACATACTTTAGAAAATGGGACCTATTGTAAATAATTATTTTCGAATCTCGTTTTTAGAAGAATCTAAGAATGGTCTTATTGAAGCATGAATAAAACTCTAGTCTGCTTTCTCAGATCGAGATAAAGAACGTGGATTCTCAGACAATGCAGAACTTGGTTAACTACGCTTACACTTCACAGATTGAAATCAGGAAAGATAACGTACAGGTGAGGCTTTCTTCTGGTATGCAATAATTTCTCACATCATTCCTCTTTGTATCATGATAAAGTTAAAGCCCATGCTATCAGACTACCCCACTCAAACTTGAAGCGAGGATTCAGATGAATATGATATGGTTGAAACCTCACCTATGTTGTATCAATAGAATCATTAAAATCATTAAAATCATGATTTTCATAAACTTTTCCGGTGCTAGGTGTTGCTAGCGGCAGCTGGTCTGCTCCAGTTCGACAAAGTCCAGGAGATCTGCACGGACTTCATAAAGCGGGAACTGACCCCCTACAACTGTATCGGGATCTACAACTACGCAGACCGGTACGGTTTCGTGGACCTGCTCCGGGCTGCTGATGACTTCGCTAAGCGTCACTTTGTGGAGCTGTGTCAGAGCGAGGAGTTCCTGACCCTGGAGAAGGGAAGGGTGCTCCAGCTGGCGTCCAGTAATGAGTTGAACGTGCTGGTCGAGTCCAAGGTGGGTGGGTAAGAGTGGTGGTGAGGATTATTGGAGAAGTTGAAAGTCTTGTGGTCTGGTAGTAACTCCTGGAAATTGGAAAGCTGTGAAATTGAGTGTAAGGCGAACGAAAGTTTTGGCAAATCCAAGTTTTAAGCGTTTGAAAGCGTTATAAATCGTGTTAATTTAATTTTCTTCTCTCCCCTGAACAACACTCCACTCACTCACTATCCCCACTTGTTAGGTGTACGAGGGTGTCATGACTTGGATAAGACACGATGTCCCTAACCGGGGTCCGTTCCTCTCAGAGCTTCTCACTGCTGTCAGACTCCCTCTCATATCCTCCAAATACCTCGTAGATCACATCGAGAAGGTGAGAAATGCGAACTTCCTTGAGCTTCTATTTCATTTTAATCAGCTTACCTAACCTCTCTGCCAAATTTCAGAATTTGATAAACTTTACAAGCTTTACAATCCCCATATAACTTCACAATCCCAAAATAATCATTAACTCGGCACATCTTAGATTCCTCTGATTCCCTTGATAATAGGTACCTTACTTCTCCCCTCCTCAGGAGGAGCTGATAACAGAGAACGAGGGGTGCCGGGCGATGGTGGAAGCCGCCAAGAACCACCACATCCTGCCAGAGCACGCCACCTCGCCCTCGGAGCTGGTGACGGCACAGTCCGTGCCCCGACACGCCTACGACTCCGAGGGGTTGTACGTGTTCGGGGGATACCACCGGACTGTCCTAAGGACAGGGGAGATGTACGATGCGAACACTGATGTTTGGAGGTACTGGAGGGATATAAGGGACAGAATTCACGCTTCATGCTAATTGTTATACTGTTGATATAAGGCAGTTTGAAGGAGGAAAACTTTAATTTCCCATAACCATTGAATATTGGTTATTTAATAACTTATTAAATTTAATGGTTATTTTTGCTGTCTACTCAATATCCCAAATGATTCCTTCAGTATCCCAGTCGCTAACCCCCTCCCTCGCCCCAGAGAGCTCCCCATGATGGAATGTCAGAGGTACGGCCCGGGCAGTGCCCGACTGGAGGGTCTGCTCTACGTAGCAGGAGGACACGACTCCTGCTTCCACCTCGCCTCTGTGGAGTGTTTCAACCCTCGGACCATGGAGTGGTGCAAGGCGGCCCCCATGCTGGACCAGCGCTTCGGAGTGGCGCTGGGCGAGCTGAACGGCTGGCTGTACGCGGTGGGAGGGCGTGATTCCAAGGAGCGCCACGCCTCGGTGGAGTGTTACGACGCCACGCTGGACTCCTGGAAGTACGTGAACAAGATGTCCTTCCCCCGGTCAGGGGTGGGGCTGGGCGTGCTGAACGGGGGGCTGCACGCCGTGGGGGGCTACGACGGACACAGCGACCTGGCGTCCGTGGAGCGGTACGACCCGCGCGTGGGGGAGTGGCACAGCATCTACCCCATGAACCACGCCCGCACGCTGTGCGGCGTGGCCGTGCTCAACACTTCGCTCTACGTGGTGGGCGGGCGGTGCGGGCAGAACAAACTCGCGACGGTGGAGTGCTACGAGCCGCGCACCAACACCTGGTCCCTGGTGGAACCACTCACTGTCTCCCGGGATGGGCACGGGCTGGGGGCGCTCAATGGGAGACTCTACGCGGTAGGGGGGAAGACTGACACAACCAAGTTGGAGGCGGTGGAGTGTTACGATCCCGTTCTGGACTCCTGGTCACTCGTCACACCCATGTTTGACAAACGGAACATTGTAACTCTGGCAGTCATTTGACGTGTGATATGCAGGATACGTACGTTGAGTGCATATCTGTACGTTTGTTTCACGTTGCTTGAAGGTATTATTTATTTGAGTTGACTCAGTTTAATAAAGAGACCCACGTGTAATTGTAAGCTGCACTGGATGGAATGGGACGGACTATTTGCTTATTTGATAAATAAATCAGACACCTTCAACCTGCGAACTAACGAGTTTTTATTACCTGACGAAGTCACAAGCTTTGAATCTTACGAATTCCTTAGACAGTTAAATAGATTACAGTAAAGCAGTTAGTTCTCACATCCTAATGCACAATCAATTTGAGCTGTCTTGAACTTTTGCAATACACGTTTATTGCATACATGAACCTACGTTACTATTTTACTGTCATTTATGGGTAAATTGAGCGATCCGTCTAGGCCAGTATCACGCCAGTATCGCACCAGTATCACACCAGTATCACGCCTACCTCACGCCGTTATCGCGTGATACTGGCCTAGACGGATCACTCAATTTTGAACCCACTTATCGTATATCGAGTAAATGTTTTAACTTCACTACTAGATAGATTTGGACAGCCTGAGGTGATCTATCGCTGTGGTCAATTGACAGCGTTTTATTTAATACGTGATAGTTTGAATGTTTGAAGGTATGACTAGAAATAGCTATCTGAGACCTGAGTATCTATAGTATCGAAATGATTAATGATATATTCAAACCTTATTACTAGCTTTTGATTCAAACCTTCCCATCAGCTTTATCAGTATTTATTTAAAGTAGACACAATACATGAAAATTAAAAATAAATGCTTTTAAATTAAAGATTTGTTTATAGATAAACCTAAGAGAACCCATTCACTCAATGAAATATTATTGCATGCTGCATGATCACAACGATGGTTATCGTGAAAACATTAGAATACTTTTATCATTTATTGTTTATTGATTCAATTATAAACGATCAACTGTTACAATTACTTAGATTCCCAGCATAGCCAACTGGAGTTGATGAAAACCCTGAAGCTATACTTCGTTTCTGTGTAAAGTGCCATGGTCTTATAGATCATACAATCGAATTATCATTGTCATTCTATGTTAATAATAATATACCTATCAATGACAATTATTTCAATGGATTTGTATATTGAAAATGTAGTTTTATTTGCATACAATCTGCCTTCAGTTAGATGAGGCTAAGCTATGTCCAAAGTTATCTTACTTCCCAACTACTATCAAACTGTGTATAACTACCTTAATCATAGAAAAATTTAAATCATTTAATGAAGGGTCAACCAGGGGTCATTAGTGTATCATAATATAACCAATTTCTAGCTTATTTTTTATTTATTAGTCCCAATGTATACAGTATGGCATGGCTTGTTAGAATAAATGAAATGGTATGGGACATTCTTGATAGTTTCCTTTTCAGAAGACCTCTCCCCCGTCAAATCCCCCAGATTAACGTCGAGGTTTCCATTGCCTCTGTTTCTTGTGAGCCATGTGACCCCACCCACCCATCAATCCACATTCTGAACAATGACTGCCTCTACCTTGTGCTGTCTTATCTTGATATTGTGGACATGATGAAGACTGTACTGGTTTGTAAAAGGTGGTATAATCTGTGTCTCAGCAGAATGGCAAGGCTCAGTGTCTTGAGAATCAACAATGAACTATCATCCTTGCACTTAGCGTATTTGTTGAAATTAACGAAGGAAAACTTGAAGCGTCTTGAAATATCTAACTTCTCTCTGGGATTTGATGTCTTCCAGTGTTCAAGAGCTATTGGTGATTTTTGTCCTAATCTTTTGGAGTTAAACTTATCTGATATGAAGATTGACAGGCACGTTGACCTGTCTAGTAACTTACCACCTCGGCTTTCATCACTTGTTTTGAAGGGCTGTGGTACATTGAACGAAAAAATCCTCAGAAAAATATTAGGGAGTTTTTGTGATACACTTCAATTCTTGGATCTATCATATTGTCACCATGAAGAGTTTCTTGTTGGAAATACCGAAAGAATGAGTATTTTAAAGAATTTGAAGGTGTTTAAGGCCCGAAAACTGAGGTTCCAATATAACTATAATTATGTTTCAATATCAATTGAATACATAACTTCCCTGCTTCAATTGATGCCCAACTTAGAAGAATTGAATTTGAACGATAATAAATTTGTTGGTAGAGAATACGGAAGGCTGTTCGACATCATCTCACAAGCATGCCCTAAACTAAAATCGTTGAATCTGGGGTATTGTGAACTTAAATCTCAGCCTTGTGTTAGTCGGGCATTGAAAAACCTTCAGTTTCTTGATACACTTAACATGGATGAACTTTCCACCGAGTATTGGGATTTCAAGGAACTGATCAAAGGAACGCTGGCAAATTGCAAGAACTTATCCAACCTGTCTTTACAGAATTCCTGCATTTCAGACGAAGAGCTTGTTCTCCTAATATCGGAGGTAAAGTCACTACAGTGCCTCAACGTACGGTGTTGTGGCCTGTGCATTGACGGTAGCTTTCTTGACAAATGTCGAGATATCGTTAAAGAGTCCCCCCTGAGGATTTATATTCAAGGTGCATGTCTTGAAATGGCCCATTTTGCAGATGGTTATAGCTTTCGGGATCTAGTTTATCCTCAACTAGATTCCGATGATGAGATTGAAGAGGAATCACATGATTCTGACACAGATTTTTCTTTTAGTTCCCTATCTGACTCCTATTATGATTCTGATTGATATCAAGAATGGACGAAATAATTATTTCAAATGCTACATTATTTATGATGGTCAGTAAACAATTTTACTCCAAATTTACAGCTCATTTGTTTTGCTCTGTTTTTATTTCTACCAATTTAGAAATTTTCAATTCGCATTGTTATTTATTATTTCTGGATTATTTTTAGCTTTTAGCATATTTTTCATGACTTTGGATATTGTATTCGGAGGGAATCACATTCCTTCCTTTTTTTTGATAAGGATGGATTTAATCATTTTTCTAAAATTTTTAAATTTTTTTAGCGGGTAAAACAGAAAACTTTTGTTATTTGGAAATTTTAATAGTACATATAATAACAATAAGAATATGTTCATCTTAAATGTTATCTAAATGTTATTTTAAGTTGTTTATTTTAAATGTTTAAATATCACGGAATTTATTGTTGTGTTATAAGGTACATTGGAGCCTAGAGCTTTCAAAATAATAGCTCATATTATTTGTCACAATGGACATAACCTCTCTGGATATTGAAATTCCATGTCACCTTGGTTGTGGAGATTGGTGAAATTGAAATGAGAACAAAGATTAAGTGGTACTCATTCTTGTTAAATTCAATTTTCAGTCCTTATCTATTATCAGTTTAATTATTAACCCTCAGAAATGTATTGCAATGACAGAAGAGGATTTACAAGATTCCAGTTCCACAGACTCTGATGCTGATGATAGCCCTAATAAATACCCCCAGATCAACATACCCTTTACCTCCGTTTCGTCTGTGCCATGTGACCCCACCCACCCATCAATCCACATTCTGAACAATGACTGCCTCTACCTTGTGCTGTCTTATCTTGATATTGTGGACATGATGAAGACTGCACTGGTTTGTAAAAGGTGGTACAATGTTTGCCTCAGCAGAATGGCAAGGCTCAGTGTCTTGAGAATCAACAAAGAACTATCATCCACGAATTTTACATCTTTGTTGCACTTAACGAAGGGTAACTTGACTCATCTTGATGTGTCTCACAGCTCATTAAAACTTGACAGCTCATTAAAACTTGACTACACATGCTGCAAAGCTATTGGTGATTTGTGTCCCAATCTTGTGGAGTTAAACCTTTCTAAAATAAAGATCGATAGAAAAACTGCAACTTACCTGTCTAAAAGCTTCCCATCTCAACTGTCATCACTGGTTTTGCATAGCTGTGGCTCATTGGTATCGAATTCCTTAAAGCAAATTTTGGGAAGCTTGAGTGATACACTTCAATCTTTAGATCTCTCACATTGTCACTATCATACATTTTCTGTGTGTAATGATCTCAATTTGGATATTTTGAAAAATTTGAAAAGGTTTAGTGCCTGCAAATTGAAGTTTCTAAGATGTGAATCTTCAAGAACGGTAGCATCTAGCTTGTCTTCGTTCCTTCGATTGATGCCCAATTTGGAAGCTTTGAACTTGAGTTTCAATAAATTTGTTGGTAGAGAAAATGGAGAATTTATCGTCTCTTTATCACGAATGTTTCCAAAACTGAAATCATTGAATCTTGGATTTTGTAGGATAAGATTCTTACCAAGTCTAGACCTGGCATTGAACAACCTTAAGTATCTTGAGATACTCAACTTAGATGAGATTTCCGCTAGACTTAATTTCGAAGAGCTGATCAGAAGAGTATTGATTCGATGTAAACTACTATTGCATCTCTCATTACGATGTTGTTCCATTTCAGACAAGGAACTTTTCCTCCTCATATCAGAATTAAAATCACTTAAATGTCTTGACGTGCGATTTTCTGAATCGTTCATTGAAGGCTCTTTCGTTGGCATGTGTCGTGATATAGTTAAAGAATCTTCACTGACAGTTTATATGGAAAATACCTGGCTCGAAACGGCTCGTTTTAAAAGCAGCTTACAGTTTCTCAAGCTAGTTTATCGCGAACATGGCCTTTTCAATGATGACTTTAAGAACATGCTTGAGGATTTAGATACCGATTCTGATTCAGATACGGACTAGGATTAGGATTGATTTTTATAACTGTAAATAGAGTGGGCAATAAGATTTTATAAATCATAATTTATTTTACATAGCTTGAATCTTAATCATTATTGACCAGGTATCAACACAGTTGGCCATTCAGGGTCAATTACATTTAAATTTCAGATTTTAATAAGTTATTTATATATGAGTATTTAGTGATTCGATCAATGTAGGTACTGGTAATTTTCATTCCTTGACTGTAAATAGTTTTTCAAAGAAATTCTTTATAATTTTCAGCATTATTTATGTTTTAAAACATTTAGGTGTTTTATTGAAAATTCGTTAATAACTTAATAGGAGGGTAGTTAGTATCAGTAATGATGATCGTTCAGGATCCCATCTTCACATCAATGTATGAAATGCTGAATTCTTGTCCAATAACCATTTTCTTGATTAATCATTGTTCATTTCTGTAACTCCCACCAGAAAAAGATAGCAATGCCAGTAACGGATTCAGAAGATAGCAGTCTCACAGATTCTGATGAAATTGAGAATCTTCAAGAGAAGCCAACATACCCCGTGATCAACATACCCTTTGCCTCTGTTTCTTTTGAGCCATGTGACCCCACCCAACCATCAATCCACCTGCTGAACAATGACTGCCTCTACCTTGTGCTGTCTTATCTTGATATTGTGGACATGATGAAGACTGCACTAGTTTGTAAAAGGTGGTACAATGTTTGCCTCAGCAGAATGGCTGGTCTCACTCACATTGAATTGACTCCAACCTTCAGTGTCTTCAGACTCAACAAAGGTCTTACACCCTCGAATTTTACATCTTTGTTGCTCTTAACGAAGGGTAACTTGACTCATCTTGATGTGTCTCACAGCTCATTGAAACTTGATTACACATGCTGCAAAGCTATTGGTGATTTGTGTCCCAATCTTGTGGAGTTAAACCTTTCTAAAATAAAGATCGACAGAAAAACTGCATCTTACCTGTCTAATAACATGCCAACTAAACTTTCATCGCTTGTTTTGAATGGGTGTGTTTCCTTAAAAGAGAAGTGCCTGAAGCAAATTTTGATGAAATGCAAAAATCTTGAGAGATTGGACACTTCGTATAATCAGAAAATCAATGGAAAATGTATTACAAAGCACATGGGTAATAACAAAATGACATACTTTAATTTCAGTGAATGCAATAATTTGCATCCGCTTACAGTTCAGTTTGTACTAGCCAATTATAGTGCTACTCTTGAACACTTGAATTTATCCTTCTGCCATCGGGAAGTGTTTTCAATATCCACTGCTGAGTTGGGTATCTTAGAAAAAATGAACGTTTTCAATGCACAGAGTACTGATTTCGATTTCACGGAGTTCTCAGTGCCAATCAGTTGTCTTACATCTATCCTCAAACTGATGCCCAATTTGGAGCATTTGAATTTGCATAGAAATAGTTTCGCTGGTATAAACGGACCAGAATTTATCCGTTCAATATCCAAAATTTGTCCAAAACTGAAGTCACTCAACCTGGGCTATAGTGGACTTGCTTGTTCACATAACCTAGGTCATGTTTTGAATGAGCTTCCGTTGCTGGAAAATCTTAATATTGATGGACTTCATGAGGCCTTTGATTACGAGAATTTGATCAAAGCAGCATTAATAAATTGTGGGGTTCTATCCCACCTGTCCTTGCAATCCAGTTGTATCACCGATGACCACATTTTACTAATCATTCAAGAGTTGAAATCACTAAGATTTCTGGACTTACGGAGTTGTCAATCGCCCCAGTTGGAGGGAAGCTTTATTCGTGATTGCGTTACCATGACCAGGGATCAGCCTTTGGTTATCCATCTTCAAGACACTTTACTTCTGAAAGAAGACTTCCCGGACATTCCGCCCTTCCTAGACTTGCGGTTTAGCATTCACACTTTCAACAGCAGTGTTGTATTTGACTATTCATCAGGAAATGACTTTGATGATTACAATGATTTTGATGATGATTACGATGAATATGATAATTACCATGATTTTGATGATATGTACGACGAATTCGATGGTGGAGAATTTTGGGAAGGTGGTTATGTCGATGAGGAAATTGAATTTCATGGATTGGGTAATTACTATGAAGTGGATTATCATCAGGAGAATGGATTAGAACAGGAAGTTGCTGCAATCCAATTGGGTGATTTCAATGAGCAACAGGAAATTTTTGAAATTCAACAGGAGCAAGAACTTAATGAATTCAATGATCAGCAAGAAATCTATGAAATTCAACAGGAGCAGGAACTCAATGAATTCAATGAACAACAAGAAATTTATGAACTCCAGCTAAGGCATGAAGAGGAGGAAATAAATGATCAACTTGAAATTTATGAATTGCAGGAACATCAGGAAATAATATTAGAAGGGCAGGATGGTCAAGAGTTTTATGTTTACGACGATCAGCAAGAAATAGATGATTCCTATGAAGAAGAAGACAATGATTTTCAGGACGAATATTGGTGAACAGATTTAGCTTTCAATGAATCCTAAATCATGGTCCATATGTTTTGTTTGATAATAATTTTTACTCTGAAGTTGAAGCTTTTATGGTTTTGGTCTACATCTGCAATTGTTTTTGAAGCGATTGTTATTCCATTGCACTGACTTCTCTGTTGAGTAGTTACAAATTAAGAATCTTTTAAGGATCCTTTTTCCATGAATTCTAACCGAAAGGATCCTTTTTTTCATGATTCATAAAATATCAAATTTTAAAATTTATTTATTTGTTTGTTCTTAAATATCAATTATTTATTTTTGTGTCGTTTTAAATTTCAGAAATTATAGATTCAGTTTCTTAAAATATAACAAGTAAAAGGCTTGTTTGTTCTTTTGAATAATCTCAACATCATCTTCCCTCAATTTTTTGTTTTTAAAAGTGTCGAATTTTAATAAATTAATACGTAACTAATTAAGTGATCCCAAAATTCGTTATAATGTATATTATGTTACATTATCATATCCCGATAACCCTATATCGATAACGCCTAAATCGATAACGCCTATACGCCTATGTGTAATCCTGAATTCAAACCCTCATATAAATCATTAAATCATAAATGGAGACAATTTGAGTTCGTTGATTAATTTTAACTATACATACCTAACTTCAACTACTAACAACGCCATGTTGCAGAATATGTGACTATGGCTATGTGCTGATAAGAACTGATAAAAGTTCATAATAGGAACAGGATGAGCGTCGTTTCAGCTGTAAAGCTATACATCAACAAGATGATTGAAAACTGTGGCAAAGGGATGAAAGTATTCCTTCTTGGTCAGTATTTCATATTATTACTAATTATTTTCTCAAGCAATTTCATTTTTGAAGAATACAAATTACCTTTTCATAATCAGCCATAATTGGTTGGAACCAGGAGGATTTAAAATCGTTATTTCTATTCATTTGAGAGACGTTTTCTATGCAGCTTTATCATTTATCAAGGAATATTTTTAACGTTCTGACATAACATCTCCACCAGCTGACTCATCCCCCCTCTCCCTCCCAGGTAAAGACACTCTGCCTCTCCTCAGCATCACGTACGCCCAATCAGACCTCCTGAAGAAGGAAGTGTACCTCTTTGAGCGGATAGACAACGCTTCCCGGGAGAGCATGAAGCACATGCGGTGTATCGTCTACCTCCGTCCTACTCCCGAGAACGTGTCCCTGCTATGTGAGGAGCTGAAGAACCCCCGATACGGGCACTACCACATCTTCTTCTCCAACGTTATCCCTAAACCGGATATCCTGAAGTTAGCTAATGCGGATGAACATGAGAGCGTGAAGGAGATCCAGGAGTTCTACGCGGATTACATGCCCATACTGGATCACGTGTACACGCTGAACATTAAGAAGATATCGTCTGGTTAGTTGGGTTAAGTGAGCTTCTGTGGTGTCGAATCTAGTTACCTACAGCGTTAATTTAGAATTCTTCTGCTTTTTTTGATCGGTCTGGATTCTGGAACGAATGGATGATTAATCACATACCCACTGTCACATACCCACTGTCCAAAGTAATCCATTACTTTATTAACTCACCCCTCTTTCCCCCAGTCGGTGGTCCGGGCACGTGGGACCGGTCCCTGTTAAAGCGCTCCGCTGACTCCCTGATCAGCATTCTCCTCGCACTACGCAAGTACCCGGTAATGCGGTACGCGACAAAGTCCGATCTGTCGAGGGGTCTGGTGAACTGTACTTACGATATCATGAAGGAGAACAGTCACTTGTTCGAGTTTAGACGGACGGACACGCCTCTATTGCTGGTGTTAGACAGGAGAGATGACCCTGTTACTCCCCTTCTCAACCAGGTTTAATCTTACTTTCTTATCCTTTGATTTTCGAGTTTTACGAAAAAACGCATTTTAAGGATATTCTTTTCTAAACCATCTCTAAAACGTTTAATTGTGAGCTATTTCCTTTTTGTTAAACCTTAATATATGCCCTCAGTAGACATACCAAGCGATGATGATAAACCTCTTTACCCCCAGTGGACATACCAAGCGATGATACACGAGCTCCTGACTATTGACAATAACCGCGTTGACTTGAGCGAAGTGCCGGGCATAGCTCGAGACATGCGGGAAGTTACCATGTCCCCGGAACAGGATTCCTTCTACAAGGACTCCCTCTACTCTGACTTTGGGGAGATCGGTATTAAGATCAAGGAGTTGGTGGGCAAGTTCCAGGAGCAACAACACAGCACCGCAGCTATTGAGTCTATATCCGATATGAAGAAGTTCGTCGATAACTACCCGCAGTTTAAGAAGTTTTCAGGTATTTGAGAAATGTGTTCACTGAGAATTTTCAAAATGTGGTTCATTTCAAATTGGTTCAGAAGCGACAAACTCGGTGAAAACCGCTCACGAATTTCTGCATTTGAATTAAGCGGTAAATTCTCGAAGGGTTGCAAAGTTGCGAGAGTAAAATCAGGCACCGTGTCTAAGTGTACCTTTTCCCACCAGGTACCGTGTCTAAACACGTGGCTGTGGTGGGTGAACTCAGTAGGATAGTTCAGGATCACACCTTGCTCGAGGTGTCAGAGACAGAACAACTCATGACAACCCAGACATCGCACTCAGATGTGCAACAAAAGGTATGGCACTACGGCGTGAGATTCTCCATGTAGGTTTTATGAGTTTTTAATCTGCAACATGTACGATGTTCATGTTTCATAATGTATGATGTTGTATTTGAGTATTCCAGGCGCCGGGAGGAGGGGGGTGGGGGGCAATTATCGCATTATAAACACAAGACTCTTCTAAGTCTTTGCGTTTTTATTGCAGCAATGGTAAATAGGGAATAAAATCATTTTACACCCTATTTACCATTAGCTGCTACACTGCGTTAACTATAATTGCACATTACGTGTTACACAATACTCACATCCAAATCACTATCGTTTGACTGTCAACCACCCAAAAGCTCGCTGGTTTGTTGCGCAATCCCAAAGTCCGGGAAATAGACCTTATCCGGTTGGTGCTGCTGTATTGTGTGTGCTACGAAGGACAGAGTGGTTACAACCCTCGGGTTTATGTGGAAACTCTTAAAAACAGGGGTGTGTCAGAGGGAAAATGCAAGGTTGGAATTGTTTCACTTTTCGTAGTGTGTATGCTCGATAGACAATTCATGACTTATGAACTGATGAAGTGTTAGTTTTAATCCAAGTATTTCAAGAGATTGTACTATTTTAACACACTTCTATGATTGATATCTTAAATAAGTTGTTCCCCTATCAGCTGGCCACCTCTGTTATGAACTATGGAGGGAGGGCCGTTCGGGGCGGTCAGCTATTCGGCGAACAAACTACCATGGCAATGACTAAGAAATACTTCAAAGGCTTACAGGGCGTCGAGAATATCTACACGCAGCACAAGCCCTACTTGATCGATCTGTTACAGGTAATCGGAGACCTGACAGTGTTTACGTTGGTATAGCTAGTTGATGTCGGGCTGTCACACTCTGATGGGAAATATCAGGAATGCGCGGAGTCAAGTTAATGTTTTCTCCGCGCTATGATTTCAATTATGGCGCGCGCGCAATATATCGAAATTTGCTGCGCGCACACTTTATCAAATCATTTAAGTCGTCGCATCGCACATCTTGAAGTCGTATGTACGGCGTGTCCGCATTTAATTTTCATGTGGTTCGGAATTTAATGACATAAACTGTGTGAGTCAAATACATCTACTTCGATGAAACACTGATAATCGCTTGGTATAGCTAAGGCAATTTTGATAAACCATTCTGCTATCAAATCAGCGACTAATTTCGTTAATAACCGAAGCTTTTCTGCAGTCTACCAAGATATGAATGTCTCAATTATCTAACACAAGTTCTTTTCAGCAATTAGTTCAGGGAAAATTGCGAGATTCCGACTTCGAATGGCACGGTGGTGCACCAGTACCCCGGATTGGGGATATCATTGTTTTTGTGGTCGGTGGTATAACGTACGAGGAAATCAAGGCAGTACACCAGTGGAACTTATCGAATCCCGCCAATAAAGTCGTCTTGGGATCCAACTGCATTTTGAACACTCAAACTTTTCTGGAGAATATCTCTGGTAATTGACTCGGTATGTAATTCTGCCCCGGAAATCGTGTAACTTAACTGGAAGAAGTGTCTAAAGTGGCTGGTCCATTGCTAAATCAGGAATATTGGTTGTAAAAAGTTGATTTGTGTTATTGATGAAGTTTGAAATACTGTAACTGAAAATAAAATATGTTTGAGTAACTAGTTAGAGAGTATATAAAAAGTATATTGATACAGTGAGTTTTTCGTTTGGTAAGTTTTTCAAGTTATTATGAGACATGACAGGACAAGAACGATTTATGATTTAAAGTAGCATCAGCAGACAATTTCCTTCGAAAAGAACTCTGAAGTGACATAGTATATTACTTTGCTTGTTTCACTTCTTCAATTGTAGTACGGTAAAAACCTTGATTACTCTGCAGATTTGAAAATTACTTACCATATCCATTATACTGGCTAAATTCTGAACTTCTCTGAAAATTTCTCTTGACTGAGTGAAAATTTGTTGTTATGATAATTAATGCTTTATTGAATTCCGTTACAGTTCTTCAAAGTGTGAATTGCTTATGTGTCCAAAGTGTTTTTGTATGTAATCCAATTGCAAATTCCAATGTTATGATTCTTTTTATCCCAATCGTTTAACTCGCTGGCATAAATTTGTATAACAAGCTATACTACATGTCAATGATGCATTGGTGATTTCATTACAATTTCCTATTTGTTGAATTCGTTGGAGGATAAAGTTTTAAATATTAAACTTTTTGTTTCTTATATTCCTTGATTGATTCTCAAAGTGCATTTACAATTAATTTTGGCTCCAATCAATTTCATGGATAACAATAGTTTCTTCTGAGTTTTAGGTGGTTGAAAGTCGATAGCCGGTATCAGAACTTTAAATTTGATGTATATAAAGTGCATGTTGTCTTGAAGAATTCCAGAAAGATGAGAGCTATTGTGCAGAAAGTTACAAAAGCTTCAGTAACAGTTGGGTTGTGTCAATAGTGTAGTGCGAGGGGCTTCATCGTTACGATACGCTATCCAAAATGTCTTTGACATAGTCTCTCTGTTTCATGTATCAGATCGATGACCAAAGCTTTGCTATTCTGTGCAAAAGCCACATATTCCTTCATGTTTTGCTCAATTGTCTTATAACCTTGTTTGACAGCATTGCTCTTTCAGTTGGAGAACGAACGACCGGTTCAATAGGGCCCGGTATGGCTGTTTTGTTAGGAATATCAACTACTGACACAGAAAAGGAAGCGCAGTGGATGTAAGTTAATTCTCGTGTCAGCTAATTTTAGATGTTATCGCTCAGCTTTTTATTAGAATGTTGGAACAGTTAAGTATTAAATTCCGTGCAATATATCATTTTCTGACTACTCTTAAGAAATGTTTTACAACCGTCAGGGCTAACAAATTGGTTAAGTTACGGATATTTGATCACCCTGACTCTGGTAAACCATGGGATGCAGATTTGTTACAATGTAAACACGGCATTCTAGTCGTCAGTCAGGTGAGTTTCATTCGCACTTTCATATTTTTGATTACCCACCGAAATATGAAGCGTGTAGATAAGAAAGAATTGTGGCTTATTGTGGTTTATTACTGTATATCTCTGTTGCTTTAATTAATACTTTCATTATGAGCAGATCTCATTTTTTAGCTTAAAGATGACAGCTTCATCACTTCAGTTCACCCTCCAATGCGTCCTCAAAGGGAACAAGCCGGATTTCCACCAAGCCATGAAGTCTGAGGAAAGTGAAGCACTGTACAACTACTTCGTTACTACTCTCCGACAGCTGGTTCCAAACTCAGATACTCTAGTTCAAGAAGGTGACTTCTTTTTAAAAGATACTCCCGTTCTAGTCAAGTAATATCATTAAGTCGCACTGAACAAGCCCTGATTTAAATTCGTTTATAGTCATTGTGATAACATTTCCCACTCTTCGCAGAAGGTGAATTCGGAGCATTCATGCAAGTGCACATTCAGAATGACGGACCCGTCACTATTCCCATTGAAGCTCCTGCTAGCTTAGCAACGCAGAAAGTAAAACCACCCAAGCCTCAGAAGCAGAAAAATAAGCAGAAGAGTGATAACAATAACAGTGTTAGTAATGGAACCCCCGCTGATGCTGGTACTAAGGACTCTGTTGATGGGGTCTCAGAGCAACTGGCTCAGTTGTAGATTTCAATCAATCTTCTTATTTATTCGCGGTGTTATCGGCTATCTAACTTCATCCAAGGATCTGCTTAATAGGATGTATGTAGGAAGTGAGATATTTATTCTTAAGTTCTTATTTTACTCATGTTTATTTGTAAATACAAGGATTCTCCAGATAATTGTTTCATTGTTTAACAATTCATTGTAATCCCATTTATCCCATGTTTTGTTTTTCCACTGTAACATTGATATATAGATCCATTGAATGTTAATTTATTTTAATTAAGATCGCTGATCTTTACAAATAGATTTTCTTTCATTTCTTGCTGATATACTTTTTTTTCTTTATTCTAACATAAATAGTTTTCTTAGGGGTGTACCCATGTTAATGACAAGTTTTCCTTGAATCCTTGACCAGGATTGGATACTACCCAACTACTGTCCCACTGCTATCTCTAGAAAAAAGGTAAGATCATCTATCACTTATTAACCCCGCGCCCGCCGAAGGCGAGGAGGTCAGACAACGTCTGACAAATTAACCCCTAAAGCCTCGGCTGCAACAGCTTTGATTTCAAGTCATAAGGATGCGCTATCTAATGCATAATGCATATTGATATAGAGTATTCGAATTACTTAAATCTTACGTAGTTACTTATCGCTGTCTCCGATATAAAATGGTCTGTCTGTACATAATGTAAGATACTTAGACAAGACATACAATCCAATCTGAATAGTACATCTCAGTACATGGGACGGGCGTGAATACTTTGTGTACTCATACAATCTCAGAGCTGCTCAGTTCACAACATTACGACTCGTAATATTGTCTATCCACCTGTTACAAAGTATTAAGATAGTTTTATTAGTTTAGAACTTTATTTTGTTTCAGCTGTCTCCTCTCCTCCCTTTCTCCCTTTGACACCGGCACTCGTTTGGCGATGTAAATAAGTTATTATATCTGTTCTAGCTCCACAAATCTTTTGACAAGTCCAAATACAGTGAATGTCAGGTCGCTCTAAATTTGTTTGACACGTCGATCCCATTGTTCTTATTTGTCAGGCCTGACCCCCTCACGTCAGACAAGTTCTTATGTGAGATAGATTTGCACTGTTCCACTTCATTGTAACAAAACACTACGATTTATCACAGAGTTATTTCATGGCACATCGCTCGTTGTTAGAGGTGCTCACTATATCCAATATTGATCCGTTATGAAATTCTATACACATTCACCACTATCACACTCTTCCCTGGCTTTGTTGCTTAGCAACATTGGGTCTTTTGCTCTTCACATCTTTTAAATACTTTTATGTTTTCTTTTAGTCGTAGAGCAATGAATTTACTTCAATACAATGTTAGAATTCCTTTGTATATCCTCTAACTTGTGTTTTTTCTATGTATTACAGCCAGCTAGAAACGATGATCCATCTTCTTCGACGTTTACTAAATTACTACATTTGTTTCTGATGAAATAATCCATTTTCACTGTCAAATCGCAGCATACTTGTTACACTTACTCGACGTTCCTAACGTGATTCATTTAATGTTCTTACATTAAAACTCCACAATGCTGCGCGCAAGAGAGATACCTATTTGAACGTCATCAACCCAATATTGTAGTCTATGGCATTGACATCATTCCATCACTCCTCCTTCAGTGAGTCTCACTGGAAGTTAGAAAAAACTCCAGATTGACTTCGAAATGCTACCGCTGTTCAGTAATATGTAGATAAAACCCATAAAATTCAGCAGTAGTAGGGCAGGTGTTGACGCCTCTTGCAGATACGCTGCCTACTGGAGTAACGACTATTTTGAAGTGTATCAAGTCTTGTAGTTTGTGTTGTAACTTGTAAGGTTGTATACGTTGCTCTACAAGTCACAAGAAGGAAACATATCTTTTAAGGTGTCAATTTTTGTAATAACCTGTAAATATTGATTTCAAGAGTTCGCATTAGGATTTTCTGTGCTATGCGTCCCTGTTCATTCGATCGTGAGCAAAACAGGTCCATATCAAGGGGGAAAGTAACTTGCACGCGCACTTGGATCGTTTTTAAGATCAACTGCGCTGAAAAAGGATAAATTTCCACATAACCATAAGATCCTGGCTCCCTGACGCTCGAATCTTGAAATTTGAACCCTCTCATGGCTGTGTTTAAATTTCAAAATTGCGGCCTCAAGTATCGCAAGTGATAGAGTATATCATTATGAGTTATGACGTAGAAATGTAGAATCTCTAATGCAATTTCGATCCAATACTTCAGCTGAAGACAAATTTCACTTCCTTGATCAGTTCGTTCTCTCCTTCCTTTGCTTTCGTGCAACTCAATCTTGTGTATTCTTGCTACTCACACGCATTATACTTGGAATGACGCTATCATCATGAGTTAATGTTAACAGTTAATGATGAAGATGTATGTTTTAAGCACCTGACGTACCTCTACACCGTATGATAGTCCTGCCAAATGTCATGAGTATATTACATCGTACAGTCCTGTCAATGTCATCCGTATTACGTCGATGTATTTTCCTCCATGAGACGATGGTCAGTCAGTAGGTACTCCTCACGCTGGTTTTAAGTTCCTACTCGAATTACACTTGTCTGATAACGAAGTGTAGATGCTATGCTGGTTGAAGGTGCAGTTGAATTCACTAATTTTCACTTACCGTCTCATCCTCTGTTGATGAATTTATTGGCTTCTCTAACAGTTCCTCTTGTTAAATTCTAGCGTATTTCCCCTCGCTGTAACGGTCTGTTCCAAATATTGCTCCAACTAACACCTTTAAGCCACCTGTTTGGTGAACTATTCTTTGAATATAGGTGCCCTTTTAGGCTTCTCTCTGGGTTAGTTCTAGGCATGTCTTCCGGTGTGATATTTCACTTGCAAACTTGCAGGCTGACAACCGTCCGTGCTGTGTATTTCAGCTGTGTATCCTAATTCTTAGGCCACTTGGTACTCTTATTAATATCAGCCAAGTAATTATAACTTTATTGTGAGCAATCTCATTGAAAAGTTCAGAGTGTAGCACCACACAATTGTACAACAATGGAAAACTTAATTAGCTGGGGGTTCTGTGTTGCTTTCTTCATTTTAATTGTGAAAATTAAATCCAGGAACATTAGATTGAATTTTTTGAGAATTTTCAGTGAAAACGTTTGTTTATCTCATTATTGAACTGAACATACCATTCCCCAAGGTAGGCATGGCTCGCTCCCTCTAACCCCGCCTCCTCTCCTCTTCACCCTCCCTCATCCTCTCATCACAAGACCCCCGTTCTCCTCACCAGACCTCGTCCTTCCTCGTCAGTCCTCCTAGATTTCCTCACTTCTCCTCCTCTTTCCTCTCCTCACTCAGATAAATAGCATCATGTCAGTGAACTGTAACATCATCAAGACCCTGCTCCTCGTCCTCTCTCTCCTCCTCCTACTCTGCTCCATCGCTCTGGTATTCCTCCTTGACTCCGGCTACACGCCCACCACCCTCCTTCCCTTCGACCTGGACGACATCACCCTGCAGTACCCTGTACTCCCAGACTCCGTCAGTGGGTACCTTAACGTGGCCATCACTGTAGCAATAGACCTTATCCTGGTGTGTGTCTGGGTGTTCCTCGATAACAAACTCAATCCGAGGGTGGAGACGTCACAGAGCAAGTTTAAGTTTGCGATGGGTGTGTTTATCGTGTTGTACGGGACTGGACTGGTTAATCTCTTCACTAACATTGGCAAGCATTACATGGGTGGGTTGAGGCCGCATTTCATCGAGGCTTGTGAGTTAGATGATGCGGTGGTGCAGCAGATCAGAGCCACTGGTAAATCCTGGGTGGGTTTGGAAGCCACTAAAACCATCTGTACTGCGGATGGGAAGCTGGATTATCGCTGGGGATTCCCCTCCGGACACACTTCTCAGGTAAAACTTCGCTGAATTCACACGAAAATATAGCAAACCCAGCGGTTAAATATTAACTGCTGATTCTTTCTTCGGGAAAACAAATTTGATTTGATATTTACTCATGCTTATTTGTTTGGCCTTAATATATTAATTCCATACTCGCAACATCCCCAGGCATGCTATTCGATGTTGCTAGCAACTCTCATTGTAAACTCGTGGGAGAAGCTGTGGTCCACATACCAGTTCGCACTGCCCATGAAAGGGACGCTCCAGTTCCTCTTCTTCTGCTATGCCAACCTCGTGTCAATGTCACGTATTGTCGGTGAGTGGTGACTGCTCTTTTAATCTGGGATTTGATGCTGTAGCTCGAGTAGGTCTACCGTCTTCCTAGGAGCTTACAACTGTTGACTGTGCAGTGTTCGCACTAGTAAAATGGAGGATCCTTGTCTTCAGAAAATATATATGTCTGTCGTACCCAATATTTTGCATTAAATCAATTAGTTATTTTTGATTATCACATGAGAATCGGTCCCCGAATAATCGACATTGTCGACTACCACCACCATTGGTATGACGTACTAGCAGGGGCAGTGCTAGGATGTGTGTTAGCTGCAGCTACCCACTTCTGGTTCTTGGTACCTATCATGGGCCAAGCAGAGAAGCAAAGTGTCCAGGAAAACGCAATGTCTCTTGATAGTAAGTATTGCAATGTCTGCTCTTTTGGTATTTACATAACCATCGAAAAATTTTCATGTTCCGACTTTGTGTCAATCTGAAGCAGTGAGCATAAATTCTGTTTGACACTTCAACTTGAAGCATCGTTTTCAAATAGAAATCTGCATTACCTTTCCAGTCAATGACAATAAGCATAACATAGGTCCTCATAGAGATTGAAAAGGTTTTCAGCTCCGTAAGTCGACACGGGATTTGCATATCATTGAATCCATTGAGCATAGGATGAAATTAAGATTTAACGCTCACGTATGCATGGAAATTCCAAATTTTCCCATCTCTTTCTAGTCCTGCATGGTTCTATCCAAGAGCTGGCTCGATACTTTCACCTTTTGGTTGCCCCCGCTGTATTTATTTGCTAATAAAACTGTGATGTTAGTCCATAATTCACTCTCGCTATCACTTCGTCGCCTTTCGTAGAGATCACTCTCACTGACTCCTCTTCCAAACTTCACTTTCTTTATGGTTTTCTAATTTCTTACATTCTTCTTTCTACCTGTGACAGGTTTTTACTTTTACCCACCTTTTCTCAATTCATTTCTCCCATTGTCACCTTTTCTCACTTCCTCCCCCACTTTTTATTGAACCCACCTTTTCTCACTTCCTGTCGGCTTTTGCCTTTCCTCACTCCCTCCCTAATCTTTTCTCACATTCATCCTCCCTCACCTTTTCTGACTTCTCCCTCACCTTTCCTCACTCCCTCCCTCATCTTTTCTAACATTCATCCTCTCTCACCTTTTCTCACTTCTCCCTCACCTTTTCTCACTTCTCCCTCACCTTTTCTCACTTCTCCCTCACCTTTTCTCACTTCTCCCTCACCTTTTCTCATTTTCATTATCCCTCACCTTTTCTCACTTTTCCCTCACCTTTTCTCACTTCTCCCTCACCTTTTCTCACTTCTACCTCACCTTTCCTCACTTCTCCCTCACTTCTCCCTCACCTTTCCTCACCTTTTCTCACTTCTCCCTCACCTTTTCTCACTTCTCCCTCACCTTTTCTCACTTCTCCCTCACCTTTTCTCACTTCTCCCTCACATTTTCTCACTTCTTCACCTTTTCTCCCTTTCCCTCACCTTTTCTCACTTTCTCCCTCACTTCTCCCTCCCCTTTTCTCACATTTTCCCTCACCTTTTCTCACTTTCCTTCTCCCTCCCGCTCTCCAGCAGGTCGTGCTGTGATAGAGCTATCATCTCGGGATGTAATCATTTGTAATCACCCTGCAGTGGCACTACGTGCAAAGGCTGTGTCAGTCAAGCATGGAAGTGGTAATTTGGTCGTGCATGTACCACGTTAACATTACATGTTCTTTAATTGTGTAAATGTAAATCTTGAAGTATGATTGAAGGGAACCATATTCCACCAAATTACTGAACTCTACGAAATCTGATGTGATTTTTGACCCAAATTTTCTGAAGTGAATGTAAGCATAGCATGATCAATGATCACTCTGTGTACGATTTGTATGCAAGCTGTATGAAAATCCAATATTTCACGGATTGACATTTAGATAACCCCTGTCTTGTCTCATTTGGCGTTTTAGCTTGATCAAATGGATATTTTGTTTGTCATTGCTGACCGTAATATTTCATTTTTTGATTGTCAACAAATTTATGGAAGAGTTTCTTAATGACGAAAAGAATCGACATAATTATGCTTTGTTATAAAACGAAAGGATGGTCATTTCATATCATGATTCCTGCTTTTCCCGCGTGTAATAAGTTATGCAGAATATTTTCAGAGGCAGACAGTGACGTCGCCTGACATCAGGAACGTGTTGCTCACTTCCTCGCTAGATAGTGTGGACAATAGGATCCATCCTTTGTCTGCGAGTGGGGAACATTCCCAGCAGGGATCTGCAGAAATCTCCTAGTCTGGATAGTGGATCTGATGTCATTTCCTAGTCCGAATCTACAGAAGTTTCATAGTTTGGATCCACAGAAATTTCTTAGTCTGGATCTCCAGATTTTTCCTAATTTGAAATTTCCTTGTCAACAGCTGGATTTCCAAATTTCCAGGACTTGGATTTATAGTACGGAAAGTAATTCTGCTATTTTTACCGAGACAAGACTGGATCTGCAGTTTTTACAGAAGCTACAGTTTCAACAATTACCAAGTTGGCTTTTGTAGTGAATTTTGAAACATGAAACCCCACCTTGAAGATTGCTGGTGGTTAATGATACAGATCAAAGATGTTAGATAAGACATATCAGATTATAATAAACTCATCAGATTTTAAAGTTCAGCTGGTGAAGAAATGTACATACACTACGATTTCCATTCCACCAAAATCGTGCCAGTTATATTTAGGGAAATTGATAGAATTTATTATTCATAGTTTGAAGAACTTTTTTCATGTTGCAAATTGTTTTGCATTTTTGCTGTAGAAGTACGATGTTCCCGTTTTTTGCATCCGTTTTCACTGAATGGCAATGATTTGAACTTGTTAATTGTTGCTTATAATGCAGTAGATTGATCAGATTTGTTATGATTTAAACTTTTTTTAATTTGTGTTCTTATTTCTGTAAAAGAAATTGAATTTTGCACCCGTTGATAAATCAAGAGCAATTATACCTTTAAACTCATAATGCAATCGCCTTATCTAATTCCAGATCCAGGAACATTCCATATAATCTTGTCGGCTGTTGATTTAGGTCATATCCCTAAATTTGGTAATTGGTTATGACATTGATACAACTACAAAGTTCATTTCATCCATAATTCAGCGTTAGAAACTCTATATTTCAAACCAATCATTAATTTTTTATTCTTATTCTTAAATCTATTATCTGATATTTATACCATGAATCTCATGACGATACTCCATCTTTTTCATAACTCATCTCTCCATATAGCATTCATGATCACCTGATGTATTGGAAGCTCCCATGAAGTCACACAGAACGTGAAGCTACTCTGATTTTGAGGTCACACTCTCAAACTGGTCTTGAATTCAGTCTCGCTGCAAGTGGCAATCTTGAGGTAACTCTGAAGCAGAAGTTACATTGAGTGTTTACCTTTTACTTTGTGACGCAGAATTCGATTTGGAAGCACACTTTTAAAGTTCTTTCATCGAACTCAATTTCAACTTCAAGGCCTTGCTATCGAACTTGGATCATAAATAACGCTCCGTATTTCTCAGTCTCTAAATTTCTCGAGTTACACAGGATCGCAAAGTAAGGAAGTGAGGCTGTTGATGGATTCGGACACAATATCCCGGACTGACGTGTGTCAGGCTGTCACCGGGCTAGGTCTCCTAACCACGGCCCTTGTCGCCGTGCTAGCCCTAAACCTGTTCTCCACCACCATGCAACCCTTCGATTTGGAAGACAACTCCCTCCGCTACCCCATCAAACCGTCCCAGATAGACGGTATGGGTAACAAAGTCGGGAACACTATCATCTCCATTGCAGTGATGTGGGCCTGGATTATCCTCGAGTACCGAGCAGATCGGATGACACGCCCTCTTGCCAAACGGAAGCTCTTCCTCTCCACCCTCCTTATCCTGTACGGTATGGTCCTGGTGAATCTCATGACTCACACTGTGAAGCATTACAGAGGAGGGTTAAGACCATACTTTCTGGCTGCCTGCCAACCTAACGAGACGATGGTCAGTGAGTTGAGGAGGGCTGGGAGCACCTGGGTCGACGAGGAGATGTCCAAAGTTATCTGTACCTCGAAGAAACAACTAGGATACCGCTGGTCCTTTCCCTCGGGACATACCTCTAATGTGAGTGCTGCAGGTTCGTGTATGTGTGTCGTGAGTTTGTTTTGTGAAAGTTTGTTGATGTGGATGTAATTTAGGAGTGTTAAACTTAAAGTTGAACTGTACCGTACCGTGGGAAGATTTTGGTCTCACCAATTGTCTTATTTCATGTCAGTATCTTATCACAAGTCGCACTGTATTTGTAATTCTTCGCTATAAGGTGTTATGACAGTTTCCCTCCGACTGCCTGAATATTCTTTAAAAAGCATCATCTGGTTCTACTCCATCTCCACAGTCTATGAAATCCTTCATAGCTGTACTATCCTGTATAGTTACACAGATAAGAAAGTACAATTTATTTTTCATATTCGTACTTCAACCGTAGGATGCTTTTTTGGTTGATCATACATCAGATGAAATTTGTTCTAATGCCAAACGTCGATTGAAATACTATACATCCTTATCAACTCAAAAGCAAATTTGAGTACTCATTGGTTAAAAAATCACCAAATTGATGCAGGGGAAAATATCGCCTAATAATTTTACTTTGAACGTACGTTGCCGTTATGACCTGCTTTCTCTTCAACCCGAAGTCAGCATGCTTTATTACCAACATAATCATTCTCTTGGCATACATTGCGCTAGTTGCCATTGTAAAGTTCGCTGATGTTCTACCCACCCACATCCAACCATTCGACATCTCGGACCGGACCATCAGCTACCCACTCCGACCTGAGACCCTCAGTGGGACCCTGATCTTGATAATCAGTGTGGTGGTGCCCATGTTAGCCCTGTCTGGGATAACCTACTTACAGTCTGACAGAACCCCCTTACCATACATGTTGGTGCTGGTTGGCAACCTCATGACATACATTCTGACACAAGCTGTCAAGCACTTGAGGGGCGGGCTGCGGCCTTGTTTCCTGGCCCTGTGCCAAGTCAACACGTCCATGTTGGGAGAGGGTCAGGTGCGGGTTAATGCCAGTCTCTCTGCTGTTATTTGTACTGGGTCTGAGGCAATGGATGGGAGACATTCCTTCCCTTCTGCTCATTCCTCACAGGTATCAGATGTTGAGGGGAATGTATAGTGTCGTGTGAACGTGTTCTATGTCAAAGTAGTCTAATGTCTATTTCAATGAACTCTATGTCAATGTTCTATTTCAAAGTAGTCTGTTTCAAGGTAATATTCAAAGAAGTTACTTTCAAAGTAGTTAGTAGTCTATTTCAATGTTTTATTCCATCATGTTTCATCAGGTGTTTTACGGAATGATCCTCTCCATCCTCATACTCAACTCCTATGACACCCTTTGGGTAAAACACCCCTTCCTGCTGCCCGTAAAGGCAACTCTCCAGTTCATCTTCCTCACCTTTGCAACCCTAGTTTCTTGTTCTCGGTTGACAGGTCAGTGGCTGAGTAAATCAGTGAAGTTATCACTACTGCCTATATTTTAATTGCTTTCCACGGATTAGCTACTTTGATTGATAAGAAGATTCTCAATCTAAAGTATTTCTGCATGGAGCTTGTTCAACTTAATATACTTATAGGGCTCAACTTAAAAACAAGTCATAATCATAAATTCAGAATATCAAGTTACAACTTCAAGCCATGATTGTTAAAATTACAATTACATCACTCTTATCTGACTCGACTTCTTAATAAGGTCATCACTGCATCATCTGTTAAAGTCATTACTACATCATCTGGTATTACATTTTAATACTTTTCAGACTACCACCACCACTGGTATGACGTACTAGCAGGGGCAGTGCTGGGATGTGTGTTAGCTGCAGCTACCCACTACTGGTTCTTGGTACCTATCATGGAGTGGAAGGGACCTTTCACTTCCCTCAATGCTATACCGTGTAACGGTGCTGATGGTAGAGATTCCCCTGCATTTCAGCAAGGTAGGGGTTTTATAGGTTTTTCTTTTTACTACAGTTTTATTTTCATATCGGTAATTCCAAATAAGAAATCTCTTAATATCGGCGGCGTATTAGCTTACCCAGAAGAATGTTGGAACGTAGGATCCTGAGGTTCGTCAATCAGAGCGAAAGTGAATATATTGTCAACTCGCACCCGATACTGATTAGTCAATTCCAAACAGACCTGTGCTGTGGGTGAAATGCGCCGCGGATATTTGCGACAAGGCGATCAAAAATTTGGATGGACTCATTAAATTCAAGTTCAAATGTACACTTAACAGTATACACTGTAAACTAAGCAATGTACATTGTACACTAAGCAATGTACACAACACTAAGAAATGTACACTGTACACTAAGCAATGTACACTATATACAAAGCAATGTACAGTGTACATTGTACACTAAGCAATTTACACTGCACTCTAAGCAATTTACAGTGTACATTGTACAGTGTACATTGTACAGTGTACATTGTAACACTGTGCATTTACAGCATACAACATAGGCACAGTCTTCATTTACCATTGTACAATTCACACTGCGTATTCATTAAGAGTAAATTGTACAATTGGGACTGCATAATATGTGTTCACTGCTCATAAAGCATATGTTCTAGAACACAGTGTACATTTTAGTACCAGCAGATCAGAGAGTAAGCAACGTTAACGTTGCTTACTCTCTGAACTGCTGGTAATAAAATGTACAATGTGTTCTAGAACATACCATAAGAAATAACAACCACTTTCGTTCTAATCATGCTCTGCAGTATTACATCACCGTTATGGCATTAGATCACTGCTGGTAGGTATAATACTACAGTCGTATATAAACACGCCTCTTGTTGTAATAAACTGCTGGCGTAGCTTTGTAATGTCCTTCAGTGCTATAGACTTTACTCAGCGTTAATGATTTCTACTCAGCGTTAATGATTTCTGGAACTCTGTCACGAAACAGGGTTAAGTTCTACCAGGGTTACTTAGCCGTTAGGTTTGTCGGTTTAATGTTCCTTGGTTCCTTCATCCGTGCTATGAGTGGCATGGGCAATTTAATTAGAGTGTGAGTTGTTGATTCTTCTAGTCCCTTTTGGAATATTAGAATATTCCATCGCTCGATTATTAAACTGATAGGGATGAACTTTTGAGTTTCGTATTCCATTTTATATGTTGACTTCACCATTTGTAAGAGCAACACATGGATATGATCGGGCCAAATCACAGCACTTCTGTCCTGTGGTTTTGTCAATTGAAAAGTTTTGGTTAATGTCCTGGCGCCAAATCAAATTGCAAAATTGTATTTTAACTAATTACTAAATTATCAGGTCTAATTTCCCAGGCCCCACCAATTTTAGGTTATTAACTCCTCACAAACTGCACATTAGGTCAGGATGTCTTTCCTCAACAAAGTGCAAAGTCGGGATGGTAACCTTGCAGAGTGTCCGTGTGGTTTGGTTGTTCCAGTTGAGAATGAAGTAGGGATAGTTGTGGGAGTGCCTCTTGCTTCTGTAGAAGCTCACGTTTCCATTATCAACACTGCAGCTGAAGTAACTCTGAAGCAGGAATTCCTAAACAATTCCGATAGTGCTATCTCCACTGTGTACTTCTTCCCTACTGAAGACAAGGTCGCAGTTCACTCCTTCAGAGCCACGCTAGATGGTCGCGTGGTTGTGGGGGTTATCAAGGACAAACAGGAGGCTCAAATAGAGTTCGAGGAAGCTGTGAGAGAAGAAAAAACTGCATTCCTAGCCCAGCAAGTTAGACCTGACATCATGGAGTTGACAGTGGGATGTCTGAAGCCTGGCAGTAGGTGTCTGATAGAGATATCTTATGTACAGGAGTTAGATATCCAGGAAATGGCGCCTCGTTTCACCCTCCCCACTACCATAGCGCCCCGATACATTCCACCTGACAGCCCAGACGAAAAGATGATGGAAGTGAACTACCAGTTCACTGCTCTCAAAGACGTACCCATCTCTATCAGTGTCAGCATAGCCATGAGGACCCCTATCAGCCACATCAACTCTCCTTCCCACAAAATAATATCTGAGAAGTGCGAGGAGAAGAATGCCTCTGGTTTGTACCTCGGTTCAGTTGAGTTGAAGGATACCACAGCCATAATGGATAAAGACTTCGTTCTTATCTTTGAAAGCAAGGACCCAATGAAAGAGGTAGTCATCGTGGAAAGTAGTGGTGTTGAATCTGATAGTAAGCATTCTGTTATGATATCATTTGTACCACAATTCTCCACAGAAAAAGACCTCAAGTGTGAATTTGTCTTTCTCGTTGATTATTCTGGGTCTATGTTCTGGTTCAGCCAAGACCCATCTTGCAGCCGTAGATCAATTGACATTAGTGTTGAAGCCCTCAAATTATTTATGCAGTCTCTACCTCCTGACTGCTTCTTTAACATCGTCAAGTTTGGCTCTAAATACGAGAAATTAAGTTCAGAGCCACTGAAGTACTCTGAAGAGAATCTGAAAAGAGCCAAGGATTTCCTAAACCAAGTTGACTCCATGTACGGTACCGAAATTCTGGAGCCCCTCAAATCCATTTTATCAAGGAAACCAGTAGAGGGGTATGAGAAGCAAGTGTTCGTGTTAACTGACGGACAGGTATCCGATGAAGATAAAATATTAACGTACATCAGGTCTCATATTGGGGTAGGGAGAGTCTTTTCGTTGGGCGTAGGGGAAGCAGCATCAAGGAGTCTTGTGAAAGGTCTAGCTAGAGCTGGAAACGGAACGGCATTGTTCTGCGCTGTTGATGAGCCCATGAACAAGAAAGTCGTGGAACTGTTATCCTGTGCTTCGCAGTGCTCCGTAGTTATATCCGACATAGTGTTTCGTGATGAGAAAGACAATCTCATTAACCATGACAAAAGATATCAAAACTTCCCTATGACGCTCTACCAAAGCTCTAAACGTACACTGTACGCCGTTCTAGATGATAAGCCCAGTACAGTGACGATACGTTGTGCATCAGGCAAAACATCACCAAGACGTACACTTAAACATAGACTAAGTTTCAAGTCAAAAACTAGAAGAGGTATTTCTGCTAACACTGATATAATCTTTGGTCCAGAAAGTATTGTTATCTTAGATGATGCCGCAGTGCCCGTATCCAAACATAAATTCATCCATAAATTGGCTACTCGGAACACCCTTCAGTTTCTTGAAGACGGTGAAGCTAAGAAGGACCTGGCTCTGAAAGCCGGGATTGTCTCGGACCAAACATCGTTTATTTGTGTTGACGAGGGTGAAACTGACGCTGTTATCTCCATGTCTGGCTTCGTTACCAAAGTGTCTCCTAGTCTTCTTGAGCACTTGCAGTTTGGTAGCAGTATTAGCAGCTGTGGGACTGGATATGTTGGTCCTTACCTTCGCTCTTATGGACTTGGTTCACCGAGGTGTAAAAGTAGTCCACTCTCCTTCTCCTTACCTAAGATTTTCCGACGAAAGAAAGTGTCAAAGAAGAAGTGTTCTAATACAATATCTCAATCTACCGAAGGTGGAGCCCCTACAGCTTGTCGTGCTGCTGCTCCCTTAGAGGGTGTTATAGAATCGTTAATGTGTTCTGAGGATATGGAAGAGGAATCGGGCGACGATATGGATCGGGAACCAACAATTGATAACATTGATGATGTTGTTCAGGAAGTAAACTCTAATCCAAAGCAGGATTCTTCACTTTCTCTTAATCCAGCTTGTGCTGACGAGATGGATGAATTTACCAACGAATCAAATCCCGGTACATCACAGATAAATGCCTCCTTCAGTTTCACAGAATCAGATCTTGTTGCGTTGCTGCAGTTGTCCTCTATCTTTGGTGTTTTTACAGATGTTGAGAATGTGCTCAGGCTTTTGAAGATGGACAGAAGTAAATTTGAAGAAGTTACCTCCGCATTAGCTGCCCATACATCAGATATCCTAGTGACCATGATGGTGGTGGTCTTCTTAGAAAAGCAATGCCAGCATCTCAGTGGAAGTTGGGCCATGGTTGTGAAGAAATCGAAGGCATGGCTAACTTCAAAGTTATCGCAAGCTGAGTACAATATCACAGAAACCACAGTCACAGAGACCCTGTTACCTTGATTATCTTTTGTATCCAGTGAAGTTGAAACATTAGAAACCAGAATAAGAGACCATAATTAGAAACCAGAATATTTTATCTTTTTATGAGCATGATTTTTTTTTGTATGAATGATAAAATATGTAAATTAATTGATTTTCAAATTTCTCAGTTTAGAGAATAGTTTTATGAGTGTTAGAAAAATAAATTTCGCTGGGTAGGTAACAACGTTCATGGCGTGAAATCGAATGACGAATCCAACCAGTTTGCCACTTACCAGTATCATTTTTTGATTTTAACCTTATTACCCAAAGCCTTGACCCAAAGCCTTGACTCTTACCCCGACCCTAACCATAACCCAGACCCTAACCTTAGAGGTGAAATATTATGAAGTGTCGTGAGGTGAATTGTCGTAGGTGACATTTCGGCTCCCCGTTTAGAGTTAGACACCAGTAGGAATGTTACCCGCATTGAGGAATTGGGCGCAATTCTCGTCGCACAAGAAAACAATTTCTGCTACTAGGAATAAGCAAATGTTATAGTGATGATTCAGGGTCTGGTATTGTTCCAGAAATCAATATCTGCAGCTTATCAAAATCATGGAAGATGATTCTTTACTCAATGTCACTGATTAGAATCATCACTGATTGAAATGTCACTGATTTTTTAAAACAATCATTCAAAAGACATATAGAATCATTAATTTTGATACTTGATTTTCAATTCTAACTTTTGAATTTTCTATTTCTATTTTTATAATTTTTTTTTTATTTTTCGACTTTCATATTCATTTAACAATCTTAAATCATTTAAAATTAATTGAATTTCGACAAAATTAATTCAGAATTTTTGAATACATCCCATGACACCTGGATCACGCCCTTATAATATATAATGAGTATTATATTGTGATATATTATAGACCATGTGTGTAGCTCTATTGTATCACTACAAGTATAATAGTGATGACGCAGTTGTGCAATATAATGATGATGCAATACCAATATGTGTTGTAAGATAAGTAATATGAGCTACGATCATACGCTAGAAACTGCAGTGCTCGAAAGAGAAACCAATCAAACACATTTCATCGCAAGATTATTAATTAATTTAACTATTTAATCCATACGAAATATCTGTGGAGCACTTAACATCCCAGAATCTCAATTGTATCTCCCCAGCTTCCGTTTCAGCCGTCTACTCCCTACCCCACATTGGTAGCTCACCAGAAAACCACTCCTTTGAAATCAGTTTTCAAAGTTCACGTATCTAGGATTAAAATATTCTGCGTTTTTTTCGTGGAATTAGAGCGCTGGTTTATATTAATGTTAAAGGTCCTTCTCTCCTTAATACACTGGATGGGCTGATTCCAAGCAATTACTAAGGAGAAATGCTGCCGCTGGAGCTCTAATAGCCTTTATTAACGCACAGGCCACTGGCATTACTCATTACTGTATTGCAGTTGAATAAGAGCTCACTCCGCAAAATACAGCGCAGCATACAATATGAAGTTATAAAAGTCCTTTGGGTAAAGAACTCAACTCCATTCCTACCGGTTCAGGTCTAGTTACAGGCTCATCTACCCGCCTACCGGTTAATGCTTTGATGACTGCCTTTTTACCGGTAAGTAAGAGGTTTCCTCCAGTTTCCGTCTACCCCTAAAGGCCAGCAAACCATCTCTCTGACCATCTACTGTGCGCTTTGAATGAACATCCTCCAGAGGCTCTATTATTTATCTTTGTTTGTCCTCCCCTACATCCTGAGCTCGACGGAACTTAATTCATCTCATACATAGAACTTTTGTGTACACAGTTCATTGAGACCGCACACACATTCGCAATTACGAATCATTGGCCAGGGATATATGGGCATAATATGTGACTGATGAGCATATTATGTTGAGAGGGAGTACATATTATATAATGTTATTATGTGGAACGAGAGCAAAACAAAACGATCTTTTTATCCCATCTACCTACAAACTATCAAACTAGACTCTACAAGTACCTGATAGATTGTAACTAGATTTGAAACGACCAACAAGTCGATGTTCCTACAGAATTTTTTTCTCCCAGAATGCATTACTTAGAACCTATTTAGTTATCAAATTATTGAAAATATCTGCATTTTCTTCTGATGAAAGTCTGAACCTCTCAGAATTAAATGTAAGATTAGGAAAAGAGTAATAATCTTGACAAATTCTTCCTCCTCTGATGCGCATGAGAAAACTAACATCAGGTTGCTTTGAATTCCACATTTGAAACCAATTGCTCTTGAGCCAAGGCGGGAAAGCAACTGTTCACCGTTTATCATTTCCTTGCTTTCTCTGTACAGCTGTTTCAATACACGTAATAGCGTGTTGTAACACTTTACATGAACACGCCCTTTCACCCTTTCTTCATTATCTTACTGAGCTTATGTATCATTACTGCAGCCTCAAGCTGCCATATACGTAGGTATTATATATCCTTACTACCTATATTGTAACGAAAAGTAGTGAGAAAGTTACGGCGTAATTAGAACGAACAATGTCGGTATTAATGGAATGTTATATGAAGTAGCGAGTTTTAATCAAAGTTCTCAATATTAATTTAATTCATTTCGGCTCGAGGCATTCCCACTATTGTAATGTATCATCTGCTATCAATAGTGTCCTGATAAAAGGAGTATTTTTCATTCATTTAAGTAGCATAACAACTTGCAAACCCATCACGGTAATGAATCTTACGGGGCAGGGTTTAACATCATCTGCCGACAAACTCGGTACCGTGTGTTATTGCCACACGCGAACATGTGTTCACACAGACGCCATCAACTTTCTAAACCCTGATGGTGACATCATCAACTCACCATTAAAAACCATAAAATAATGAAATCATTCTCAAAACATTCTCCGAGCAACCTGAACCCCTGCAGGTGTCTCATCACCCTCCGATATCGTGTCTTCACGCGGAACATGAGAAGTGGACTTTCTGGCAGGAATACCGCATGGACTCCAAGTTCAGACCTACCTACTTCAAGGTGGGTGTGGGTGTAGAACTTGCAAGGCTTAAACGGCTTGAAATATTAAATTATTGAATAATAAGTTCTAAAACTCGAACATGGCAGTATGTCTACTTTAAGTCAACTTTTGAGAAATGTTTAAAATCTTGTGGATAATCATGGAAATTTTCGTGTGATTTAAAAAAACAATGTTTTACCGTTTGAATAAACTGGCATGTTTTAACAGTGCCAATTGACATTTTTTGTGTTAAAATATATGCATAAGTTTAACAGTTTAACATCTGTCAAGTTGCTGTAATTTTGGGGCCAAATGAATGTATTCTGGTTTTGAGTTTCTCAATTTGTTGACAGCATCGTTAATATTGAATGTAAAATGGAAATGTCAAGTCTCCTTACCAATTATATTCTTGATTCTGGAGATTTCATTATCAAAATTTCGTCGGGCACAATGGAATTGAAATAATAACGCAATGAAATTGAGTCAGTCCCAGATTGTGAATTATGATACACTGAATTCAGTGTCTGTCCGTAAGCATCCGAACAAACGACCGAAATGAGAACCATTGATGTTTAATCCATACCCTTTCAGGGACCAACCCGTAGCTATACTCCAATCGGAGTCAGAGCACTTGTCTGCGGGCACGGGGTGCTAGGTTTGGTCTAGCTCTAATCCGAGTCTGGACCTTGCTTGGTCCCGTGTCCCCGGGCACGGGTCGCTCGGTTCGGTCTAACTCTTATCCGAGTGTTGCCGTGCTTAGTGTATATAATACAAAACAAAACACTGAATTCAGTATCCCCTTAATTATCGGAATATCAGATGGTCCCACGTATCATTGTAATAAATAAATACCTAATTACTAATCGATTTGCATTAATTAACTAATTCACCAGGTGACACCGACTGGTTCAGTGCACTTCCGAGTCAGGAGCACTAACGAGCATTTCTCGTGGGTGAAGCCCGTCACTACTATACATAACGTGCTGGTGGGACAGCTCTGGAATGATCAGGTAGTGTATAGCGTGTAGTGTATAGTTTCTAGTGTATAGTGTATACTGTATAGTGTGTACTGTATAGTGTATAGTTTGTATTGTGTAGTGTATAGTGTATACTGTGTATAATGTATAGTGTATTGTGTATAGTAGAGGCACCACTATTCACAACGTGCTGTTGGGGCAGCTCTGGAATGATCAGGTACATGCGGGAAACATGTCATTGATTAATTAACCTGAAAACTATATGTGGAAATTTGAAATATTGAATATTTGGCGTTCATTGATATTATAACTATTTGACGCATGAAGCTACCGGCGATCAAATAATGAAATGGAACCGTCATTATTTCGCGCTGATTTTGTGGTACCACACTGCATCGTTTGCCTGTTTCATGACACCTGCCATGATTAATTTCACCTACCGGATTTTGCCGGTAAAGTATGATTGATTTTACCTACCGGATTTTACCTGTAGATTATGATTGACTTTGTCTGTAAATTTGCGGCAGCTGTCGTAGGTCGCATGTCAAAACGTGTGCAAAGGATTCCGGCAGGCAGCTTTTGACATGATCTCGTCATTTCGTCTGTGCATAATAATCTACCTCACGTACTAACTCACTGTCAACAGTTCACCATCTTAAGCCCTGATAATGACGTCACTCTCTACTACTTATAATCATTCCTGTATAGTGCAGTAGACGAGATGTAAGCATGGGTTGGTATGTTCTGCTCATTTCACATCACGCATTCTCTTGCTCGGTTAAATTAGAGCATTAGCGTGTACATTGAGCATTCACAAGCTGACATATGGCATAATGGCGTAATGAATCTAGGTATGTCACGCTAATATATGTGATGGGATTCAGACATGAAGGAATTCCTAGTTCATATATATGAAGGCATTCCTATTTGGAAGCATATTTTAGGTAGAATACCAGTGAAGGAATTCTCATACCCTCATACATTCTTTACTACTTAACATAAGCTACAGCTTTAACAGGTCTCTCGTAGTGGTCCTCGGTTTGAATTGGCACTCTCTATTTAATAGCGCTGTATTTTGGTACGATTACTGGTGCCTGTGTGTTACTATATTACCTACTTAATGGCCTCCTATTGTACCTCATTGCAGTTCTCCCTAAAAGGAATTCCGGATTGACACCTGGATTTTTGCTGCATCCCTTTAGGTGCGTTGGATTATAGAGCCAACGTAGGTTGCTAAAAGGGTAAATGATAAACTGATCTGCCACTTTCGAACGCCGATTGCTTGTACTTGGTCTGTAAAACAATAAAATCTGTGATGTCAACCGATTAGCACATGGCGCTATTTTAAAACCACTGTTCTAATTAAGCAGTTTTAACGATCTATTCTTTACACACTTTATACCTTAAACAGTCGATGATAATGATTCATTACAATTTTACAATTTCAGTGTGTAAACATTGAAGAGGCGAGTAGGCTACATAATCAATGGGCAGTCTTTATTGCCCTATTAAGTTAACAATTGTTGATGATGAAGACTCATAATTAGGGACCAGTCTACGTAATTGTTATGCCGTACACAATCATAGAACACTAGAATAAAACTTTGTGCCACACCGCGCAGAAATGTCACAAAATAGGTCGGTTTCTGAATCTCTGCGTGACATTCTGATGATAATAAATGCGCGCACGTACGAACTTTTGTGCGATGTGTGGACTGGAATTTAGAATACGTAGTACGCGCCGCCGTACGTTACGTTTCGTTAAATTAATTACGTAACTCAACGTACGTTACGTTACTTCAAGTCCGATAGCGTTGTGAAAAGGTGCATAGAAGTGAACATCCATAGTTTTCAAGGCATCGTTTTGAGTGTATTTTACCGCTAAGAGCAGTACTACCTCAGTTCATCAAAAATTTTTGATGGACCTTATCGGAGTCTCTAGCGGACCCAATTGGACTTTCTCGGGTCCGCCAGGGACAAGAAACTCCGGCCAGTGTTGTACAGCAGGGTGTCAGAATTATTGGCGCGTTTGTGCGCGCGCGTTTCACAGACGTTTCGCAGTGACAACTTTTATCAGCCATTACAAGTGATCATGTGACTCTATGTTAGTTTTTCGATTGTCAGCAGTAAGTCTAGGCAATGGGCGTTTAGTCAGATATTTCCTAAGTAAATTTTATCGAATTTATCATCATTTATGGTGAAAATTGTGTAACCAATCACGACTTGAAAGCATTGTTTGATCTCACTCATCATTGCGAAACGTCTGTGAAATGCGCGCGCACAAACGCGCCAATAATTCTGACACCCTACTGTAGATATTAAGTCATCGCCTGGGCATCAGGTATACGTGTATGGGTGTAAGTCTTGATTCTTTAGTCTTGAGCTGATCTTTATTAGACCGGACACTTTATTACACTCTAGATCCATCGCCTTCTGCAGATCTTACATTTGCAGCGGCCAGCCTAAGACTTGCGCTTAATAGAGACGTATGCCGGCCTTAAATCTGCATTTTGCGACTAATTCTTTACGATAGCAGTACATGATACCCCTTCTGAGGAAGTGCTAATAACTCTCCCACACACAGGAGGGAACAGTAACGATAACCAACCATGCCACCGGACAGAAAGCTTGCTTGTTCTTCACACCCTACAAGACCACGAAACATTTCACCAAGATTAAAGGTAATGAGGGGTACATGAAAATAGGTACCATGTTTTGTAAGCTCTCGTATTTACAATAACCAAGTAGAATTACAAAGCTCCTAAGGGATCGTTCACATATTACGTAATCAATTTTTGGCCGATTTCAACCCCCCTCCCCCTCGTAATCAAGTTTACAGTAGTTGTATTTGTTACAATAACATGTAACATTATCATTCGGAAACCCCCTCCCCCCTCTAGGTGATAACGTAATATGTGAACGATCCCTACTGTAAGGCTCTTCTTTCCCATTTCGAGCCATAATTAACCCCCATATTGCAATCCTATTCTTATTCCGTTCTCTCTCTGCAATTTCTCAATTGTTAGCAGCAAATTATCTCGTATTCTCGCGGCACAAAACTTAGGGTACTTACAGAATTCACACATACACGTAACCTTCAGGAGAGGTATACGACATGGATGGTAATGTGGCAATCCACATCAAGGGAGACTGGACTACTCACTTCAAGTACAAACCTGTGGATTCCGAGACATGGACAGACGTTTGGAGTCTGCCTGTAGACATTCTGGAAGAGATGAAGGAGTAAGTGAATCTAAATGATTATTAGTTTTTATTAACGTTTAATGTGAAATAATGAGTATGAAAATGTCGGACAAGTTTCGTTCTGCTTTATGTCGTAACATATTGATTTCCCACTGATTTCATATCATTTGAAATCCAGTTATTTGTTTATCAAACCTTCACCCTAGGTACTGGGGGTTCTCACCTTTCTCCCTGCAACTCAATGAGCCTGAGGAGGACATTGCTCCTACTGACTCGAGGATGCGGCCTGATCAGAGAGAACTCGAGTACGGAAAGGTGAGCGGAGTTGATTTTAATTCTGTATCATTTCGTTAAATGATGGCAAAGTCTACCCTTGATGCTATCTCGTTTACTAGTAAATTATATTCTGGATGCCATTTCGTTTAGTGCCAAATTCTACTGATTGAATGCTAGAAGTTAGTTTTATTCCTTCATACATGTCTGGTGCATGTGAAAAGACTATAACTATCAAACCAAAGAAAGTTTTTTCAATCTCTATGATTATGATGCAATCTATATAATTTAAAGATATAAACTTTGCAACCCACTTTGCCCATTGACTGGTGAAATTAATTTATTTTCACCGCCAATGAGCTGTTATAAATCCACAAATTTGACGATATGACCCAGGTTGATGAAGCTGCTGATCAAAAGCTGCGGCTTGAGGAGCTACAACGTAGCAGGAGGAAAAACAACAGTAACGCAGAACCCCAGTTAGTTCTTTATAATAACTACTTAATTGGTTATTCAATTTGTGAAGTGTGGTGTCCTGACACCAATTCTACCGCATGAAGGCGCGCTAGTTTAAAATTACTGGATATGTGATACAACAATGGCTTCCATTTTTAAATCTTGGATTGAAGTAATAAGGTCATACAATTACCCTTTAATGAGGGTCCACATTTAATTGGATGCTTCTGTAAAGCTGAAGCCGTAAAAATACAAATCGATGCTTTCAAACTGTTACAATACCCAAAAAGCTCAAAATACACAAATACAGAATCATACATTTAAAAGACTACACATACTACCTGAGTTCTCAATAAAAGTATAAAACCAACTGCTTTATCGAGTGTTCCCAACTATTCCCCTCTGTACGTCGCGTAGTTCTCATCTGTCTCGTACGCCGTCACCTCCTCCAACTCCACTCCGTCCGGTATCCCTGCTGCCAAATTCAGCCAGAAGAAGAGACTCATGTTCTCTACCGTAGAGGTGCGGTTCTGGAAGAAGGGCACGTCCACATCTATATTCCTGTGGTCCACCTGTAGCAGTATCTCGGCTATCACCTCCTTCAGCAGCTCGATATTAACCACCATCCCCGTGACTTCGTTTATCTCCCCCTTCACCGTGTACGTGACTTTATAGTTGTGTCCGTGCCCGTTTATCCACGAGCAGATGCCGAAGATGTCCCAGTTCTCTTCTGCAGTCTTCCCTTCGATCCAGTGCCGGTGCGCGGCTGAGAAGCGCGCTACTCCAGACACGTGGAACATGCGCTCCTCGGAGAGGGGAAGGAGGAAGAGGAGGGTGAGGACGGGGAGGAGGAGCTTCAACATGGCAATGCCTGGTATGGTGTGGTTACTGGTTAGGAGTGGTGGTAGTTTCAATAAGTAACATTGAGAAGGTGGAGAGGCTAGGGGGGATAATGAGGGGTTGAGGCTGGGGAATAGTGAGGAGGGGTAGGAGTCAGGGGGATAGTGTGTAAGGTAGGAGTTGCTTCAACATGGTAATGCCTAGTGTGGTATGGGTAAGAGCGGTGGTAGTTTCGATAAGTAACATTGGGGAGGTGGAAAGGCTAGGGGGGATAGTGAGGGGTTGGGGCCAAAGGGATAGTGTGTAAGGTAGGAGTAGCTTCAACATGGCAGTGCCTGGTATGGTATGGTTAAGAGCGGTGGTAGTTTCAATAAGTAACATTGAGGAGGTGGAAAGGCTAGGGGGGATTTTAAGGAGGGGGAGGAGGGAGAGGAAAATGTTAATGAGGGGAGGGGTAGAGGAAGTAGGAACTTCAGCATGGCAGTGCCTGGTATGGTGTGGTGGTAGTTTCAATACGTTGCTGTGAGGAGGGGTAGGGGAAAGGGGATAATAAGGAGGGATAGGAGCCAGGGGGATGATAAGGGGGGTAGGGGCAGGGGATAGTGAGGAGGGGAAGGAGGAGCTTCAACATGACCGTACCTAGTATGGTTAAGAGTCGTGGTATTTTCAATACGTTACAGTGTGGAGGGGTAGGGGATATTAAGAAGGGGGAGAAGGAGGAGGAGGAGCTTCAACAAAGCAGTGCCTGGTGTGGTTAGGAGTGGTTATATCGGGGATATGGCAAAGTGTGATAGCTTCAGGTAGTAACAAAGTAACGAAAAATAGTGGCATGATGCAATCGAGGTATCTTTGCAATAAGCTAGTAGACTGTAAGACATTGAGTGGAATTTGAAGTCTAAACTGTAACTTCTGAGCAAGAACCATGTATAGTTCGTTTAGATTTCATGATTTCTGGTATTGCTACAGCTGCTGATTGACCGAGGAAAAAAATCTGTTTTTCAAACCCCCTCGGGCATCAAAAGATCTTCTTTGTTCAAATTTCATAAATCAACGATGGATTAGAAATAGGGATTGGGTTCAAGAGATTGAAGTTTAAACGATTTAACTGATACGAGAGAGTTGCAATTAGAAGCTTTCGAAAATTTTGTAATTATCGTCGTCTGTGATTGAGTCCTTAATAACTCCTTAAATATAAATGAGTTCCTAATATTGAGACATGGGTGGATCTATTCCAGCACTTCTGTTCTTTAGATTAAACCATCATATGTGTTGCGGCATAAAACTGAGAAAAGAAGCTCTTAAAAGCTTTAACATCCTTAAAAGTCGATAAGGGGCTGAAAACACCCTGAATGGAACATTTCAAAGCGAAAAGATATTAAATAACCCGCAATTTTATGAGGCGTAGGTTCGTAGTCATGAAGTCACACAAGTTTAATAAAATAGCAAATGGAATTGTTTATGATATTATTAATATGCTTATTTTTGGAAAACTAGCGTTTATCCACGAAGTTTTGCGGAGACAATCAACCGGACACCCTTAGATCATATTGTATCCAGGATCATCTTGTATTGAACAACAGAGCCTTGTAATTCAATTAAAACCATGATTCAATTAGCTTTAGTTTATCATCATGTCTGATTCCTGTTGCGTTCCCTTCTGAAAATGGCTCCTGATATTGAATGGCTTAGCAATAACTGAAGCAATGGCCAAGTGAGAGATGGCCAAGTGAGCTTGATCGCAAACCTGGGAAGTTTTGTAGTCTATCATGAAACTCCCATAAAGTGCTAATTCCATACTTCATTCCACTTGTTGAGCGGTGTGAACCATTCGCGGTAGTTGCTGTGTAGCTTGTGTCAAGTCAATCAAGAACAACACGTCGAAAGGCACAAAGAGGAAAGTTAAGAGATATGCAGCTCTTTTATCCTTTTGGTGTATTGGTGGTCTTCCCACTACTCGAGAGTCGAGATAGATGGAAATAGTTTTCCTATAGTTAGAAAAGCTTTTGTATCCTGGCATTGGGAATTCAATTGAATATTTCTAGCGACCCTTTTCACAACCCTTTCAACGGGCTGCCTTTAACTGACGAGTACACAAGTCACAAACCTATAACAGTCCAGATAACTACAACATCTAGCTCAGGGGAATTTCTCGATAGACTTTCTAGAGTAGAATATTGTACTGTGTAGAGTGCCTCATCTCGATATGTTTAATCAAAAATATAAAAAAAAAACACTTAGTTTTTATGGCGTCAAATTTGCAATGATGATACTCTGTCCAACATTTAAATTAAAAGACATATGTCTATACATGCTATTGGTATTTCATTTTCTCACCAATCACATACTTAAACACTTACCTACATAAAGAGGCCATCTGTTCACAAAATTATTAACTTTATGTGAAGAGTAATAATATTCAAATCAAGGGAATCAGTATTATGGTTGTCATAGCAGTTGGTGCCTGGTAAAGTTCAAATAATTCACTGAATTCCTTTTATTGGAAGGATGCTGAATTATGACCATGGGGATTATTATGGTAAGAGGTAAATTTTGCAGCGATTTAGATCATGTCCCTGACAAATATTTGCGAAGGATCTGTACATAATATTCTATTAATGATTTAGATCATTAATCAATTGTCATTATGAGATCCCAGATCATGTCCCTGACAAATATTTGCGAAGGATCTGTACATAATATTCTATTAAAGTATTAATGATTTAGATCATTAATCAATTGTCATTATGAGATCCCAGTGCCTTTGCAAGGAGCAGCCTAAACCTTCGATGAGGTCGGTGTTAAAGTGTTAATTGTCATTTCATTCGCTGTTCAAAGGATAGATAGATAGCCACCATGCCTATCTAATAAATAACCACGGGTATTCATTAAATCCTTATCTTTTGAAGCAAATAATGACAATACACACTGATTATATCGTGTCAGTTTGTTAGGAGGCAACGCTAACGAGCTAATATCCACTAGGAGTATTCAAGATGATGACGCAATGACGAAACAAGCAGTGAAATAATCATTGAACTATATACGAATTGAACGTGAATAACTGTTATTTCAAACAACACGCAATTATGATCAATGAACAAAGATCATCAATTATCACATTTTGTTCACAATAGCTCTTATAGGTACGGAGTTTGATCGCGAAGGAAAACTGGAAAAAGTGTGGTTATCAGAGATATCCGTGTTTATAAAGTTATAAAACATATTGATGAGCATATAAGCTGTGTCACCGACCAAATGTACAGGTGGTATTCCACAGTGATAATTGAACTCCAATGTTTAAATTTTAAAAAATACGGGAATTATTTCTTTTACTGGGAAAATGGAAGGAAATCTATAAATAAGTGAGATCTAACTAATTCCTTGATGTGAAGAAATGAACTTGTAAAAGTGTTAAACCGTGCTCTTCAAAAGACTTGATTCAAGAAGGATCTCATAAATTAAAAATCTAAAAATGTATCTAAAAATGTATCTAAAAATTGCATGGAACTTTTCGCATAACATTCTAGAGTAAACTAACGTCAACTGTCAACTAACAACAGGCACCTAACAACACACATACACACAGTGCATAGCGATATTCTACGCGATATGTAATACGTTAGAGCTTTTGTACTTGCAACTTTCCTTCTACACTTCTCGTAATTCAAAGTGCTTTGTTTTATAATTTGCACTGCGGTGTGTTTAAAATCTGATCCCTTGCCGTTTATATAACAACACTAATAACACTGTGAGTTGGGGACTGTGCGTAGGCAATGGGCGGTTAACCGTCACTTACTCAGCATTTTAACTCCTGATAATGATGTCTACCCCCACTCCCTACCATTTCACGTGACCTGTACAGATGTATAAACTTCATGTTAAAAGTAAGTTAGCCACCCATTATACTGACGGCATCTGCCAGAAGGGCCAAGGGCAGCCAGCAGGCCCGACCAAAAGACTGGGACTGCTGGCCAGGCGAATTAATGGTAGGGGAAGTACCAAATGAAGTGCTAAACATGGTAGCAGATTCATTCCTAATGTTTTGAAAAATTCCTTGCCAATTCCCGCTATATGAACATGCAGTGATCTGCGAAAACCGAGATTTTCGAGTCAGAATTGTAAAACAATGTGTTAATATAATTTGTCTGTCCCGAAAATTTGCACAGAAGTTAGTTTATCACATCATAAATAAACCCTCTGTTTAGCTGTTTAGAAGTTAGTTAACCACATCATGAATAATTTAATGTAAATTCAGTGATGAATGAACACATTATTTTAGTATGCATAAACTTTTTGTAATTAATATTCGGTGGGGATAAGTCAATTTTTTTCCAAATTCAGGGGCAAGGTACCCAAAAAGGATCGGTGATTTTGAGAATTCAGAGATTCAGGGAGTGTTGTAAAATTCTGGAGGCTTGGAGGGGTTAAGGGGGCCGGGGGGGGTCTGAGGTCGATTTTCGGTTTTTTGTTGTTTCTGATAGAGCTGAATGCCAGCTACCAGTAGGTTTTTACCGCATCAAAAAATATTGTTCCTAGCCAAAGTTATGAATTTTTCAAATCGCGATTTCGTCTGTGATTACAGTGCGCACGCAAACTTTCGACGCGATTTGCCAAAAATCAACTTTAAAATCTATCTCCTCCTACAGTTTTTGAAGAAAACCCTTGAAACTTGGTGGTTATGTTCTAGGGCATAAAATAAAACTTTTGATCGGTCAGATTTTTGATTTGGGCCTCAGAAGTGAAAATATGGGCTTTTGAAATTTGAAAATCGTCATTTTTGACCATTTTTTGGACAGGGGCCAACTTTGAAAGTTCATATTTTCACTTCTGAGGCCTAAATCAAAAATCTGACCGATCAAAAGTTTTGTTTTATGCCCTAGAACATAACTACCAAGTTTCAAGCGTTTTCCTCAAAAAATGTAGGAGGAGATAGATTTTAAAGTTGATTTTCGGCAAATCGCGTCGAAAGTTTGCGCGCGCACTGTAATTACAGGCGAAATTGCGATTTGAAAAATTCATAACTTTTATTGGCTAGGAATATTTTTTGATGCGGGTAAAACCTACTGGTGGAATATGTTCAGCTCTATCAGAAACAACAAAAAACGGGAAATCGACCTCAGACCCCCCCCCGGCCCCCTTAACACCCACGATGAGTATTTTTTTTTTTTTTATTTATTTAACTAGCCAAAACTCGCCGGATACTCCCCTTTTGGGGTGTTTTGGGCAATGGGCTTGGTTATGGAATACTCTCCTTGTATTGTCAAACGTCGTCTGGCCCCCGCTAGGGGGTCAGACAACGTCGGACAATCTTTGTACCCCCTTTTATTTCCCAATTTGTTTCCCAATTCCCCGTTGGTTTCCCCATATTGAACAACTTCTTAATTTAGGTTTCTATTGAAGAGCATTTGCTGATCCTAGAGTGTCTTCTATAACGATATACTAGCGTCTTAGCGCCCATTGCATCTATATGTATTCCTGCAGTTATCGAAAATTCCACCCCTTACATCGGTTCCCTTCTCTTTTCTTGCGTCTTGCGCCCATTGTGTTGAATTTTAGGAGTGTTATCCAATGCCGGAAAGGAGAGCCACTTACCTGGAGAGTCGCCACACTCTCTAGACTGGCAGACAGTCTCTGATTACGATGAAGCTGGAACAAGAGAAAGGTCGAAGAGGAAGCTGTTAACATACCAATACTAGAAAAATAAACATATAATGGCATTTATTAAGTGAAAGTGATGATCATATTGAGAGTAAGGCGGGCCACATTTAATAATGAGGAGGATTTATCACGACAGTGCACTGCTTATGAAAGAATGCCTTAAGTCCAAGACAAAATCTAAGTAAACCTCCACTACTTCAATCTATTTCAAGATGGGCCGTGAACTTATGAGAAATCTGGGGTATTATGAAAATTCTAGACGAAATAGGTATTTGACGTAGCTATGAAGTAGGAAGAACGGTATGCAAAAGTTCAAATTAAAGACAGACGACCAAACTGTTGATTTGTGTTTTTTTTCATTTGTGTTTTCATTTTTGTTTTCCATTGTATTTCCCTAATTTCTTTTGGTATACTCGTTGAGACTGGTAGTCTTAGCCATAAGTGCAATTTCTCTTCTTCGAGGCTTCAATTGTCAACTGAGTTCAATGCTTCTATGATGTCTAAGAGAATCAATCTGGTCCTCCGTTGTTTTTGTTTCATTCCAAAGTTCCACGACCGCCCGTAGCATATTTTCTCAAGCTACTGTGGGTGCCCAATCGTCATTCATGTTCAGGCACGTCCATGGGGAGACTACCAGTATAGTTTTCTGGCGTATTGTTATTGTAATTCTAAAATGTTTTCCGAATAATTAATTGGAAAATACTACCAATTTGACTAAGCTAGTCTATTGAAAAAGATAAGTAGGAAAAGCTTGTGAATGTTTAGAATATCAACGCCAATGCAACCCCTGCATATCATTATCAAGAAAATGCTGAAAAACGCTACAAAATGCCCATTATAGTTAATCAATGAAATACTGCGCCATTGCTTCCATCATGAGTATCGGTACAGATTAATTCAGCAATGCTAATTGAAGATAAATTGGCAACACTAGCCGGGAAAAAGGCTGCACCATCATATATATGTCCATGATCATCATAAGGAGTATTATGGATGACAGAGATATTCGAGATACAATACCCTACCAACCTACCCGAGCTCCTTAACCCATTAATCAAGTAGAGTGGAAGATTATTAAAGCGATAATTAATCTTAGCAAGCCGAAAGAGGTACTGCACCAATGTTATCGTTAAGACTATTCTTAAGTAAAGATATTAATAATTTCCATACTGTGTCAGGGCACCTAAAATGGTGATGATTTAAGTAAAAGATACTTTAAACGTAGCGAACCATGAGATATAGTGTTGCGTCGATGCGATAAAGAATTATGACTGATTATAAAAAGAAACAGCTAGTAAAAATACAGCTTATACGCCCGTTACGGGAGGGTTGTACTGGATTAAAAGATATTAACATCCTGAGTCTTATACGTGAGAATAGGTTAGGTTGTTCGGACGAGAAAAATGAGTAGATAAACGATTTTACTGCCTGATGTAATGAATACTTTTTAGTCTATTAGCTTATTCCTAATAAGTAAGAAGAATTGTGAATTAATGCCGTCATGAAAATTTAATTAATATATTTTTATAAAAGATACACAAAACGATTCCACAAATGATACTTCGGCACCTAGTGGCGAAAAAAATGCATACTCTAAATGAAGTAGAAAACTGGTATGTTAACAGGAAAGCAGGAAGTAGTTGATTCGTTGCTATTCGTTGTACCTGTCATCTGAATTTGATTGTACACAGTAGTTTTGAAAGCGGTAAAATAACATGAAATATCTAACGCTGTAGTTGGAGATTATTTAGGTTATAGCGTGCATGGCGTATGCCGCTGGGCGCATACTCGATGAAACTCGATCTCTGCTAACCCTTCCCAAAATTAATTATTCTTTACTAGGGAAAATTGATTACTTCCGTCCCAGGACGGCAACCCCCCCCCAGAGTAAGTGTACTAAGTAGATATTAAAAATATTAAAAGAAAAAAAATAAGATAAGGAAATAAATTTAAAAATGCGTTAAAACACTCATCCTTTTCCTATTTGCTTTTCTTTAGTGGTCTTTTCGAGTTTAAACCCATCAGCTATTTTCCAAGGCTTGTCTTTGATCTTCTATATGTGTGACCAAAACAAAATTCGTCTCAAACAAGCAACAGAAAAAGCGTTTGATTTAAACACAAGGAAATAAATTAAAAGGTTAATAAAGAAGTCCGTTGGTAAGGGGTAATTTTTTTGAGAGGGTGAGTTGTTTTTTAAAGAGTTACGGCCCTAAGATAGTGAGTGATGGTCGGAAGGGAAAAGGGAACGGTCTAGTTACTGTCTATTTTAGAATGGAACTGGAAAAAGAATAGGAAATAATGATAAATGGAATAGAGGGTGAGTTGTTTTTTAAAGAGTTACGGCCCTAAGATAGTGAGTGATAGTCGGAAGGGAAAAGGGAACGGTCTAGTTACTGTCTATTTTAGAATGGAACTGGAAAAAGAATAGGAAATAATGATAAATGGAATAGACAAACGGTGCTGAAATATGAAAATAATAGAAAATGGGTGGAATAGGATTAAATTGGCTAAGATATGGAGAGGCACGGAAAAGAACACGAATAATAAACACTGGTAAGTTAAATGTCATACACGTGTGATCAATTTGCTCCTATATAAACAATGTCATTGAATTTCGAAAGCAAACTTAGTGCGCGGCTCAACTTTTTTTGAGAGGGTGAGTTGTTTTTTAAAGAGTTACGGCCCTAAGATAGTGATAGTCGGAAGGGAAAAGGGAACGGTCTAGTTACTGTCTATTTTAGAATGGAACTGGAAAAGAATAGGAAATAATGATAAATGGAATAGAGGGTGAGTTGTTTTTTAAAGTTACGGCCCTAAGATAGTGAGTGATAGTCGGAAGGGAAAAGGGAACGGTCTAGTTACTGTCTATTTTAGAATGGAACTGGAAAAAGAATAGGAAATAATGATAAATGGAATAGACAAACGGTGCTGAAATATGAAAATAATAGAAAATGGGTGGAATAGGATTAAATTGGCTAAGATATGGAGAGACACGGAAAAGAACACGAATAATAAACACTGGTAAGTTAAATGTCATACACGTGTGATCAATTTGCTCCTATATAAACAATGTCATTGAATTTCGAAAGCAAACTTAGTGCGCGGCTCAACTTTTTTTGAGAGGGTGAGTTGTTTTTTAAAGAGTTACGGCCCTAAGATAGTGATAGTCGGAAGGGAAAAGGGAACGGTCTAGTTACTGTCTATTTTAGAATGGAACTGGAAAAAGAATAGGAAATAATGATAAATGGAATAGACAAACGGTGCTGAAATATGAAAATAATAGAAAATGGGTGGAATAGGATTAAATTGGCTAAGATATGGAGAGACACGGAAAAGAACACGAATAATAAACACTGGTAAGTTAAATGTCATACACGTGTGATCAATTTGCTCCTATATAAACAATGTCATTGAATTTCGAAAGCAAACTTAGTGCGCGGCTCAACTTTTTTTTGAGAGGGTGAGTTGTTTTTAAAGAGTTACGGCCCTAAGATAGTGATAGTCGGAAGGGAAAAGGGAACGGTCTAGTTACTGTCTATTTTAGAATGGAACTGGAAAAAGAATAGGAAATAATGATAAATGGAATAGACAAACGGTGCTGAAATATGAAAATAATAGAAAATGGGTGGAATAGGATTAAATTGGCTAAGATATGGAGAGGCACGGAAAAGAACACGAATAATAAACACTGGTAAGTTAAATGTCATACACGTGTGATCAATTTGCTCCTATATAAACAATGTCATTGAATTTCGAAAGCAAACTTAGTGCGCGGCTCAATTTTTTGAGAGGGTGAGTTGTTTTTTTAAAGAGTTACGGCCCTAAGATAGTGATAGTCGGACGGGAAAAAGGAACGGTCTAGTTACTGTCTACTTGTCTATTTTAGAATGGAACTGGAAAAGGAATGGGAAATAATGATAAATGGAATAGATAAACGGTGCTGAAATATGAAAATAATAGAAAATGGGTGGAATAGGATTAAATTGGCTAAGATATGAAGAGGCACGGAAAAGAACACGAATAATAAAAACGATGAGAGTATGCTACCATTATATTTTGTGTATTTCTGTCATACCTATTGAATCTCTTCGCATATATCATGTATTAGCCTCTGTTTTCTGACTAAATAGAATTAATCCGTCAAATCATTTACAGATTTACTTTTCATTAACTCATGAGCATATTGTTGAGCAATATCTTCTATTCATTTATTGAGTAGTAGGGGGCCGAGCAATAAAATAACGCAACGATATGGTCATTGATCGGCTATAATCGAATATAAAATCGGTGAGCTGATTTATCTATAATAGCACAACGATCCGTTGCAGGGCGATGGATCGACCTGACAATAGAGAATCTCGACATATCTCATCAATTACCGATTACGATAATTCTTGAGAACAAGCGCAATTCTGCCGTGGGTTTTTATTACAATGGTCCATGCGTTGTCATGGTCACGCGGTGTTATGGTCACGTGTCGTCATGGTCACGTGTTCTCAAGGTCACGCGTTTTTATGGTCACGTGTTCTCAGCTGATAACGGAGCAAGCACCCGCCTCTCCTAACTCCTTCGCTCATTCAGGTCAGCCGAGACTCGATTAGGCCACTGTTAGACCTATGTTGTTATAGGCTACCCAGTCCCCATGGTCCAGTCCACCATATATAGCATACATATATAGCATCCGTGATATGCTTTACTGTATTTCAAAGCAGAATTTACCAAGCTGCAAGCTGAGTTAAAGTTGAGCATAGAAATTTACTTCTTTATAAGCTTCCGTATTTTGGAAGCCGCGTAGATGTTTAAAATAAAACAGCTGTGCGCAGGTTTCAAAACTTTGTGTATAGACAGACAAATCTTCTTTTTTGTTTCGTTAATAACGACTCCTCTATTAGTAGCCTGTTATAGCGGAATCATGTAACCATGATGAAGATACTCGTCCTTTCAACTCTTAGTGTGTTGTTCGTAGTCACGAATACTAGTTCACAAAGCACAGGAGGGATTAATGATGAAAAAGAGCAGATGAATTCTAACAAAGACGGTAGGTGTACTTTTCTGTACTTGGTTATCTCATCATTTGCTAACTTCATGATTTGCTGAATAAATCTCTGCTGCAGAATGCAGAGCAAACTTACCTCGTACGCTTTCCTACACCATCAACCACTTTAGCACTTTCATTGTGATTGATTGAAAGCCCTCCCTGTAAAAGGGATTGCCACTTTTCTGGACGAAGAAGATATTAAGTTAGACTCTATTTCACCCCTACATTTGATTCACTGTACTTCAGCCATATAGACCCAATTCAAACCTATTACTTTATTAGACTCAATTCAATCTTTTGAATCAGGAAACGAATCGCCTTGCCTGGCGCCTGGATATCAGAGTCTGGGGTGCTGGAACTCTCAAGAGGAAGGTATACAAGCTCTTACTGAATTTGTGGGAAGTGCACCTTCACCGCGTGCATGTCTGGAGCTGATAAGAGAAAGAGGAAGAGAAAGAGACTGGAAAATCTTCGGAATTCAGAATGAAGGATGCTGGTCTGATTATGAGGCTGTCAATCATAACAGGATGTTTGATACATCAGAGGGGTGTAAGAACGGATTAGGAGGAGATTATGCATACAGCGTCTACGAGATTCTTGATTGTCCAGGTACAATCTATAAATCAGTTTATGATTATGTTAATATACTAATATGTTGGTGTGCGAGGTTGCAACTTGAGCGAGAGTAGAGAGAAGAACTTTCAACAAGAATTGCGCCCGTTACCCATTTGCGGGCGCTTAATTTCCCTCCCCCGAGCTTGAAGAAAATATTGATAGAAACGCGCAATTCTAAATGCATGTGGGACATGGGCAGCTTCGATCCACGTTGATGAGCCTTTTAACAACGCAATTGAATTACTTCACGAATCTAGGGTTGTGTTGAGAAACACACTTTGTAGGTATACCAACATCTGACCCAATAGCTGTTATTTATTTCATAAACTCCGTAGTTTGCCATGGTTTTCACGCAAGCAACTATTACTATAGCATTGATGATTCAATTTCATGTCGACGGACGTTGCCCGTCTATTTCTTCTGACTGGATGGCTATCTAAAGTGACGTCCAAATGTGGAACGTTGCGCCCTTGGCGTGGGTAGGGTAACATCCTACGAATTTCATGATATACAATTTCATGATACAGTAATTTGTTTTTCCAGCATAAATTGTTCAAAATTGCTAGAATTTCAAACATTGGTAAAGTGTTGACTCGGCGCTTGAATTTTCGCTAAAATTTGATAGGCTAACTTAAGCTTAACTTGAGCGCGCCACGCACGATGTTGAGCCGCAGCGCCGCGCACAAAACTGTTCGATGTGTACATCCATCCTGATCTTGCGGAGTGAATTGCGCGCAACTGCGCGCGCAATTAAGGTTGCTACGCGACTCCACCTGATGGTACCATTGTTGACGAAATCTCCCTCAAATATGTGGACATCTCCCTCAAATTTGTGGACATCTCCCTCAAATTTTGTGGACATATCTCCCTCGGACTTTCCGGGCACTTTCCAGAAATTACAGTAGTTGTATTGCAAATCAGGACCTGCTATGCACATATCCTATTTCTCACCTTCCCAAACACGATCTCTGCTAACCCTCTCATTTGCCTTTTTGTATTCACAAAAAGGCCAATGGGGAGGGAAAAAATCACCAAAAATGAGTTGAGGCAACAACGAAGAATAACACTATGAAAGAGTTATTCCCATCACGGAGGGTTCGAGCCTCCGAGGTGTTTCCGACTTTCCACGAGTTTATGGTGGAGTATATCACAACTTGAATACACAATCTTAACTTAGATCCCTGTTTAACCTAGCAGTCAGGAGTGACAACAGATCTCACTCTATGAGGTGGTGGATGACCTGAGAGCTGCTCGAAGTCCAGCATCAGCACATATCAATGATGCTGCATCAAGGCGCAAGAGAGTGGATCTGGAGTCAAGGGACTGCTAACGCTCCAGATGGAGGCAGCATCCTTGAGGAGCTGCTGCAACATGTCAAAAATGTTGAGTCAACATAATATAATAATTATTTCAGAAACCGAGGTTTGGAGGGCTTTTCATATGCTGACGGCTGCTCACAGAGGTGAGGGAGGGGTTCAGGTCTTGCTGGGCGCTCACGTCAGCAGAAATCCTGAGATTTTCTCTCTACCCAACAGGTATTTTATATATAGCTAGCAGGCCCGTTGGGCCTGCAAATACACAGCTCACTCGGTGCTGCTACGCAGCACCTCGTTCACAAATTTTAACCGCTAGAATTAAAACCAACTGAATACTTTTTACCGCATCAAAAAATTCCAATCGGATCAAAATATATGAAGCTCCGAAATCAAAACAGTATTAAACAGAAATAATCTGCACGTGCAATTCCCCCATTGCGCGCGCGTTGCCATGGGGCGTGACGTACAAAAAACATACAGAAAATGCGAAATTATAAGTAAGATATATAACTTCTACTATGCTCCAAAACCATGGAACTTGTGTAGGTTTCCGTAGCGACTAAATAAATAATTGTGATTAAAGAAATGACAAGCGCTGGCGTGGCAGTGAGCTGTGTCGAAAAATATTGAAATTAATGATTATCTCATTTTCCCCAATTTTAAGATACACATTAGTCGATAACGCTTCCGATAAATCACAACACAATCATTTTAAGTTCCGGGACCTTCATTGGTCAAATGACTCTCAAGTCTTGGTCAACAGTCATTTGCAACTCAAACCCTTTCAATAAACTTTAAATCAGCTACATTTCACCCCATCTCCCAACCCTAACACCTTTAAATCAGCTACATTTCATCCCATCTCCCAACCTTAACACTGTACCAGCTACAAAGTACTGACCTGTGGGCAGGTGTGATGGGTTCCTCATCCACATATCTGATACTGGGACAACACATCACAGTGAACACTTGGTAGGGTCGGGAATGGGAGGACGCACACTCGTTACCTGCCAGACTCAGACACTCCAGCTCCCTGTATGAAATGGTGAGAGATAACATTGATAGAGATAACATTGATAGATAGGTATAACATTGAGAGATCAGATATACTTTACCCTATACTTTACCCGCAAGTATATTTTACCCTAACGCAAGTCAGGCCCGTAGACAGAGGGGGGGGGCTAGGGGGGGTGCAGCCCCCCTCGGAAGAAAAGGAACCATTTCAAAAAAATAGTTCGAATAAAAGTTTTCTGACTGAAAATCATAATTATATACTATTGCTTGGTTAAATAGTGGCAGTTTACTAGTTTAATCTTATTTTGACTGTTATAGCTCGTTTATATTTGATTGTATACTTTTTCGATGCTCTAATTTTGACAAATATCATCCTGTACATTTCCTGTACATTTCCTGTACATTTCTTTATTGTAAAAATCATCCTGTAGCACCCTAATTTTTCGGGGGCTCCGCCCCCTAACCCCCTTGTAGGGGCTCGCCCCTGGACCCTACTGGGGGCTGCGCCCCAAGACCCCTGCCACAGCTTGCTCACTTTGCCCGCGGCGCAAGGGCCCCTCCCGAAAAAAATCCTGGCTACGGGCCTGACGCAAGTCTACTTTACCCTGAGAGAAACCAGCAACTTTTCAATTTGCACCAATCTGCAAGTTTACAAACTGTGTCAGTGTGGTATGTTCTGTGCTCAAACGGGGCGATTCAACTTTGAAAAAACACAAATCATTATCATAAGATCATTAATGTTGATCACCTACTACTCGAGCCTCACTCACTTGAGTCGGGTAAGGTAGGCAAGTTGTCCGATGTCAGATATCTTGTTGTCTGCCAGGGACAGCACTTGCAGGTAGACAGGCAGACACAACGGAGCCGACTCCAGGGTGTGCAGCTCGTTTCCATGTAGATACAGCTCCTGAAGAGAGTCGTGTTTTCTTAAGATGAGATTGTTTAATGGGAACTTGTTCAAAAAATGTTATATGAACTCATTTTGAAAAGATAATTTTGAATGTATTCTAAACTTCCGACCAGTCTTATCTGTTATAGTAAAGAATATGGTTTTTAAGATGTGGAATTTCATCATATAATTCATGTCAGGCAAAAGCATGAAATAATAAATTTATCCTAGGTAAAGATTACCTTGAGCAATGCAAGGGATGATATATCTGATAGATGGGATATACTGTTGTAAGAGAGGTCAACTTTAGTAAGTGAAGTGCAGTGCTGTAGTCCAGAGAAGCTCTGTAGACAGTTTCTTGATATGTTCAATTCTTCAAGCTCAGGGCAATCTGCCACACCTAGGGTCACAATTTATTTGTAAAGATGAATTGAATATGATTGATTAACCCCAATTGTAGGCATTGTTAACCACCTAGATAGAATCTAGAACAAATAATAACTCAACATTCAACAACTACTTACCTGTTATGTTACTGATAACATTATCAATAAGATGAAGAAGCTTTAGTTTCTGTAAGGATCCAACTGGTGACATATCTTGAATTTTATTGTGGCAAACAGATAGCTGAAATAAATTATAAAAAGGTATCATAACAAGAAATGTTTGTACATTAATGTGTTGGTACATTTAATGTGTAGATAAATGCTGTCAATCTATAATTCATTGCATGTAAGAAAATATGACTACTTACTAGGAGAATATTGGGGGGGAGTATCACAAAACAAAACTGAGAACACATGTATATTTATTGGTGGGAAATATGAGCTGATCAGGTCAAAATTTAGGTTAGGTGGAACATGGTATCATATCTGGTTTCTTAATTCTACTATTACCTGTACATGGCTACATTATAAGGAATACCACCGTTTTCAGCAACAGAAATTACCTGATACAATGAGGAGCAGTATTTCACATTGCGAATATTTGTAAGTAAATTCCTGTCTAGTATCAGTGTTCTGGAACGGAATTTGGTGGGTGGAATATAATCTGCTAGCCTTCTGTTAGCTAGATTGCAACATTGATCTACCATAGTCATTTTCTCAGGAAATTATACAGTAGGCATATGTTATCAGACTACAAGAAGAAGAAGACTACATTAAGCGGTTACATGTCGAAGTGGTGACCGTATACCGCAACTTACATGGTTGAGGCGACAGCCGAGACTGTGTAAGTTGGATAATGGACGAGGTGTGCCGAGTTCATTATGGAAGGTATACGGTCACAGCTGAGATCATGGAACCGGATTATACCCCGACCGGAAATAGCTATGGCCGACTATTTTCTGACCAAACAACAGTATTTCTTCCCACTCGGGTCTGACGACCCTCGTCCGAATTCAACGCTTAAGTAGATTTTTGAGTGCTCCTTTATAAAATCAAATTTCATTTTAAGCTTTTTGACACTCTAATTCAGTGGAGACCGTATAACCAAACTTACACTGTCGCTAAAACAAGCTTGGGAGGGGTATAATCTCTATTTTTCTACATTCTCTATTTTCCTTATTCATGATATGATTATACCTACATTCAAGCCAGTTAACACTGCAAAATCTACTATACTCAGCACATTAAAAATTGGTGGATTGCTCCAATTCTCCACAACGTACCTATCACATTATCTCCTTAGTGTTTGATACTAAATAGACCAATCAAATGCTATTATTATACAGAGTTTTCCTCAAGTCCAAGTGTGTCAGGGGATTTTCTCAATTTTGATCAGTATCTTGGGAGGGGAGTGTTCTCCCACTGGTAAACTTACTAGTAAACTCATGAAAGTTTGCAGGTCAGTACAGTTTGTCCAACTAAGAAAAAAAGATTTCTTTTAAGAAAATGCTGCTTTCATAATTTTGAATTTTGGCCATTTTCACGATTTACGGCCTCTTGAAAACTCTCATTTTTGAGCTAATAAAGGCCTTTTTGTCTATAATCGGCCACAAGGACCAAAAATAAGGCTGAAAACTTCTTTTTCCCATGTGACTGCATTCCAGAGAGTGCACTAGAACCAAATAATGATTCAGGATACATATTATTACACAGAGTTTTCCCAAAGTCCAAGTGTGTCAGGGGATTTTCTCAATTTTGATCAGTGTCTCGGGAGGGGGAGTGTTCTCCCACTGGTACTGGTAAACTTACTAGTTAACTCATGAAATTGAAAGTTTGAAAGTTGTAGGCTTGCCTTTTTTCCTAATGTCAATTTTCTATACTTAATGTGGTCTGGAATATCCAGTTTAATGCCTAGTGAATCATAGAAACAGTTGTGTGACATTTGTTGATGTAATATCAAATTTTGATGACTGATCAATAAAACAATTGATGCTCTTTTATAATCCAAGAAACACAGCAATGATATTAATTTGTCTACATGTTTCGGTCCATCTCCGTCTTCAGGACAATTAACATCTCATATATCATTAATAAGCCTTCTGGCTTCCTACCTCAAATTTGATTGTATAAAGTAGTGTTGTAAAGTTTAATATCAAATTTTTTATTTTATTATATTTTATTTTGCAGGTCAGTACAGTTTGATCCAAATAAGAAAATGCTGCTTCCTAAACGCGCCACAAACAGATATATACGTGGCCTGGCAAACACCTCTGTGGGTTTAGGAACTTGTTTGCTCTAACCAGATCCCTAGTTTTACGCGCCGCGCCTTGCTCCAAACCAGGAGCGACACCCCTGGTTAGGGGAAGGAACCTGTTTGTTCGCGCGCCTTTTTTTTCTCTGAACACGCGTGCTTGCGCGCGCATTGCCCTAACCGGGACTCTGGTTACGTTCCCCTAACCAGGGGATCATGTCGCGAAGCGACGCCTGGTTTGGAGCAACTAGGCGCGCGCGTCGCCTGACAAGTTAGAGCAACTGGTTCCTAAGCCCGCATAGGTGTGTGACAGTGTGTACGCGCGCCGCGCAACGCAGACAGGGATATACGTGTTTAGCAAAGCAACTGGTTACGCGCACGGGGTGCGCGGCAAGCGCTTGCTAAACACGCAACACGCATAGCATGGCATATCCCTGTTTGTGTTGCATTGCGCGGCGCGCGTACACACTGCACCTAAGCTATTCGACGGACGTTGCCCGTCTATTTCTTCTGACTGGATGACGTCCAAATGTGGAACGCTGCGCCGCGCGCGAGGGTAGGGTAACATCCTACGACGCGCCGCGCGAGCCACACAGGGATATACGTGTTTAGCAACCTCTTCTTTCTAAGCTTTGCTTTCCAATCCCAAGCCTAGCCTGTGTGTACGCGTCCCGCGGGCCGCGAACCAAACATTGTCGTACGATGTATGACCAGCTGAGCTGACGCGCGGCGCTGATTCTCGAGAGGGTCTGTCAACGTCAGACAAACCAAACAGGGATATACGTTTGCTAAACACGTATACCCCTGTTATCGTCGCGTTCACACACCTATAGCTATGCGGGCTTAGGAAGATAGTGTGTTTAGCTAAGCTTTGCTAAACACGTATATTCCTGTGTGGCCCGTAGGGTTGCTAAAGTGCTAAACACGTATACCCTTGTTATCGTCGCGCTTCCTCAGGGAAGCGCGCGACGCGTACACCTTGTCAGACGTTGTCTGACCATTATTTCAGCGGGCGCGCGCGCCCGCCGAAGGCGAAGGGGTCAGACAACGTCTGACAACCAACGCCTGACAAATATGAATATGATTATGTGAACGATATTAAGATCACCAATTATTAATAGTATAACACATTGACATAACACATAACATTAACAACGGATCATTCACGAATGCAGTAACTTATAAACGTCATACATTAATCTTTCAATTCAATTAATTTTCCTGTTAAAATAAAATCAATGTCAATTTTAAGTGTCCGTTCAATTTCATGTTGGATTTTGAATTATCAATACTACATTCAAATTCAATATCGAAACCATTTCAAGTAGCAAAAACATTAAAACAAAATTACAGTGTCTAAACTTCAACCTAATTCTATAGTAGTAATCAGGGGGCTGGCAAGCCCCCCGCGGCGGTTTGCGAGCCCGAGGGCCCGAAGGGCCCGAGGGCGAGCATTGGACGGCGACCCTAACGGTGCGAGGGCCGAAGGCCCGAGCCCGAGGACCCGAAGGGTCCGAGGGCGAGCATTGGACGACGGTCCTAACAATGCGAGGGCCGAAGGCCCGAGGCGAGCCCGAGGACCCGAAGGGTCCGAGGCGAGCATTGGACGGCTATCCTAACAGTACACGAGCCCCGAGCATCGGGAGGTGTGTTCATGTAACGTTGTTGCCAGCCCCCAACTATATGTTTTTATGGATTCGCCATATTTCACGTTGAAATTTGGCAAACTTTACGATGTCAGAATGGCACAAAAATTGATACACCGCAAGTTTGGGGGTCAAAGGTGCTTCTGTCAAAATTTCAGATCAATCGGATTAAAAACGGCTGAGTTATAACAACTTTAAATCGCCAAAATTGAGGGTGTTCTTGTTAAAAAGGGTAACGATTATATAGATATAGATATACAGATATACAGATATACAGATATACATATCAATAGAGGATAAAAACAACGACAAGTATGTCCTTTTTATGATGTCATATCTCAAAAACTATAAAAGATACATGCTTCATCGACCCAGCATTTGAAAGAAGAAAGATAGAACTTTCAAAAAATGGTGTCAAAAATTATCTGATGACAATGCAATGATGTCATAATGACGTCACAAAATCAAGAATTTCAAATTTCCATTTTCCAAAAATAGGCGTTTTTCAACGCAATTTTTCGGTATGAAGCTTTCGAGATAGAGAAAAATGCATCACATAATGCAGAAAGGAAATTTAATGTACTTTCTGAAAATGTGGTCAAAAAGTTTCGGGCTCCACAGAATAATGGAGATATTCGCGATTGTTTGGACCATTTTGACGTAAAAAATTGCAAAAAATAGCCAAAACGGCAAGTTTAGTGGTGAAAAAACAGGGGCATCCCAGGACTCCATATCACTGTATGATGTCGGTCATAGTGTCCCATGAACTAATAAATGGGTTTCAAGTTGAATTAAATATGATGACGTACTTATGACGTCATCAGTTGCACCGCAAGTCATTTTTACAAAATGCAGCTAATACAGATATATACCGTTCATCAAACTGGTGTTTGAAAGAAGGAAAGTAAAAACTCCAAAAGTTCCCCTGAAAGTATCTGATGAATAGTGGTGACGTCATAGTGACGTCACGAAATCACGTTTTTCAAAATTTGGCTTAGAATAGACGTTTTCAACCCCTATCTTTGGTCTATTCCTACTATTTATTACGGTGATTCTTCGAATTTTCACAATAGGATTGAACACTGAAAAAGAATGATATTTTTCCCAAAACCAAAAAAAGGATTTGGTTGTGATGGTCCGCGGCGGTGTTTAAGCGTTCTTTATTGAAAAATCCATGATATGAGAAAGAACGCGACGGTTAAAACTGCCGCAACGTCACTTTTAGTTCTTTGAGCCATCAGGCGTCAGTGATGGGAAAAATGCGACGTTGCGGCAGTTTTAACCGTCGCGTTCTTTCTCATATCATGGATTTTTCAATAAAGAACGCTTAAACACCGCCGCGGACCATCACAACCAAATCCTTTTTGGTTTTGGGATAGTTAATACTAACAGTGACCCTAATTTTTATTTTTAATTGAATGCAAGCATAAAATAGAATAGAACGAAAACCAGAATAAGAGAGCATCGGATGTGATTTTTGAATTGGTCAACGTCTATAGGTTTATCTGAATGATTGTTGCAAACTCAAAGTTACACTTACATACAAGAGTTTTGTTATTAACAGGGTTTTTAAATGTCTTCGTAAAGATCCTAAAAAGTTAATAATCAAAACTGAAAACTGAAAACAGCTCACATTAAGATGTAATTTTGCAAAACGCAACAACCCAACAAAGCAGAGGGCCACCGCGCGGAAGGTGAAAGGACATTAAGTGGTCAAATGCCAATTGAATAAGCGTCTAAATTTAAAAAATGATTGGCGGAGATCGTGAACAGCGCCGGTTAATTTATAGAACTAGAAGTTGTTGCCGACTTTTTAATCAACGCCGAGTTGCCATGTGACTACTTTGTCGTTTCGCCTACCTGGTCATAATAAAATCAGAAACAAAACGTGTCCATTGTTGAAAATGAGAATAAAATGATTTTCTGTTTTACTCAAAAACGCCCTTCGCTGGGTTGAGAAGTAAGAATCATAATTTTTCATGTTATTAATTTTGATTCTGATAAAACGGTGAGCATCAGCGATTGGACGTTTGCTGCTATGACACCTAATATCAATCTGCGATAGGACTATCAGACTCAGTTAACTTACATCATATCGAAATAGCAAGGATATAGTAATAAAACAATACAGTGCCATTGTTTCTAATTAATGTTTCGTTTCTAGACCATCCTTTTCCTTCCAAATCCATACTCATGTTTTCAGTCAGAACTTCAATCGGTATTCGCCAAAGACTGACAACCCTCTCTGATCCCTTTGTTGATTAATATTATGTGATATGCGAACAACCTTTTATAGAGCATAGAGCTAACGAAAAGTAGCTAGAAAATTGACTTAATTAGGTGCCGGAAGTATGAACATTTTGAAGTTTTATCACAACCGATAGTTTCATATCCGGGTACTTTTTGATTTGACTGATTGTTAACTTATCAGACAGATTTTTGACAAGATTGATAGCACAGAAGCTAAACTTCATGTCAAACGTTCGCTGTTCAGGCTGCCTAAATTCCGTCCTTGGGCTACAACCGGTGACCTCAATATTTCCACATCGCACTATAATAGACACCTACTACGTATCAAACAAAAGCTAGTAAATTCCGGGGCACATTCCAAAGTCTTTAGCTAGTTTACTGCGCCAATACCCGCCAGTGTAGGTGTGGTAGGAGTCACCCGTATCAGGGTCCGTGCTCAGGGAAAACCACTGGGGGGAGTGGTGGGTTAATACATGGGGGAGTGGTAGGTTTAATCCTTAGAAACCACCTGGGGGAGTGGTAGGTTTAATCCTTAGAAACCATCTGGGGGAGTGGTAGGTTAATACATGGGGGAGTGGTAGGTTTAATCCTTGAAAACCACCTGGGGGAGTGGTAGGTTTAATCCTTGAAAACCACCTGGGGGAGTGGTGGGGTTTAAGTCCTTGGAAACCACCTTGGGGAGTGGTGGGGTTAATCCTTGAAAAACCACCTGGGGGGGTGGTGGGTTTAATTCTTGGAAAACCACCTGGGGGAGTGGTGCGTTTAATACTTGGAAAACCGCCTGGGCTGGAGTGGGGGGTTTAATACAGGGAAAACCACCTGAGGAGTAGTGGGTTTAATCCTTGGAAAACTATCCTTGGAAAACCACCTGGAGGCAATACAGGGAAAACCACCTGAGGAGTGGTGGGTTTAATACTTGAAAACCGCCTGGGGGAGGGGGTGGGTTAAATACTTGGAAAACCACCTGTGGGAGGTGTGGGGTTTAATCCTTGCAAAACCACCTGGGGAAGTGGTAGGGTTAATCCTTGGAAACTACCAGGGGAGTGGTGGGTTTAATCCTTGGAAACCACCTGGGAGAGTGTGGGGGTTTATGCACCAACAGTGTATCGGGTCCGCAACTAAATTGAATTAAAAGCTGTTGTTAAATGCAATAATGCAAGATGGTCCTGGATACAAGATGTTGATTGTCTCCGCAAAACTTCGTGGACAAACGCTAATTTTCCAATAATATAATAAGCATTAATAATATCATAAACAATTTCATTTGCTATTTTATTAAACTTGTGTGACTTCATGATTAAAAATTACAAACCTACGCCTCATAAAATTGCGGGTTATTTAATATCTTTTCGCTTTGAAATTTAATATTCAGGGTGTTTTCAGCCCCTTATCGACAAAAGTAAAGACTTTTAAGGATGTTAAAGCTTTTAAGAGCTTCTTTTCTCAGTTTTATGCCGCAACACATGAGATAGTTTAATCTACAAGAAAGAAGTGCTGCTATAGATCCGCCCATGTCTCAATATTAAGAACACATTTATATTTAAGGAATTATTAAGGACTCAATCACTGACGACGATAAATAAAAGATTTTCGAAAGCTTCTAATTGCAACTCTCTCGTATCAGTTATATCGTTTAAACTTCGATCTCTTGAACTCAATCACTATTTCTAATCCATCGTTACTTTATGAGATTTGAATAAAGAAGATCTTTTGATGCTCGAGGGGGTTTGAGAAACAGATTTTTTTTCCTCGGTCTATCAGCAGCTGTAGCAATACCGGAAATCATGATATCTAAACGAACTATACATGGTTCTTGCTCAGAAGTTACATTTTAGACTTCGAATTCCACCCGATGTCTTACAGTCTACTAGCTTATTGCAAAGATATCTCGATTGCATAATGCCACTGTTTTTATTGTTACATTGTTACTTTTTGAAGCTATCACACTTTGCCATATCCCCGATATAACCACTCCTAACCACACCAGGCACTGCTTTGTTGAAGCTACTCCTTCTCCTCCTCACCATCCTCGCCCCCCCTAGCTCCTACCCCTACTTACTATACCCTACTCCTCCACACTGTAACGTATTGAAACTACCACCACTCCTAACCACACTAGGTACGGCCATGTTGAAGCTCCTCCTTCCCCTCCTCACTATCCCCTGCCCCTACCCCCCTTATCATCCCCCTGGCTCCTATCCCTCCTTATTATCCCCTTTCCCCTACCCCTCCTCACAGCAACGTATTGAAACTACCACCACACCATACCAGGCACTGCCATGTTGAAGCTCCTCCTACCTTACTCACTATCCCTTTGGCCGTTACCCCTCCATATCATCCTTTTCCCCTACCTCTTCTTACCATCCTACCTAACTCCTCCCCTCCTCACTGTAATTTATTAAAACCACCACCACTCTTAACCATACCACACCAGGCACTGCCATGTTGAAGCTACTCCTACCTTACACACTATCCCCCTTAGCCCGAACCCCTGAACCCCTCACTATCCCCCCTAGCCTCTCCACCTCATTAATGTTACTTATTGAAACTACCACCACTCCTAACCACACCATACTAGGCACTGCCATGTTGAAGCTACTCCTACCTTACACACTATCCCCATTAGCCCCAACCCCTCACTATCCCCCCTAGCCTCTCCACCTCCTAAATGTTACTTATTGAAACTACCACCACTCCTAACCAGTAACCACACTAGGCACTGCCATGTTGAAGCTCCTCCTCCCTCTCCTCACCATCCTCCTCCTCCTTCCCCTCTCCGAGGAGCGCATGTTCCACGTGTCTGGAGTAGCGCGCTTCTCAGCCGCGCACCGGCACTGGATCGAAGGCAAAACAGAGGAAGAAAACTGGGACATCTTCGGCATCTGCTCGTGGATTAACGGACACGGACACAACTACAAGGTCACGTACACGGTGAAGGGGGAGATAAACGAAGTCACGGGGATGGTGGTTAATATCGAGCTGCTGAAGGAGGTGATAGCCGAGATCCTGCTACAGGTGGACCACAGGAACATTGATGTGGATGTGCCCTTCTTCCAGAACCGCACCTCTACGGTAGAGAACATGAGTCTTTTCTTCTGGCTGAATTTGGCAGCAGGTATACCGGACGGAGTGGAGTTGGAGGAGGTGACGGCGTACGAGACTGATGAGAACTACGCGACGTACAGAGGGGAATAGTCAATAGTTGGGAACACTCGATAAAGCAGTTGGTTTTATTGAGAACTATGGGTAGTATGTGTAGTCTTTTAAATGTATCAGTATGATTTTGTATTTGTGTATTTTGAGCTTTTGGGGATTGTAACAGTTTGAAAGCATCGATTTGTATTTTTACGGCTTCAGCTTTACAGAAGCATCCAATTAAATTTGGACCCTCATTAAAGGGTAATTGTATGAACTTATTACTTTAATCCAGGATTTAAGGAAAGCCATTGTTTTATCATTTATCCAGTAATTTTATACTTGCGCACCTTCATGCGGTAGAATAAGTGTCAGGACACCACACTCCACAAACTGAATAATCAGTTAAATAGGTACCTTAGGAGGGGTATTTATAAAGCTTGTAATTTGGGGACTTTTCGGAAAAATCCACATATTTTTACCCACCATGACAGTTCAAAATGACGTCATTATCATATGTTAACTAGAGTAATGACTCGAGAAAGATCCCCAAATTACACCCTACCAAATTTGTAAACACCAAAATTTTACTCCATATAAATACATCTCCTAAGGTAGTTATTATTTTTAAAAAACCACTGGGGTTCTGCGTTGCTGTTGTTTTTCCTTCTGCTACGTTGTAGCTCCTCCAGCCGCAGCTTTTGATCTGCAGCTTCGTCAACCTGGGCATATCGTCAAATTGGTGGAATTATAACAGCTCCTGGGCAGTGCCAACAAATTAACTTCACCAGTCAATGGGCAAAGTGGGGTCGTAAAATTGTTGTAGAATTATACAATTCATAGAGGGTTAATAAACCTCTAATGGCGGGATACTATTGTCTTTTTGTATACCCCATACGTGAGAAAGAAACTAACTTCTAGTGGACATTAGCATAATTAAACAAAATTATATAGTACAATTAAAATAAACTCCGCTCACCTTTCCGTATTCGAGTTCTCTCTGGTCAGGCCGCATTCTCGAGTCAGTAGGAGCAATGTCCTCCTCAGGCTCATTGAGTTGGAGGGAGAAAGGGGAGAACCCCCAGTACCTAGGGTTAACGTTTGGTAAACAAAACGAAAAAACTGGATTTCAAATGATATGAAATCAGTGGGAAATCAATATTATGACATCGAACAGAATTTGATGATCATCATTTCAAGTGATCAGATTCACTTACTCCTTCATCTCTTCCAGAATGTCTACTGGCAGACTCCAAACGTCTGTCCATGTCTCGGAATCCACAGGCTTGTACTTGAAGTGAGTAGTCCAGTCTCCCTTGATGTGGATTGCCACATTACCATCCAAGTCATAAACCTCTCCTGAAGGTGGCAGATGTTGACTTTGCAATCGGCGCCGATCAGCGCTGATCAGCGCCGATCCACCGCCGATCGGCGCTGATCAGCGCTGATCGGCGCTGATCGGCGCTGATCAGCGCTGATCGGGCCCGATCAGCGCTGATCAGCGACACCGCCGATCAGCGCTGATCAGCGCTGATCAGAAATTTCAAAATTCTCATCGGCGGTCGTCGGCGCTGATCGGCGCTGATCAGCGCTGATCGGCGATCAATCAGCGCTGATCAGCGCCGATCAGCGCTGATGGCCTAAAATCAGCGCTGATCAGCGCCGACCAAAACACCTGCATAAGAGCCTTTGTAAACGCCATTTTTTCCCCATCGGCGCCGATCAGCGCTGATCGCTAACTTGTTAAATTTGAACTGATATGGACATTTGGGCGTGTTTGGCTCAAAAATATAATTCCTGCTGACCGTGCAGGTGACATTTTACGGCAACTCCTCGCACAGGGCTGTAACATTAACATCAACAATCACATCAACAACGACATAAACCAGTTTTACGATACAGTTATGCATTGACGTGACAGTAAAACCGTTACAAGTACAACACAGTTTCATTTCCACGACACAGTAACACCGTTACGACACAGTAACATCGTTACGGCACAGTAACACCGTAACACCTTAACAGAACAATGAATTAATGTCGTTACGACACAATAGCACCGTTACGACACAGTTACGCAGTTACTACACAGTAACGCAGTTACGACGAAGTCACGCAGTTACGATACAATAAAGCCGTTACGACAAAGTAACATCGTGACGACACAGTTTCATTGTAACCACACAGTAGCTCACTTACAACACAGTAAGGACGTTACGACACACACCGTTACAACAGTACGACACAGTAACACCGTTATAACGACACAGTAACATCGTTACGACACAGTTACACCGTTACGACACAGTAACCGCAGTAACACCGTTACAACACAGTAGAACCGTTAAAAGTACAATACAGTAACACCGTTACCACACAGTAGAACCGTTACAATACAGTAACACCGTTACGACACAGTAGAACCGTTACAATACAGTAACACCGTTACGACACAGTAACACCGTAACGACACAGTAACACCGTAACGACATCGTAACGCCGTTACGACAGAGTTACACTTTTACAGCACAGTAACGTCGTTACAACACAATAACACCGTTACGACACAGTAAAGCAGCTACGACACAGTCACATCGTTATGACACAGTAATACTAATATACCGTTACAACACAGTGTCATTCTTACGACACAGTAACACTGTTACAACACGCAGTATGAGTAACACCATCACGACACAGTAACGCCCTTACGACACAGTCACGCAGTGACGACAAAGTAACACCGCTACGACGCAGTTAGTGTTACGACACAGTTACGAAGTGAGGGATCGTTCACATATTACGTGATCAATTTTTGGCCGATTTTAACCCCCCTCCCCCTGTTAATCAAGTTTACAGTGGTTTACCTGTTGCTAAACACGTATACCCCTGTTATCGTCGCGCGTAACGTAATCAGTTGGAAACGGCCCCTCCTCCTATAGGTGATAACGTAATATTTGAACGATTCTTCACGACACAGTTACGCAGTTACGACACAGTTACACCGTTACGACACACTCACAGTCGACGGGCGATGTCTGACCCTAGCAGTATCAGCTATTCTGAGGTCCAGCTGTGAAACGTTGCGGCGAGCGCACGAGGGTAGGATATCATACAACGACGTAAGGCTGTTATTACGGTGTTACTGTGTCCTAACGGTGTTACTGTGTCGTGGAAATGAAACTGTGTTGTACTTGTAATGGTTCTACTGTCACGTCAATGCATAACTGTATCGCAAAACTGGTTTATGTTGTTGTTGATGTGATTGTTGATGTTAATGTTACAGCCCTGTGCGAGGAATTGCCGTAAAATGTCACCTGCACGGTCAGCGGGAATTATATTTTTGAGGCAAACACGCCCAAATGTCCATATCAGTTCAAATTTAACAAGTTAGCGATCGGCGCTGATCAGCGCTGATCAGATCTGATCGGCGCCGATGAGGAAAAATGGCGTTTACAAAGGCTCTTATGCAGGTGTTTTGGTCGGCGCTGATCAGCGCTGATCAGCGCTGATTTTAGGCCATCAGCGCTGATCGGCGCTGATTGATCGCCGATCAGCGCTGATCAGCGCCGATCAGCGCCGACGACCGCCGATGAGAATTTTGAAATTTCTGATCGGCGCTGATCAGCGCTGATTGCAAAGTCAACATCTGCACTGAAGGTTACGTGTATGTGTGAATTCTGTAAGTATCCTAAGTTTTGTGTCGCGAGAATACGAGATAATTTACTGCTAACAATTGAGAAACTGAGAGAGCACGGAATAAGAATAGGATAAGAATATGGGGGCGGGCTAATAAGGGCTCAAAATGGGAAAGAAGAGCCTTTCTACTGGGTTATTGCAAGTTTGAGAGCTTACAAAACATGACACTCATTTTCATGTACCCCTCATTACCTTTAATCTTGGTGAAATGTTTCGTGGTCTTGTAGGGTGTGAAGAACAGGCAAGCTTTCTGTCCGGTGGCATGGTTGGTTATCGTTACTGTTCCCTCCTGTGCGAGAGAGTTATTAGCACTTCCTCAGAAGGGGTATCATGTACTGCTATCGTAGAGAATTAGTCGTAAAATGCAGATTTAATGCCGTCATACGTCTCTATTAAACGCAAGTCTTAGGCTGGCCGCTGCAAATGTATGATCTGCAGGAGGCGACAGATCTAGAGTCTAATAAAGTGTTCGGTCTAATAAAGATCAGCTCAAGACTAAATATCTAGACTTACACCCATACACGTATACCTGATACACAGGCGATGACTTAATATCTACAACACTGGCCGGAGATTCTTGTCCCTTGCGGACCAGAGAAAGTCCAATTGGGTCCGCTAGAGACTCCGATAAAGTCCATCAAGAATTTTTAGTTAACTGAGGTAGAACTTCACTTAGCGGCAACGGGCAAAGTACACTCAAAACGATGCCTTGAAAACTATGAATGGTCACTTCCATGCACCTTTTCACAACCTAACGATCGAAACGTACGTACGTATTCTAAATTCCAGTCCACATATCGCACAAAAGTTCTTACGTGCGCGCATTTATCATCATCAGAATGTCGCGCGGAGATTCAAAAACCAACCTATCAGGACATGTTTTACGCGACATGGGACAAGCCGCGCCGCGAATTTCGGCACTCAAAATGCGCGCGTCGCGCGCGCGTGAACATGTGCAACTTCCTCCCATGAACGTTTACAAAATTGTGAGTCATTTACTATCTCATTGAAGCAATTTACATCAATTAGTTTGACTAGTTCGTTATCATTGTTAGTTGCTTAATAAGTTGTCAATTGTCTATGATGATTGATTTGTACGTTTTGAATTAAGCCGACCTTTTTCATCCAACCAAAGTCAAAAATTGCCTTCCAATCTTCGAGCCATTATAACCGGCCATTTACACGATTCCAGTAATGAGCAGTAATTTTTATAAGGTTGAGGTTT
>WFMF01000379.1:0-173355 GCA_011033025.1 Beroe forskalii
CACAGCAAGGAAAAAAGTACAAGTAGTACGGGTTGTGGCGGTTAATGAAACAATCAGCTGTTTAAGCTTTTGCGAATAACAGCTAAGAAATATGTTTACATCGCAGGAAGGAACTCCAGGAGACTGAAAGGGGTCATGACTGATACGTCAGTAATTAGGGGTCAGGTACGGGCAATATGGAGCTGTGAAGCGACGTCACTGTTTCGTCGTAAGATGGTGTGGCAGTGACGTCAAAGGGCATATATTTCTACATACGACCAACATATATCCAGTTTATTCCATTCTGCTTGCCTCCAACGAGTCGCGCTTGCCTTTGTGATATTTACTCCCATATTCTCAACTTGAGTGATCTCCTAATTCCTGTGAGGCACGTGCAAAGGAGTAAATATATGCGCTCAGTAAATGTAACTTCCGCACCTCTTCCGATCAGTATACAACAAGTAGTTCAACAGCTTGGAAAGGGTATTATTTACTAATGCTTAAATTGAATTGCATTTATGTTTTACCTGCTTATTATATAAAAAGGGCAATGCTTCATATGCGATCAGGTGCCCTCCACCCCTGGTACCCACATGGTAGCCCTTGCTTATGCCCCATCTCTGCTATGAAATAGCCTTGTACGTGGGACTAGGGAGGTAATCCCATTATGCATTCCATGGCATGGAAACACGGCTAAATATAGCTCCTGCTCTTATTCCTCGGAATCTATAACCCAATGCGGTGTTGTTGTTGTTCCGATCTCACGGCTCCTTTGTGTTTACATCCCCGTTAATCGGTCATGGGATTGTCATTGTGCCAAGGACGATCTTTTAGGCCCCACTTTCGGAAAATATTCCGATAGCAGCGTGATTTTTGCAACCAAGAGAAAGAAAAGAATGTAAGATGTTCAACTAAAATTTAAGAATTTACTGGTCAACTTTGTGTTGTAGACTGGTACCTGATTCTAGCCCTTACACACGCTGATACTATCACATTGATATTATCCGAGCAGTATAATGTTAGCGTTAAACTTATTAAGTTATTAGGCTCTGCAAAGCTGCAAGATTCTGCAAGATCCTGCTGATGTGTTACTTGCCACGTCAGCAGCACTCACGCGGTGTATTTTGTTATTGTTGTATTCACTATTCAGTTCTAGCTTTATCCAGCCAAGTTTCGTGTCTTACTGGCTACTCGGCACAGCGCAATATTAGTGGTGGCCTCGGTAAAAACGGTTCGTCCTCATTGGTAGAACTGTTGAGTGGAAGCTTGCACTTTGTTGAATTTCGATTATCCTCATTGGCTAATCGACAGTTGTTACGCAGTAATCTTTCTTGTAAACTAGAAGTGTTGATTTGATCGTCCTCATTGGCCGATCATCTGATTGAAGTTTCGTTCCGTGGTGTTACCAGTGTTGATTTGATCGTCCTCATTGGCCGATCATCTGATTGAGATTTTGTTAACTGGTGTCACCAGTGTTGATACGTTGATTTGATCGTCCTCATTGGCCGATCAACCCTTAAATCGTTCTCATTGATCGATTTCCCCTGAAACAGGGAGATCTACCTCATTGGTAGATTACTCAGCAGTAAGCACCACCACTTACTGTCAGATCGTCCTCATTGGTCGATCCGGAATCTTTCTCATTGATTGATTCCACTTGCTAGTCGAGAATCTACCTCATTGGTTGATATTCTGCTAGTGGCCGCTCAGCACCTCATCCATCGCTTATCTTCTACTGCTCAACGTTCAGCGGACCAGTTCATCGTACCTGCTCACCAGCCGATCAGTCCATCTGTTCATTAGTCTAGTGGTTCATCAGTCAGTGACCATTCTTCATCGGTACATCAGGCTTCAGGTTCATTGATTTAGTGAAACATTAGCCCATCTTCTTGCTCATCGTGTGACTTACTTATACTGCAATGGGAGAAACATTGGATTTGGCCAAAGCATACTCTGCTGCTCAGCAGAAATCCAATTCCTTACGTGATCAACTAGAAAGTGCCCTGAGTGCTGATACTCGAGATGAGGACACTGTAACTGATTTGCAGAATCGGGTTGAAGCAGCCAAGGCTGACGAGGCTGAAACATTGATCAGCCTCCAGAATGCACTGAGTGCATTGGAGTTGCAAGCGAGCAGTACTTCTAGCAGTGAGCCATCAGGTAGTTCACATAGCTCTTTACCAGCCCAGGCACGATTGTCGGCTCGGATCGAGCCCCCTAAGGAATACAAGCGTGGAGATGACTTCTCTGAGTGGGCTTCCAGGTTTAGGAGGTACATACAGATGGGCAACATTCGGGGTGAGAACGCACTCTTGCTGCTCTTGAATGGGGTAGATGTTACTACTGGCCAGAAGCTTGAGCCCGTTGCCAAGGAACTCACACCACAACAGCGGCAAGATCCAGATTATTTCTTACCCATGTTTGAGCGCACCATTTATCCAGAGAGCGAGACCAGAGCACTCAGACTTGAACTTACTCAGATGACCCAGGGCATTGCTGAATCTGTGGAGGATTATGCCTCCAAGGTGCGTAATCTTGCTTCAAAGGCATATGGAAATGCCCTTGGTACCTCAGCCGGGAGAGATGAGTGCTGCCTCACAACCTTCTTACATGGCATTCGTAACAGGAGCATCAAAGCAGATCTCATGAAAAATGAAGTGAATGGGTTTGAAGAGGCCGTAAGAATGGCCATCAAACTTGAGAGGATCTCCAACACCGTTCAGGGTGGTGCTGACGAGATGCCACTGGATCCATCCGACGTGCTTCAGGTTAGAACACAGGATCCAAGCCGCAATCCTCAACCTCTTGGCAGTCAGCACGGCCGGGGAAATGCTTCAGTTCCACGTGAAAACAGGGGTAACACCAGTTACCATCGGAACAATGGTCCTTCCATATCTGGAAATTGGAGGGAAACACGCAGCTGCTATCGTTGTGGCCGACCTGGTCACTTGCAGAGGGATTGTCGTAGCTCCATGCATAGGAACGGCGATGTGAAGTGCTTCAACTGTGGTCAAGTGGGCCACGTCAGGAGAGACTGTCATAACCCTACCTCTGTAACGACGTCGTCTTTAAACTACAGGGGGGCCGGCACCCTGGATCACAGCAGGGTAAACCCCGGCCCAAATCACTAAACAAGATCTTCGTTCACGGTAGGGTGGGGAGCAGAGACATCACTTACTTTGTAGATACAGGATCACAGGTAACCTTGGTAGATCTTGAGCTTGTTAACAAGCTCGGATTACAGCAGTCTATAAGGAGTACGAACTTCACTCTTTCGTCCTTTACTCGCAATGCCATTACCACGGTAGGCGAGATTGACCTCCAGTTAGAATTAGCTAATTACACTGCTTGGCACACCTGTATCGTGATTGCAGGACTGCTTGACACTGAGATCCTGCTCGGGACGGACTTCATGGCGCCTAATAACATTTCCCTTCATGTTGGTGAGGGATTGCTTTGCTCCAAGGTCGGTAAAACGAAGTTCATTGACCAGCCTCCTTGTATTCCACGCCGCACAGCCATTCGTACTCGGAAAATCACTGTCATTCCTCCTCGCACTGTACTCTTCATATCTGGTCAACTGCAGCACAGGCACCCGGATGAGAGCACCTACTGTGGTCAGGTAGAACCACACGATGATTTGCTCTTAGACAAAGGGGTTTTGGTAGCTTCTTCCTTGTCGTGTTCGGATGGAAGGACAGTTCCCATCCAATGTGTCAACGTCTCAGATGAGGAAGTGATCATACAGAGGAACAAGGTTCTGGGATACATGTCTCCCATTGATGTCGCTGATGACAACCGTCATTTGAAGGGGTTAACCGTTAAGAGAGTCGAGGCGGATCTGCAGGATACAATGCACCCTACTCCTAAGAGTCAATCCTGGGAACCACCGTGTGACACATCCCCTAACTCAGAGTATCCTTCTAGAACTGGTAATTCGAGTGGTTGGACAAAGGCTGAGCTGCTTAGGGAACTCAAGATAGGCGAGCTTTGCATCCCTCAGGAGCACAAAGATAGGCTCGGAGATATAGTGTGGAAATATCGAGACTGTTTTTCCACACACCCTAATGACATTGGCCAGTGTAATATGTATGAGGCAGATATCGGACTTGATCCGAAAGCATCTCCAGTTTGGGTCCCCAGCCGTCCCGTGGCTTACAAGCTTCGCAATGAGATGGATAAACACATAAACGGCCTTCTAGAGGCAGGGGTGATAGAAGAGTGCTCATACTCTCCATTTAACAGCAGAGTATTTTTAACTCCAAAACCTAATAAGCCTGGATCATACAGGTTCGTAGCCGATTTTCGTGCTGTGAATGCTCGTTGCTTGCCAGACAAGTACGAGCTACCTAATGTCAACCATGTTGTGGATAGAATAGGGAAGTGCAGTTGGTTTTCTAGTTTTGATATGAGCCAAAGTTTCCACCAGGTTTCCTATAATGTAAAATCCAGGCCGGTGAGTGCGTTCACAGTTGGTAGCAAACGGTACATGTTCAGGCGGATGGTCATGGGCCATCGGAACTCAAGTGCCCAATTCTCACGGCTCATGGATCGCCTCTTGAGTAATCTTCCCATTGAGCAGCTCATCTACTTCCTCGATGACATTTTGTTGGGCACCCAGGACATCGAGTCACATTTGGAAAAGTTAGACCTCGTCCTCAGGAAGTTCCTCTCAGCTAACCTTAAATTAACTCCTTCCAAATGTGCGTTTCTCAAACAGACAGTGACATTTGTTGGAATTTCCATATCCAAGGATGGAGTAAGAATAACAGAGGACCGTGTAAGGGCTATTTTAGATCTGAAGCCCCCTCGCAATGTGAAGGAAGTGCAGCGCCTAATGGGATTCTTCAGCTATAACAGGAAATTTATTAAGAACTTCGCTAGTGTGGCTAAGCCATTGTATGCTCTATTAAACAAGAAAACAAAGTTCAACTGGTCTGAGCTGTGCCAGGAAAGGTTCATGACCCTTAAGGATGCCATAGCTAAGGGCGTGACTTTAAGTATACCAGACGTGGATGCTCCGGATAACACCTTCACCATCACGATCGACGCTTCTTTGGAAGGGTTCGGGGCTGAACTATCCCAGATACAGAAGGGAGAGAGGAAGACGTGCGCCTACTACTCCAAAGCAGTCCCGGTTCATAAGAAGGAGTGGGGGGCTGCTAAGCTCGAATTTACTGCCATGTATAATGCCATTGAGTACTGGCGTGTATATGTTGCAGGATGTAAGTTCAAAGTGAGGACTGATTGCATGAGCTTGCTCAGTCTAGAGAAGATCTTCTCCAAGGCAAACCACTCCATCATCAGGAAGCTTCAGCGTCTTGCCCAATACGACTTCTCCATCGAACACGTTGAGGGAGTGCGCAATGATGTAGCTGACTTCTTAAGTCGATACCTGCACAAGAAGCAGTCGTCCAATCAGTGCACACAGACGGATACGGCCGTAGCGAAAAGCGTACAATCCATCACGACTTCTACCAAGAGTACTGAGGTCCAGTCACTGGTGTGTGACGTGGTACAGTCTCCTACATCTTCAGCAGAAAACAGTTCTCCGGCATTAGATGATGAGATCTCAAAGTCATGGTGTCCTAAGCCAGAAGATGAGTGTGAACAAGCTTCTGAGTGCATTTCAGGATTGGTGCCTGATAGCACGTTTCAGGAAGCAGACATAAGTCACGAAACAACAGGGGATGACACTGACGACTTACCTTACCTACCCCTCCTGTTTGACCCGCCTGAAGATGACCTTGAACCTTCCTGCATATCAAGAACCCCTGACAATCATCTTGATGATGAATATGCTAATCACAGTGTGCATCTTATTGAACATCAAACATCTGCATGTATATGTCACGAGTTGTCAGTCAATGAAATCTTCAACACGAAGTTTCCAGTCACAGATGATGAGAGTTTGGATGTTACCACGATCAAGAGTTGTCCCAAACCAGTAGCACAGGACATTGCCTTGATTGTGAAAGCACAAGACGAAGACGTAATATTGAAGGAGGTAAAATCTTGGGTTGTTGCCAAGAAACGGCCGGACACTCTACAGGCATTGTGTGCACCTCCAGACCTCGTTCGATACTGGAAACAATTCAATTTGTTAAGTATCGATGACAACAACTTGCTCCTCCGTAAGTGGGTCAATAAATCTAAGGATGCTCCTCCACCTGAGACAGAGAGGAACTTGATCGTAGTTCCTGACGACCTTCGTGAACAAACGATGTGCCTGGTACACAGCACTCTCTTGACTACTCACCCTGGTATCAAGGAGAGCACCCGACTATGTCAGCAACATTATTATTGGCCTTGCATGAGTGAGGATTTTGATCTCTATGTCTCTGCGTGTGTGACGTGTTGTCAGAACAAACCCCCGCAGGCCTACCTCAAGGCAAAGTTGAAGCACATCATTGTGCATGACGTCAATGACGCTATCGTCATTGACCATATAGTCCCAGAAAGAGATGTAGTCACTCGTCGTAAGAACAGGTATATCCTTTCCATCACTGACATTTTCAGTGGGTTTGTAGTTGCTGCGCCTGTTCGGACCCAGGAGGCAGAGGAAACCATAAGAATGTTGCTACATCGATGGATACTATGGATGGGCATGCCTAAGAAGATCATCTCTGACAACGCACCGGGATTTTCATCCCAATTCTACAATACAGTGTTGAAGGCATTTGGATGCACACCCGTCCATGGCACCCCCTATAAGTGTGCCTCTACATCGAAAGCAGAACGGACCAACAAACGTTTAAATCAGGCACTAAGAGTCTCACTGACTGAGGACAAACTGAGAGATTGGGATATCTACTTAGATTACGTTTGCCATGCACTGAACTCGCTTAAGTCTCGTCACACGGGGTTTTCTGCTAACATGGTCGTTTTTGCTCGTGAACTTAATACTCCCCTGAGCGTACTGATTGAGAATGAACAGCCTGACTTGAGCACTTGCACGTCCCTGCAAGTCAAACAGAAGGTGCTACTGAGATATAAGACCATGAAAGACATCTTGAGACGGGTGAGGAAGAATGCTTCACAAGATTTCAAATATGCTGACACTATGTACAACAGAAATTTGCACGGACCCTACTTTAAGACCGGGGATTACTGCTATCTATTGGTCAACTGTCCCCAGCATAAGTTTTCTGCCCGCTGGAGAGGCCCCTACCGTGTGGGCAGGGTCATTAATGACCATTTGTATAAGGTTGAACTAGACAATGGCAAAGAGGTGACTGTTAATATTAGCAAGATGAAGCACTACAAGAAGTCTAAGTTCTCCACTCCTAACGTCAGCCATAGCAAGCCTGCACTTACCCTCCCTACACCTGAACTCCCTAACCAGCCAGACGGAGAAGAGACAGGGAACAGAATAGGTTTCACCTTGGAACCTCCAGAAGACACTGGCGTGGTAGCGGACGCCGATGTTCAACAGGATCCAGCTGATCAAGGAAACCCAGTGGTGGTTGACCACTTTCCTGCTGACCCCACTCATGACAATGTAGTTCAACCTGCCGATGACCCTACAACCCAACTTAGGAGATCACAGAGAGTGAGAAAGCCTGTCGAAAGGTATCAGGCTGGATTTTAATGCTGAATTCCAGCATGGAAGTTCACATTGAAGTTTAGATTGAAGTTCACATTGAGTAATTCATAATAAGTTTCATAATAAGTTTAATGTCTCAAAATATAATAAACATTAGGTATACACTGGGGAACTCTATCAGAATCAGATGAATTAAATGCTAATAAAAGTTCACACTGTACAGGAGCCTCACATTCCATCACAGTGGATGTTCTTCAAGCACCACAGCGGCTTGAGAGAGCGACGTACTTCCTTGAGAGCTTCTCGGTCAGGGTTTCTACCCATCTCTTGGAGAGTCCTCCGGTAGGTAAGGCAGTCTGCTCTGTGCTTTATCTCCAATGCAGTTGCAGACTTTGTCTTTTTGCCTACAACAGTACTCCGGGCATGCGTCGACAGATCTGTTACCCACTGGTCTAGCTGGTGTGAAAACCTCTCACAAGCTGAGGTTACAGCCTCCTCTGAACCACTCTTCTCCACTGCAAGTAGGAATTCGTCGCGATAGAAACAGACCCTTTGTCGTATCTCGAAGCCCTCGGGGGTTATCCAGGTTGATCTGTCAGCTGTTGGCAACACGCTCCGGTTGATATTCTTAAAGTGGACAGGGTCTGGAACTTCCCTCCACAGATCCAGTAAGAATAATTGTAGATCGTCCTTAGTATAGATGGTGTTGATTGTTACGTTCACCTCTCGATGAGGCTCCTCTACTGACGTCTCGGAGGAAGAAGAAGAGGACGTAGATGAAGAGGAAGTCGAACTTGGTGAAGATGAAGACGTAGAGGAGTCCGAGGGTGAGGATGCGTTGGAGCTCATGCTAGTGTGGCTAGCATCACAGGACATATCACTTTCGAGTGAATCTGTAGGGCTGTAGGGAGAATCGTCCAGCTCCATATCGCTGTAAGGAGATGCGGTAGGACTATAAGTAGGATCTAGTTCACTCTGGTCGTAGTACAGTTCCAGTTCGCCATCCATGGTCAGTAGTGCAGCAGTAAGAAAGTTACAAGGTTGCAGAAGTAGCGTGGGACACACTTCTGGTCATGGTCAGCATCTTTTATACCTCGCACCCACATGGTTGCCTCATCAAGGACCTCATTAATGCTATGCTGCTTCATCCAGATTCAGACATTCCAGGCATCGGATATACCTCTCACATTACCTACAGACAATCCTTGGATTCCATTGCATGTAACGTGACGTGCGACACTAATTGAACATTTTAATGATATGCATGCGAGGTGTTATCTTATCTAGAATACTCGTTACCTTATCTATAAATTGAGTATTATGCATGACTATGTTTTATGACGTATGAGTGTCGTACGTATTCACCTTATTTTATAATTTGATGCTTATATTATCTTCGTATATGTATGATGATATTGATTGGGGCAACTTCATTGCCGTTTTATGAATTACATCGTTATAATCATAGCATAATTAATGAAACTATTCTGTAATAAAGTTCCTCATTATTAATTGGTTCATTGTAACGGTAGAATTAATTAGGTTTAAATACTAATTACTAATGCTTTAATTGTATAATTATCCTTACTATTATGGCCTAGATTACTCGTTATCTGCTGATTATCTATAACTTACTAAGACGTTTTAAATTTCCTGTTTATGTAGTTATAACATTATTGGAAACAATTTTGGCTGTTGCATGGTTTGAATACTTAAGTTATTTGAAAAATTTTGTGAAATTTTTCATTTTCTGCAGGCGAGTATGTACACTATAATTATGTCCACATTTAAGAATTTTTGGAAGTCAGAGAGTTTTTCGGTCATCTTATGTCCTTGAGATTTTAGATATTTCTTGATATTTGGCAGTAAGTGGGACTACCAAGTATTTGTATTTTTGTTTGGCTTAACATGTTTTATCAGGCAGACACAGTATTGTTGATAAGGAAAGGTTACTTAAAATTGTCTATAGTTTGAGCTTCTACAAAGCGGTATATTTTTAAAGATTTCACGACCCTGGAATCTTACGGAGATATGACAGTTGGAACACTTTTTGTAGATTTATTTGGTAGATCTAGGGCCTTACATTTCGAGTTTAAAATTTTGGAGAAAATTTTGATTTTTGGGCAGGGGAGGATGTTGTAGACTGGTACCTGATTCTAGCCCTTACACACGCTGATACTATCACATTGATATTATCCGAGCAGTATAATGTTAGCGTTAAACTTATTAAGTTATTAGGCTCTGCAAAGCTGCAAGATTCTGCAAGATCCTGCTGATGTGTTGCCGCTTACGTCAGCAGCACTCACGCGGTGTATTTTGTTATTGTTGTATTCACTATTCAGTTCTAGCTTTATCCAGCCAAGTTTCGTGTCTTACTGGCTACTCGGCACAGCGCAATATTTGACTTGAGCAGGGGAGGCTAGGGGTTTGCCAGATAGCGCTCTGACAAGCGTTATAGGGAGATAAGGCTAGGCTAGAAGGACTAGGCTAGACTAAAGTTGGTACTGACAGAAGATATATAATAAACTAATACCCTCTCAGTTTGATCGAGCCTGCAACGCCCTCACACAGCTCAAGCGTTATGTGCACGGCTCTCAAACTGAGCAGGAATTAATTTATCATGACGGGTCACTGGCCAGGGAAAAGGTTGGAGCTATGGCATTTATAGTCTCAACTCTCAACTCTCCGTAACACGACCTCACCTAAGTCGGTGGGGTGATCTGCAACTCATTCCGCACAGACGTTTATTGTTCATCAGCCATCATAGCAACGATCAACATATCACAGCGCGTCATATGAAAGTCTACAGAAAGGCAAGAAATATCACATAAAAACAATACAAAATTGATACAAATATCTCAGGTAACGAGTCGGAATAAGAAGAAGGATCTGTGCAGCATAATGAGGCTAGCCCAGAACGTGATGTCAGAACGTACTGAGTACTTACACGGCGCTATTTGCATAGCATATGCGAGTGGTTAGAGTGGCATATTATATCTCCTGTTCAACACATACCGCACTACTTTACTTTTTAACTTAATCGAATCATATCCGCCAATCAACCGCTGCACGGATCTATTATTCTATTTGAGGGAATTACGACATATCCTGCAAGTTCGGAAATGTAAACCCGAGAAGTTCGGCACTTCCACAAAATATGTTCCAAATACTGCACGCTCGCAAGATAATATTATTGCTCCTGATAGTGACATTGCGGCCCCAACCCCCCAATTTCTCGTCGACCGTTTATTTGAATCTTCGAGCGACAGCACAGAAGTACCCTGATTTTGTCTGTTCATATTTATCTCTGTGTGATAAGAAAGTCAGTCTAATTATTAGAAAGCTAAAGTATTTTGCAGTGCAGAGGATACAGGTCTGCAGAAAATCATCCCAGAATTCTAAATAAATCCAAAGTCTAATCCTTTCATGTTCAATTTACAGACTTTGGTCAATTCACAATTCGCTGACTTTAGTCTCAGAATAATTCTAAACACAGAATAAGAAACACAGAATAATTCTAAATAGGAAAGTTCATCTAAATTTGGATTTACAGGGAAATTGCACGAATGCCCAAAGCTCAAATGAATTCCTGACTCATACATTATCAGATCGGAAGTTATATGAATGATCTAAGTATGACTGACAAGTGAAATGGTGCGCACTGCACCCGAGCACTAACAAGTGACAAGGTCGGAACGGTAACAACAACAGACATATAAAACTCAACTCACGAAATACGAATACTATAAAACGGAATATCAATAAAATGAAGTAAAAATTCTAAAGACAGTGGTAAATGATAAAGTCACTGTGTAGACCTGGTGACCTTTTGGCGCATCATTGGCGACAAAACAGCTGAGTCAGTGACTGTTTTGTCTCACGTTGTCTCCCATTCCCAATACAACGATCAATAATTATTTGTACAGTATGAGTAAATTCATTTCTATAAGTATTAACTTATCAATTGATCAGCAGTCACACTCTGATATGACCGATGCACCTTAATGCACCCTATATGCCCCCTAAGGGAGCGATGCCATAGTGAAAGGGGGCAAATGGGATGTAGGCAGTCGAATGAAAATTCAATATTGATGAGCATTCAGGGGGCGCCAATGGTGCAATTAGGGGGCATTTAGGGTTCATTTTTGGGGCATATAGGATGCACAAAGGGTACATTTTCGGTGCATGTAGGGTGTATTCAGGGTGCATTCAGGGTGCATATAGGGCGCATGCCAATTGAGAGGTAGGCATTAATTAGGGTGCATATGGGTTGCAAAAAAAGGGCGCCAAAGGTGCTTTCAGGGTGCAAATAGTGTGCATTTAGGGTGCATATAGGGTGCATTTAGGGTGCATATAGGGTGCTTTTAGGGTGCACATTGATTTGAGGGGGATGCATTTAAGGTGCATATAGGGTGCACTTAAGGGTTATTGAGGGGGCATTTAGGGGCGCCAAGGGTCACGCCCGGGTCATGGTCATTTAGGGTGCACATAACGTGTATTTAAGGTACAATAGGGTGCATATAAGGTGCATTAAGGGTGCATTTATGGTGCATTGGTCGACTGATCATTGAACGAAAAACTTAGGCTGAAAGTGAAAAATACCAAAATAGGTGACCACCATCCGTATAATATTTTCCACGCCCAGTCTTCAATAACATTAAATCAACAGTACCTGGTAGGTCGTCCTGGTTTCGGTGGTAAATCTGAGGTGTCGGCATGATGGGAGGTTGAGCAAGCTAAAAAGGAAATGTGTAATATCCTAGATATTCAGAACGATGACACAAACATTGATTAGAAGTTTAGCTACTGCAGAGATTTAAGAATGTTAGATATGCATCGAAAGCTGCTCCTTCATAAATAAATTAATAGGATTAAAATAAGCATTTTCATGATGTACCATAAAAATAATGTACGGAAACGGGAAAACAGACACAGTCGTTTTGATAAATTGAAGACTCGTGCTATGTGTCCGCGTCACCATTATGGCTAATAACTATTCGGAGGGCCGGCAGTGGTTCAAAAAAATAAGCGTTCGAAAACAGAGGTTATGCGATTTCTATATAATTTCAGGGTGCACGATTTTATTCGATTTGAACTTTCCAAAATCAGGAATTCTCGGTAAGATGTTGCTATGAATCAATCTCTACCGGCAGGCAATTAAAAGTACACAGCGAGGAAAAAGTACAAGCAGTACGGGTTGTGGCGGTTAATGAAACAATCAGCTGTTTAAGCTTTTGCGAATAACAGCTAAGAAATATGTTTACATCGCAGGAAGGAACTCCAGGAGACTGAAAGGGGTCATGAGCGATACGTCAGTAATTAGGGGTCAGGTACGGGCAATATGGAGCTGTGAAGCGACGTCACTGTTTCGTCGTAAGATGGTCTGTTGGTGACGTCACAGGGCATATATTTCTACATACGGTCCACATATATCCAGTTTATTCCATTCTGCTTGCCTCCAACGAGTCGCGCTTGCCTTTGTGATATTTACTCCCATATTCTCAACTTGAGTGATCTCCTAATTCCTGTGAGGCACGTGCAAAGGAGTGAATATATGCGCTCAGTAAATGTAACTTCCGCGCCTCTTCCGATCAGTACACAACAAGTAGTTCAACAGCTTGGAAAGGGTATTATATAAACAGCTTAAATTGAATTGCATTTATGTTTAACCTGAATATTATATAAAAAGGGTGATGCCTCATCTGCGATCAGGTGCCCTCAACCCCTGGTACCCACATGGTAGCCCTTGCTTATATTATGCCCCCTCTCTGCTATGAATTAACGTTGTACGTGGGACTAGGGAGGTAATCCCATTACGCATTCCATGGCATGGAAACACGGCTAAATATAGCTGCTGCTCTTATTCCTCGGAATCTATAACCCTATGCGGTGTTGTTGTTGTTCCGATCTCACGGCTCCTTTGTGTTTACATCCCGGTTAATCGGTCATGGGATTGTCATTGTGCCAAGGACGATCTTTTAGGCCCCACTTTCGGAAAATATTCCGATAGCAGCGTGATTTTTGCAACCAAGAGAAAGAAAAGAATGTATGACATTCAACTAAAATTTAAGAATTTACTGGTCAACTTTGACTTGAGCAGGGGAGGCTAAAGGAGTGTCATAGCGCTTTAAGTTTGAAAAGCGCAGGGAGATAAGGCTAGGCTAATAGAGCAAGGCTAGACTAAAGTTGGTACTGACAGAAGTTATATGATAAACTAATACCCTCTCAGTTTGATCGAGTCTGTAACGCCCTCGCACAGCTCAAGCGTTACGTGCACGGCTCGCAAAGTGAGATGGGATTGATTTTATCATAACGGGTCAGGGAAAAGATGGATTATGGCAGTAGTCTCAACTCTCAGTAACACGACCTAAGTCGGTGGGGTGATCTGCAACTCATTCCGCACAGACGTTTATTGTTCATCAGCCATCATAGCAACGATCAACATATCACAACGCGTCATATGAAAGTCTACAGAAAGGCAAGAAATATCACATAAAAACAATACAAAATTGATACAAATATCTCAGGAAACGAGTCGGAATAAGAAGAAGGATCTGTGCAGCATAATGAGGCTCGCCCAGAACGTGATGTCAGAACGTACTGAGTACTTACACGGCGCTATTTGCATAGCATATGCGAGTGGTTAGAGTGGCATATTATATCTCCTGTTCAACACATACCGCACTACTTTACTTTTTAACTTAATCGAATCATATCCGCCAATATCAACCGCTGCACGGATCTATTTGAGGGAATTACGACATATCCTGCAAGTTCGGAAATGTAAACCCGAGAAGTTCGACACTTTATAATTTTCCAAATACTGCAGCTGCTCCCCAGATAATATTATGGCTGCTGGTAGCGATATTGCAGCTCCATTCCCCCAATTTCTCGAGGACCGGTCACAGAACAGAAGTGCCGTGATTTGATCTGTTCATATTATCTTCGTGTGATAACAAAGTCTGCAAAATAAGCAGAAAGCTAAAGTATTAATATTATGTAGGTGCAGTGCTGCAGAGGATACAGGTCTGCAGAAAATCATCCCAGAATTCTAAAAAATTCTGTGCGCTGACAAGTGACAAGGTGCAAAATGTGCGCTGACAAGTGACACGGTGCACACTGACAAGTGACAAAGTGCGCACTGACTAGTGACAAGGTGCGCACTGTGCGCTGACAAGTGACAAGGTGTGCACTGTGCGCTGACAAGTGACAAGGTGCGCACTGTGCGCTGAAAAGTGACAAGGTGCACACTGACAAGAGACAAGTGACGAGGTGCACACTGACAAGTGACAAGGTGCGCACTGTGCGCTGACAAGTGACAAGGTGTGCACTGTGCGCTGACAAGTGACAAGGTGCGCACTGTGCGCTGAAAAGTGACAAGGTGCACACTGACAAGTGACAAGTGACAAGGTGCACACTGAAAAGTGACAAAGTGCGCACTGACTAGTGACAAGGTGCGCTGACAAGTGACAAGGTGCGCTGACAAGTGACAAGGTGCGCTGACAAGTGACAAGGTGCGCTGACAAGTGACAAGGTGCGCTGACAAGTGACAAGGTGCGCACTGACAAGTGACAAGGTGCGCACTGACAAGTGACAAGGTGCACCCTGACAAGTGACAAAGGTGCACACTGACAAGTGACGAGGTGCGCACTGTGCGCTGACAAGTGACAAGGTGCGCACTGACAAGTGACAAGGTGCACACTGAAAAGTGACGAGGTGCGCACTGTGCGCTGACAAGTGACAAGGTGCACCCTGACAAGTGACAAGGTGCACACTGACAAGTGAAGAGGTGCGCACTGACAAGGTGCACAGTGCGCGCTGACAAGGGACAAGGTGCACACTGACAAGTGACGAGGTGCGCACTGACAAGGTGCACAGTGCGCGCTGACAAGGGACAAGGTGCACACTGACAAGGTGCACACTGACAAGTGACAAGGTGCACACTGACGAGTGACAAGGTGCACAGTGCGCGGTGGCTGTACTTATGCAAACCAAGCATATAGGTTATTAGAGTACACCTAGTTACTAGTACTACTACTGCGTATAAAGTACCGAACTGTTGCCATGGGAATCAACAGGGGATTCGAATAAAATAGAACTAGATTATTTATTGAGCAGGTATTTTTTGCATGGACATTTGACAGTATATTTGCACGTTGTTACGCGCCTTAAAAAGTGACTATGTGTGGCGAAATGAATCAGTCGAATTAACACGGTAGGAAGTTTTAAACATGTAAAAATCATAATTGAGCATGATGGTTTAAAATGATGAATTGATGACGCCTTTATAATGGCCTATAATGGTGTTTTAGTGACGTAATGATCTACATGGAATTTGACGGTAAGCAAGTTGCAATCAATTTTCATTGCGTCCCAAAAATCCCGAATACCTGTTTACCCACGTCCCACGATGACCCATTTTCAATATCCATGTCCAATGCAATCTCACAAATATTCCCTCAGCCCGTACAGGCTGAACAAACCGAGTTCCCAGCCACATATAGGTCCCATGATAATCAATAACAAACAATTATTTGTCATCAAATTAAAACGTTGAGGAATAAATCATATAATTTACAAATTAAAACAGATAAATTACCAGGACAGCGAAATCTGCCCTAATTCAAAATTCAATCATTACACATGTTGGCTGAGTCTTGCAATCTTTTTGCTACATTTATCACTTTCTTGATGTAAAATGCATACAGAAAAAGAGGATAATTAAAAGTTTCTGATAAAACCAGCTTCTTTCATGCAATTTGTCCACATTTCTCATAACGAAACATAATATTATCTGAATAGCTCGGTTATAAATCTCCATCTCATAATAACATCGCCTCTTGACTGTTCAAATACTCAAGTTTACCAACCTCCAATGTATCCACAACATGGCTCATTCGATCTTAATTGTTCCCGTCAAGCGATCTCAGGTGCCTCTCTGAAATCAGTTGCGGTAAAATCTTCTCCCTGATCGGCATGAGCAAGAAGATAACGAAAGGAAACAGCATCTTCAGATAGGCTGATCCAGCAAATGAAACAGCACACAAAACACCGACTTGGACCAGTTGAATCATCGTGAAGCAGTGGATGATCTTCTGGGGCACTTTCCTCACGTAATGGAATGGAGGGTACAGGCTCTGCTCTGTGAAGATCAGGACCAGACGTTCCCAGATCTGGAATTGATTTAGAGCAGTGATGGAGAGGAAGGAGAACAACCCGTAAAGGACAGGTATTGGGATCATGTTGAGGGGATGAGGTACCAGCAGAACGGATGCTGCTATCATGATGTGAGAGAACAGTGTGGTCAGCCGGGTTTCTCTCACATAGACCACGTTTTCAGAAAGGTGTCCATTCTCGATGTGCTCCTCGATATCTGCCAAGGCTCGAACATGAAGGGGTGAGTGGGGCAGGCATCCGTGAACGAAGGGTAGTCCAAACACACTCATAATGGCATTGATGAAGCCAGACACCATCATGTCGTAATGGTATGAAAACCCTTTCTGCAGCTTGTTGGAAGGATTGTTCACGATGCTGGCTGCTATGTTGTTCTCCATGAAGAAGAGAATTGACATGATGAGACCCAGACCGATGGCGGTGAGAATGGCAGATCCGGATGCCTCTTTGAACTGAACCACCTCAAACATTGGCTTCAGTTCGTTGACTTCAAACTTTCCCAGGTCAATGTCCATGAAGACATACGCTCCTAGGAAGGTACCCACAGCAACAGCCACAGCAAGTGCGTAGTCTGCCACAATCACCCTTTTAACTGCAGTGAGGTAGGGACTGTACTTGAAGTTGAAGATCTGCACTCCCACAAATACGGTTATGAGGACCAGCAGCAGGGCTAGGATTGGTTTGGTGGGATAACAGGCCTTTACACTCTCTGACACCACATCATCAACACTGGGGATGCAGTAGTACAGGTTGAACTCCCCTACGATGTACTTCACAGAATCCACAATGAGTGCTATTGATATGAACAGTCCCAGGATCTCCTCGGTCGACCGGGAGCAATAAACCATGATCTTACTGGCACCCGTGAGTCCGTAGATAACGAGGAAAAAGGCGTTGCTGAGCCCTGTCATGGCATACAGGGTGTAGAAGAAAGACCCGTCTTCAGCCCAGTTCTGACTGATCGTGTAGATGACTTTGGTGTAGATGACTATGGGAATGGTGGTCGCATGTACCACGAGATGCTGACCGCCAAATATCATCCATAGCATGCCAGCCAAAGCTTGGGAAACCAGAACATTCTTTGCATCAATGTTACCTTCGGTGAACTTGGCGTTCAGAACACCGAAAGCAATGGCTGGAAGTAGGAGTGAGAAGTAAAGGAACAGTGTGGTAGAGATGATTTTCTGGATGCTGATGCAATCCTTCACATCTTTGGTAAAGTCTGATATGTAGTGCTTTGACCTGTTTTTGATGTCATTGATGATGTCACGACCTGGGTACCACTTCTTACTCTGTTGCTGGGACCTATCCTTGCTCCTTTGTGAGATGTTAGCCCGTTCCCTGATGTTGTGTTCCTTGTGGATCCTGGTGCACTCCAACTCAAACTCGTGAGCAAATTCCTCGGGGGAGTGGGTGTTAAGGAGGTTGTGTCTGAGTCTGTCGTCTGCAAACAGGGTGGAGTAGGTCCTTGCCACCTGAACAGCACTCTTGGTATGCTTGGTTTTAGTGGGACACAGGACAATGCAGATGAACCTGACTTCCTCTGCTCCAGTGCCGAAATTGAAGGGATGGTCAAGGAGGCACATGACCACCTGGTTCTCTGTTATTGTGTTGGTGGTTCCTATGACAACAATGAAACTCTGCTCAGTCTCAGGGCCGTGCTGGGTCTGGGTTATTCCCTGGATGCACTCCGGGATGACATACCCTCCGTCCTTGCTGATCACTGACTTCATGGTGGACTCCACGTCCAGCTTCAGCTCCGGCTTCTCGGAGTTGAGCTTCATTATCATTTCCTCCACAATGTCCTCCCAGAGAGTGTGATGGACCTTGAACAGCACCACCGGGTGGTCTAGAAACTTCTGGATATCTCTCATCGCTCTGGCTTCATCATGGTAATCTTTGAGATTGAGAACTCGCCGCTTGGTATGATACAGCTTAGTACAAAAGTGGCTTTCCTGGGGTCGAGCATTTTCCATGTTGGAGAAGCTCATGTTCCGTTTGAAGCTCTTTTCACCCCAGCTAGACAAGACTTTCCGTTTGAAGGCCCGTTCATTGATTGCTGTCTCCATGGGCTCCACCTTCTTGACGAATGAGGGAGTGCAGGGGGCCTCAGTGTCGGTGTCAGGGTAGTTCCCCTCACTGGTGCTGTCCTGCACGTCTATGTTCTCCAGGAGGTGGTGCATGTTGCCCTTCAGAGGGGTGCTGATGCTGCTCTCTGCTGAGGTGTGCCGCTTCTCCTTCCCTCCGTTACAGGTCAACCTGGCACCACCCCTTCACTGACACGCTCGTGTTACTGCTCGCTGACTCCAGGCGGATTCGTCCGTTCTCCTTCACTTCGCTGTCCCCCTGAAGAGATAACGGGATATTATATAAATTCATGGTAATTTAGATGGGGTAAAAAGCACATGGGTGATTGGAGATTGTTCCAAGTCCTCACAGTCCGATTTTTAAGCCATTCCCGAATCCCTATGTACACTTGCTTGATCGGGTCCACATTGGGTAAGAGCCTCGCCCTTGAAGCCGGATACATTCCTCGGGCTGAACCCACGGGATATATCCCTAAATGGACCCAATATGCGCGTTTCTATGAATTTTCTGACATTTTATAACCCATCAGTATTACCTAACTCGACATGAACCGGATTGATCATGATGGTATCGATTTCATCGAAATCCTGCATCTCCTCGTCCTTGGTTCCTCCTGACATTACATAGGTACTACTCTGATAACGTGCTAATAGTGAATAGGTGATCAAATAAACTACAAGAACAAAGAAAATAATACATTTGCAATACGACGATTCACATAATTTCACTCCCCTCGTAAACGACAAAATCAACTTTCAAATCTACGTGAGAGAAAAGGTAGGACTGTAGGAGCAAACAAATTCAATAAAAAGTTCAAGACCTAGTGAACTAGGAAGATAAATTCAAGGTCACTTTGAAGTAACACCCTTGTTCCATATTATCATTGATATTTTCGACCAGAACGTTCGAGCCTGGATCTATCCACGTGACGTAATGACAGTTCGGAAAGATCAGGAAACAAGATTCACAAAGTTGAGTCGGAATAGAACATTCAAAGCATTCCAATTGAAGGCGTTATAATGGAACGTGAGAAATAGGGCATGTGCGTCAGTTTTCAAGTCTGCAACTTTACTGGGAATCGCAGATAAGACGAATCATTATGAAATGAAATACTTGAAACGAAGATGTGAAAACGGTTTAAAATCCGATTTGAATGAATTTTAGCATTAATATGCGTCAATATTACCAGACGTAATATTGAAGATAAGGTAATATGGGTATATTTAAGTCATAGAATTTCACAAAAATTAAAATATAAAAAAGGCTCCGAGACTAATTACTAAATTGATATACGACTCAAAATTAAGCAAAAATTATATGCCTAAGAGGTAACGAATTCATGAAATGCTACTATAAAATCATTGTAATACTACCCATAACCAGACAATATTTAAATGGTTATAGATAGTTTAAGGATATAAAAGTTACATAATATAATTTAAATAGTTTAATAATATCGAATTATTTTCCCTAGGGTCGTCGAGCCTACAATGAAATCTCATAAACAATAGACTTATAAAATAAAAGAAATACGTCAGGATCGCATTAGCCGATTATCTGATTATCAACTGATTTCCCCGAAACGATGTTCAAGGAAACAAGAAAAAAGAGGGCAGAGGAAAAGTTAGAACCGCAAAAAGCAGCTATTAAATCGTTCATTAATAAACTGATAAACACTTGGTATTTGTTGCTAACATTGCCGCCGTGATACTACACGCAGTGGGATGACGTAATGTAATTATGAGGCCGTTGGAGCGCGCTGATACGTCGTAAAGTGCTACCGGACCGGTAGTAAAATATCAGTAAAATGATAAGCAACTTAGAATCGCGACATGCATGACAAAACATGTCCGGTATTGCAGATTGTTAAAGTGGAATTTGCAGTCTGCATTTTGATATATTATAAATTTGATAAAAAAATACATAAAAATTCTTTAAAAAGTTCCGCGGCTACACTCAGCCCCACTCTCCGCTAGTTTAACAAGTAGAAATTTATATAAATTTTAATTAAACGAAAGTATATAAATTAAACCACATCAAATAAAAACTTGATTAAAACTAAACTAAATATAAAATTAAACTCGACTTGATTACGCCGAATGTTCGGAGCGCGGCTCAAGAAAACAGGGAGTCGATTGCTGTGTGGGATTGAAGGTGACTGGGAATCTAATTCCTATAATAACGGTCTCGCGATAAAGGGTAGGCGATTGAGAGTGACGTCATTATCAGGCTTTAAAATGGTGAGGAGATGACGCAGCACCGCGCAGTGTAGAGATCCCGACATCGTTCAGTAGAGAGAGGCTAGTAACGTGAGTGTTAAGCTACTAGAACTATTAGCATTTTACGCATATAAGATGACAATACCGACACTATATAAACTTATTACACGTTCCATTATATGTAAGAGCTATAGTGCCCGATCCCGTGACCCAGCAGAGGTCCGTTCCACATTATTGTAAGACACCGCAGGACCTTATCGGAAATGGGATTAGGACAATGGGAGGCAATTACGATAACAATTATTGACAACAGGTTATTATTTTGCATTAGGGATTGGAATGTCCTTGAGAAGAGAAAGGTACAGGGGGCTGCGGTGGCACACTTTAATTTTCATAAAATAAAACGAGGTTATGTATATTTTCTATCTTAAACAGCCATTTTATTTCTTGAAATAGAATATAGATGTCTGGTTATCTTAAAATAGTCTCAAGTAATTTAACGAAAATTGCATTTTCGGTTAAAATTAAACTCGAAAGAATTAATAGCACGATCAAATATGATTATGCAATGCAATTAACACGTACTTGAACACATACGTTGAATAAACACGTACTTTAACGTTTAACCCGCAACGAATGACGAAACGAGCACTTCAAGAATGAATCAAATTATAAAAGAGTAACAAGCTATACCGCTACATAACGATAAATGTTCTTAAACGGTTGAGCTCAGTCATAACCATTTATCAAAGTCATCAACTGATGACGCGAAGCCAGAGAAAATCAACCATATTTCGTCATTAATATCACATTAATTTACTGCTTTTAATTACCACTTTAAATTTAAGCAAATATACTGACAGTGAACACCAATGACGTAATGTCAGTATTTTGGAAGCACATTGCAAAAATATGACGTAATGCGTCATGACCGTTTCTAAAGATCTATAATGCATCATCCCAATATTATAAGCTTGAACCCTGCGCGCGCGAAAACTATTCGGTTAAACGTCATCAACTCACCACATTACACTATGATAATGACGACATCTCAACCACCTAATTCTCGGCTAGGGCACATTATAAACGGTTGAAGGTATGACATCACATTAAGATGTCACGTGGGGGAGGAGGGAGACTACCTAGTATTGTATTGCATGTTACACACCGGGGGTCACATACATATATAGACATCTATAAAATGTGATATCATAATCTCAACTAGAACTCTCCGGTACAATTTAATAAATTGCCCGGAACAATCTCCAATCACCCTCCGTCCTTATTTGGACGGGCCATCTATCTATGCGCTATATTTTGCTAATTGCAAGAAGGAGCTTCAGTTATTATTGATGAAAATTACCAGTCTCACACTGTCCCGAAGAATTGAGAATCAGAGATGAAGTATAGCAGAAATGAGTTGTCAAGAATGGCTTGAGACTCTCGGAGCAAGAAGTCAAGAACTTATAATTTTGTTCTTTGCTCTGCATCAAGCAGGACTCCTCCAATCCATCCATATATAACAAGCATTAGCAAAAATACTATCGATTATAACATTAAAATTCGAGTAAAGTTGCAGTAAAAATATTAATAAACAAATACACATAAAGGACACGTACCGTCTGGAAGAAGCTGTAGCTTTATGGAAACATCTTCCTCGTCAATAGCTGTATCCATGATATCATCTCCCCCAAGTATCACGGATACCACTTGCTCATCTTCTGCCATAGCTCAAATTTGGGAGGAGGGGGTTTAGAGGACCGGAGGAGGAGTGAAAGGAAAGTGGGTGACGGAGTGAAGGAAACAAGGAATGTGAGTGAGAAGAGTGGAGGAACTGAGGGATGTGAAGGGGGTTTGATTCGGGGCAGTAGGAGGAACATGCTCAAAAAGGGGAGATGTGAGGGACTGTGGCAGTACCCAGGAAACATGGGAATGGGTGGGAGGGTTCAGGGGTAAGGGTAAAGATACTCAAAAGTGTACAGGTTAGGGTGAGGGAGTGGTAGAAGGTGAAGGACTGAGGGAGTGGTTAGGGGTAGTGAGTGGTACAAGTTGAAGGACTGAGGGAGTGGTTAGGGAGTGGTGAGTGGTAGAAGGTGAAGGACTGAGGGAGTGGTTAGGGGGTAGAGAGTGGTAGACGTTGAAGGACTGAGGGAGTGGTAAGGGGGTACTGGGTAGTGATTGGTAGAAGGTGTAGGACTGAGGGAGTCGTTAGGGAGTGGTGAGTGGTAGAGGTTGAAGGACTGAGGGAGTGGTTAGGGGGTATAGAGTGGTAGAAGGTATAGAAGGAAAAAACAATTAAAAAACCCGTGCCCTCCTCCCTACTCCCCAGACCCAGCCTCTCATGTAATTGAAACCAATCAATGATCTGCTTTAGATCTTGTGTTCATCGTTCAGGTTCGAATTACAGCTGTTCGAAGTGGATTTTAATTAATAATTATGCTGTTTTCATTGATCATTCGGTGGGTGGAAATGCGAATTGTGAAATTACAGCTGACGTAGAGTTAAGTGCATACAATTTATTAAAACCGAAAAAACCAATGTGATGTCGAGTTCTGTACAGACAGAACTGAAGTAGGTAGATCAGGGGATTTTCAGATCCCAAAATACTCGAAATGCAGGATAGTTTCACAGGCGCACGTAAGGAATACGATTTACCAAGCCTATGAATTTGAACCACGACTGATGAATTGGAACCGTAACTGATGAATTTGGGCCCACGAAGCCGGTAAAAGAACAATGTACATTCACTGAATTGGAGAAGTATTGTTGAGGGAAATAATTATGTCATCTGTTGCGCAATGTTATATCTTTTAGTATGGCGGTGGAATTCTAATTTGGAATATTGGTAAGTTGGACACATGAGGTGGTATACGGTTTCACACTGGTTTTACGAGAAGTATAACGTACGAAAACGGACAAAGAGTAGATATTGATCTATCAACATATAAAGGGAATTGTTTCTAATTAATCTCAAAATTTAAACCTTGATTTGCGGAAGATATGATTAATTTATACTGATGATTTTTTATTGATTTCGACGAAAGTATTTTCTGCTCACATTTAACTGGAAATCAAGAGGAATTTAGTCAAATTACAAGGTATATAAATTATAAATTGACCATCAGTGGACAGCAGTTTACATCAACCTCAACAGAAAACCGATATTCTAAACGAAACACCGTGCTGCAGAGTACGTGGGACATTATGTTAATTACATTCAATTACAAACATAAAAGAGTTTCAAGAAACTTGCGGGGAATAGTAATTTAATCTTTGAGTCGAATGGGCTAATGAAAGAGGGCACAGAGGAAATCCATTAAGCATCACTTCATCCGAGACTCGAGAGCATCTCATGTAAATAATTGATAGAAGAACAGGTTTCTGATTTCAGTGGAAATCACATCACCCACCTGAGGGCCTGAGAGCATCTCATGTGAATAATTGAGAGAAGAACTGAGAACAGGTTTCTGATTTTATCCAACATTATCAAATTTGCAAATTATGGAAGTATGGAGTCAGAGGGCCGAAAGGGTTATCTACGGGGGACTCAAAATAATGAAATAAATTGAGAGGAAATTGCATGAATATAATTCTGGTCAGGGCATCTACGTTGGACCAACTGCGATAGCACCATGAAAACGATAAGTTTTTCAGATTCGTGAATGACGGAGCTCTTGCAAGCGATGAATTTCTCTCCGAGTTGGCGAGTTTTAATACATATTTCAAATCAAGATGTCAAAAAGTTGATTAATTTACGATCCCACTACTTTGTCGAGCACAATTAATAAAGATGCTCAACAAAGAAGCTTTATTATACCAGCGAACCAAGCGACACGGGGGTACCAGGGCAATCAAACCGTATAAGGAATAATTGGTGCGGGCACCTGATCAGGTCACGTGATGAAACCAGCAGACAGCTTGACAGAGTGCATTGGCTGAATGAGAGAATCTGACAGCTTGCCCAAATTAAGATGACGATTTTATATTGTATTGCCATGGATCACTAACTCACTAAATTATAGGGGTCTGCATAAAACTTATAACAGGGGCAAAAAATATTTTTGTGCTGTTGAGATGACAACTTATAACAGGGGCAAAAAATATTTTTTTTTGTTGTTGAGATGACAAATAAGATAAAGAAATGCATAAAAATGATAACATATCAAAATGAGTTATGATGTTTGATTGTGATATGCTGATCAACCAAGTCTAAAGAAAGAGGAAGACGTTAGAAAGTAGGAAAAACCAAAAACATTGATTATTTTCTGAAACATCAGAATGCCGAAGCGGCCCCCAAGTCTTATTAATACCCTGATAACAAGTTTATACTGTGGGATTTAAATTTCTACCCCATGATAAAATGGCACTTCCTTGATGTTGATTGTTGGTCTGCAGGGTATGAATTTGTTAATTATTTTCATTCAAAATATATCGAGTTACAAAGCTCGCAGAAAAGCAAATTGAATGAAAATTATGCTTTGCTTTATGTAGATAAACGGTATTATCTCGGATATTTCTCGTTTTTGAACTTCACACTGTACAAGATGGTTAAATTTTCGCAAATAAATTCACTGAATTATTGTTACGTTGCTAGCATCGGGTCATTTTATAATTTTGAAATTTTGTGTCCCGTTTTAGCAAAAAATTGACAAAGCAACTTATGTTATGAATAATCAGAATCAAATTTAAAAGTGGGAGCAAAAGAACGTCAAAACTCAAAATTGTAAATTGTATAATGCAGTGAATATAATGCAGTAACCAACTTGAGACATGCTGCTCCTTATTTACAAAATAAATACTTCATTTTATGGCGTGAGAACGTTTGTACAAGAAAATAATTCTTGATCTTTATGGATCAGGCAGGGGGCACGGGTCAGTTACAGCTACTGAGAAAATACTGTAATGAAACTGAACGTGTCAGTAACGTGCCTAAAGTAATACTAGACGTCTCCCAAAATTATAGGAAGGGTAGCAACCCTCCAGAAACCGAAAGCTAAGTGTCAACCAGGGGTCACTGAAATAACTAAACACCATCCTGAACTATAGCGGTCATTTTACCTTTCATTTACAACTGGAAGTAGTGGACCATAGTGGAATTAACTCACAGACTTCCGTCATTCCTGCTTTTTCAACAAAAAAGGTCATAAGAGCAAAGGAGTAACATACAGCAAAGTTTTAACCCTGCAAATTCCACAAACACATCCCTGGAAATATATTACGATCGGCAATCAGTAATATATGAATATGCTAACATGTGTACAATGCATCACCAGATAACGCAAATACAATATACTCTGCACTCATAGCAAACCATGAGTAAACCAGGTTTTATATGATGTGGACTTCTCAGCTTATTTCAACACTCAAACTCACTCTTCAGCACTCACATACTCATGGAGTAATAGCGGGTGTCCCAAAAAGTATACAAAAGTCAATCTTCATAATTTTGTTTTCGGGAACATAGCTATGGATGATTCCCTAAAGATTGGTTTGCTTAAATTATGTGTATGTAACAAATCGTGTAATAGAGGGGTTTATTCTATTACCAACAACTTTTGACAAAGTTACAACTACGCACCCAAAATTCTACAAGCCCCTGAATTTGAAACATTGGAATTAGCAGGAACTTGGCAGTATTTTGTCGCTCCTTTTCTAGTAGGTATTTATTCAAGGTCCCATGAAATGATGCTAGAGCTTAGGGTCGTATGAAAGTATACCAATGACCCCCTGCTGACCCCCTGCTGACCCCCTACTGACCCCCTACTGACCCCCTACTGACCCCCTACTGACCCCCTGGTGAACCCCTAGGCCTACTGACCCCTGGTGAACCCCTACTGACCCCCCTACTGACCCCCTGCTGACCCCTATTGACCCCCTGCTGACCCCTACTGACCCCCCTGGTGAACCCCTGGTGACCCCCTGGTGAACCCCTACTGACCCCCTACTGATCCCCCTACTGACCACTTCCTGATCATAATTCTAACATATAGCTTGTAAAGTTGAAACTTCAGAAATAAAAATATGATCACTGGAAACTTCTCCGGCCTTGCACATGATATTCGAAATAAATAATTAATGGATCTGCAATTCACCGACATTTTGGGCGACTTCGACATACATGGGTATCAAAATTTTACAAAATTAGTAAAATGAAAGTACAAAGGCTTTGATCCATTAAGTTTAAGGGCCGGATTACACAACCGTTTAAGGTCGACCTTGAGCCCTAGGTGCTCCTTAAAACGGCCCAAACTGCAGTTTAAGGTCCACCTTAAAATTCCGTATTACCCAATGTGCTCCTTTGAGGCGATTTTAAGGTGCTCCTTAGCGAGTTAGGTCGACCTTAAAATTCCCGAAAAATCGGTATTACCCAATCTACCTCGTCCTTAAGTTGGTCCTTTAGCTGCTCCTTAAACGGCGAATTTTTAAGGTACCTCCAGCTCGTCCTTAAAACCAGTAGGTGCTCCTTAAACCACACGTTATATGTGATAATAATTTGGAGCTACATCGTTGTCACAAAAGAAGAGAAAAATTCAATAATTTTAATTTGCTGATAGCTGATAGTTTGCGGTCCGGCTGTGATCAGTTCAAAAAGCAAAAACAGCCAAAATCATTAAACAATTTACCTCCATAATGTGGTGTGTTTTATTGGGATTCGTAAACGGTAAAATTTGTGAACGGTAAGACCGATAATCAGCTCTGGAATTTGTGTACAACATTTTATTTATATTTAAGTATTCAATCTCAATTCAGCAATTAGGGTAAACAGAGCTGGCAGTGACAGCTCTCATGTTTTTGGAACTGTGTGAGTGCCCCACCGTAGGCTTCAATCACTCAAATTGACAATAGGTCCATTATCCAGCAACTGTGTTTGATTGACTGATAAGGCATGTTTATTTTTTAACGAGCCTCATCAATCATCATTGCAAGATATTTACTCACTAGCAGTAACATCCATTTCACTGGCACCGAGCACATTCAAACCCATCTATAATTTAGTTTGCAAACAGATTCAATTTGCATCTGACTTCTAGATTTAATTTCACTTCCATATGACTTCCCTTATATGGTGGTCTCTACCATATATGGAACTGCTCCTTAACTGAGTTGCTCCTTTGATTTGGGTAATCCCAGAAAGTGTCAAAGGAGGAGCTGCTCCTAAGATGCTCCTTAGCGTTTGAGGACGACCTCCTCCTTTACGGTTTAGGTCGACCTTTACGAATTGGGTAATACCGATTTTGCTAAAGGAGCACCTACAGGAGGTGCTCCTTAGAGCTCCTCCTTAAACTTCGAGCCTCTTAGGTCGACCTAACACGAAAATTGTGTAATCCGGCCCTAAGTATTAGGTATCAACTCTACATGTCTAAAGTAGACTCTACATGTCTGAAAGTAGAGTTCTGACCCTAATTTGACCATATAAGACGCCACTCAGTCGACATCAGTTGACGTTAATGAATAATGATCTTACCTCGTAATGTTTCTTCCCCCGTCATCCTACTTTTCTAACTGTTTTAACTTTGACTGCGTCCTGTTCTGTTGTTCCCAGTGGTAAGCTGAAATGATGTTGTGTGACCACAAATTCATCGATATTTAGCAGAAAAGCAGAGGTTACTGATGGAACAAATTGACAAATTGTGGTTTTTCCTGCCAAGTCGCGGATTTCCGATTCATTTCATGAATAGGAGAATGTTTGGGCTTCGCCCGATTTTTGAGCTTATGTTTCCGCAAAAGCACTAGAAAAGTGGAACAAATGATGTATTCTTTGGCTGGTCATCACTCATTCACTCGTCAAGGAAGATGAAGCAGAAGTAGGAGGGGATAAGATGTGGCCGAAGTAAGGGACTATGAGTAGGAGGAGCTGGTCATCACTCTTCAAGGAAGGCGAGTGATAACCAACCCGTCCTGCTGGAGCTAGTGATAGACACGGTTTGACATACACTCGAATATGGGCGGGGTCTTCAGACTACCAAGTTGATTCATACCGTTGCCAACGCTGTGAGCAAGTATAACTGACTCATGGGACAGAGGATTGGGCTGGGTCCTTCTAACAGACCCGTCAGATATACAGCATCACAAATGTTTCAACTAGATAGTCTGAAGACCCCGACCATATTCGAGAGCATGGTCAATCCGTGTTCATCACTAACTCCAGTAGGAAGGGCTTGTCATCACTCGTCAAGGAGGAAGTGGTAGCAGTGAGAAGGGTTGATCATCAATCGTCAAGGAAGGCGTGGTAAGAGTAGGAGGTGCTGGTCATCACTCGTCAGGAAGGCGTGGTAGGAGTAGGAGGGGCTGGACATCACTCGTCAAGGAAGGCGTGATAGGAGTAGGAGGGGCCGGTCATCACTCGTCAAGGAAGGCGTGGTAGGAGTAGGAGGGACTGGTCATCACTCGTCAAGGAAGGTGTGGATGGAGTTGGAGGAGCTGGTCATCACTCGTCGAGGAAGGCGTGGTAAGAGTAGAAGGGGCTGGTCATCACTCGTCAAAGAAGGCTTGGTTGGGGTAGGGTGGCTGGTCATCACTAATCACTCGTCAAGGAAGGCTTAGTTGAAGTAGGGTGGCTGGTCAGTGGTCATCACTCGTCAAGGAAGGCGTGATAGGAGTAGGAGGGGCTGGTATCACTCGTCAAGGAAGTCGTGATAGGAGTAGGAGGGGCCGGTCATAACTCGTCAAGGAAGGCGTGGTAGGAGTAGGAGGGGCTGGTCATCACTCGTCAAGGAAGGCGTGGTAGGAGTAGGAGGGGCTGGTCATCACTCGTCAAGGAAGGCGTGGTAGGAGTAGGAGGGGCTGGTCATCACTCGTCAAGGAAGGCGTGGTAGGAGTAGGAGGGTCTGGTCATCACTCGTCAAGGAAGGCTTGGTAGGAGTACGAGGGGCTGGTCATCACTCGTCAAGGAAGGCGTGGTAGGAGGGGCTGGTCATCACTCGTCAAGGAAGGCGCAGTAGGAGTAGGAGAGGCTGGTCATCACTCGTCAAGGAAGGCGTGGTAGGCGTAGGAGGGGCTGATCATCACTCGTCAAGGAAGGCGTACTAGGAGTAGGAGGGGCTGGTAATCACTCGTCAAGGAAGGCGTGGTAGGAGTAGGAGTGGTCAACAAATGTAATGAATAATGACTCCACCCGCTGTGTGGGGCTTTATATATGTGTCTGTTGACACCCAATCAAACATGACGAATGCGCACATTCCAACCATGTGACGTTGACACCATTCGTAGCTCATGAAGTATGACGTACGCATTCCACATTCCAGCCATATGACGTTGACACCATTCGTATGTTATGACGTATGACGTATTTTGATACGTACGCATTCCACATTCCTGCCATATGACGTTGACACCATTCTCGAGAATGTGTGATTCCCACAGAACGGATGTGGTGAAATGCATGATGGATGTGGTGAAACATAGACATACTATTGATGGCCCAGAGCATCAAAAGATATCTAAGAGGCCGATAGCTTTATCTGGCCCAAAACACTTGGTTATATTCTGTAACACACTAGCTACATTTGGTAACACATTTTCCTAGTAAGTTTGAGCTTTTGAGGACTTTGATCATCGTCACTATCTATTTATGGCCAATGGGAGTATCTTTAAACTAGAAACAATAATCCAACTTTGTAGGGAAACGCTGGTTACATTTTGTAACAATTTGTTCCACTTTTGGCAAAACATCACATGCAATTCTTACCTCAACATCAGTTCAGACGAGATTCAATGGCCAGCACTTCACACTGGGCAGGTTTACTACAAAGTGCAAAAAAAAATCCCAAGCAGAAGCCAGAATCGATCATATTCGGGTCACGGGTGTCGGGACGCACAACCAAAATCTAAATCAGCCGAAATAAACACCGAACGGGAAACGAAATAAACTCGAAACGAAATAGGTACATTCGAAATACACTCGAAACGAAATGTACTCGAATTTACACACAAATACACGAATTTCTGTGACAGCTGTACACCGCGGTGTTTCAGGAGTGTGAGAAAAAACGCGCGCGTTTCCTACAAGTCAACAACCAATCAGAAGCGATCACGTGACGGCGCTAAACCAATCATGCGCGTGCACTGGCGACAGCGTGACTACAGGTATCATAGAAGGAAGTGTGTATCTGGTACCAGGGCCGTAATTCTCAATTTTGAGTTGGGGGGGCTGGGCGAGCGAAGCGAGCCCGGAGGACGGGGTCCATGCGGAGTATTTTTTGATTCGTACGGAGCCCCCGAGGCAGGGTCTGGGGGCGCAGCCCCATGTCCTCCAGGGGCAGAGCCCTGGCTAGGGGGCGGAGCCCCCCGGAAAATTTTTGGGTTTTTGAATGCCTGAGAATGAATTTTGGGCAACAGAAATGGGAAGGAATCGTGAAGATTATGAGTGTCAGACAATGGCACTTTGACTAGTCTTGAGCAAGTTTTCATGTTAAAAACCTGTGGAATTGTGTAGAACATACTGTGCCTCATAATCAGCCGTGTCTTACTGATGATCCAAGTTTGCTATCCCAGAGCACTCGTTGGTTTTTAGACGTCAAATTATTATGATCATATTCTACAGTAATCCATTCCAGTAGGTATGTCACTTTCATCTATGAACATGTTATGAGCTTATGATCATGATATTTAGTTATTACTTTCTAACTATTTATTATCATTTTGTCAACTAACTATGGAGACATGCCACATGGATTGATTACAGCACTTCTGTACTGTCGTTTGTAGATGAAAATACCATGATGAACCAACAAAATGGCCTATATGAAGTGTTGATATGATTTTGAAAACCTTCATAATTACGAATGATGTATCAATATCATTCTCTAAAGTTTAAAAAATCAGTTAAGTTGTAAATTTTGATTGGAAGGTATAATTTTTTCGAGTCAGTTCAAAATCTTGGGGGCTTCATAGAAGGAAGTGTGAATTACGGCCCTGTCTGGTACATTCGAGGCATCTCAGTGTAACATTTGCGCTTGTGGTTTGGAATGTATCGTGTATTCGTGTATAACATCTGTTAAGGGTACCTACTGTAATTATTCTTTTGTACCAAGATTTTTGAAAATAAGATTAAGCGTTCTTTCTTTTTAAAAAGCACTTTGACTTTTGTATCCAGCTCTCTTGACTCGAGCAACACAACTTTCAATACCATGGCATAATTGTGTACTGTGTAGTCATATTTCCATATTAAATCATATTTTATCATTGCATTGGGACCGTGTTTACATTTCTTGATTTCTCTTAAGTCTCGATTTGTAATCGAATTGTTTCAGGCTAATTCTTTCCATAGCCTAGTGAACATCGTCCAATACTCTGAAAAATGCGAAGAGAATTCGATCTGATATTGTACTGAACCTCATCTAAATTAAATCAGAGAGGAAGTTAATGTTCCAATCATTCTGTTCCAGCGATTCTTTTGATTCATGTATCATCTATCAATGTTTCTTATAAGATGACTGATTAACTGTTCTGTTTTTCATTTTCCTTTGTTCCGAATAGATAAACCTCTTGATTTTCCTCTGCCTTCCTAATTTTATTCTGCAGACAGCCATTTGTTAAAAATTTGTTGCATCGAATTTATGAATTTCGATTGTTCCCACACCCATTCTTGAAGCTCTGAAGGCCGACAAAGCCACAGAGTCTTGACCTATAGAAGTATGGAACAAGAGAATGAAAGTTCATGTTTTGGTAGGTATAACTTCACTTTACTGTAACATTAAATTTTATACTGGTAGGCATAACTTCAACTGTAACAATTGTACTCTGTCCAGTGCCCTCACTCTACTCAGATGATCTCTTAAATTGGTAAAAAGAACGGAATTCCTTACTTTCGCATATTTTCATTTCAAAATATCTCCTTATGTTCATATCATCATCTCATAAATTTGCACTTTCCAGGTGAGTATTGAACATTTGAATTATAATTATTTATGTGGTGATGTACACATATTCCTATCTCATCCTTCTATTCATATCGTGAATAATTTGTGTTTCGATTGAAAGTATGAAATGAAATGTATGTAGATGGACGCATAAAATCGTACAAAGGTACAAACGTCTTATTTTTGCAATCAAATGTGTGTGTCAATTTACACACGTCTCATCTTCCCCTCTGATCGTATTGGCACAGTCCATGACCCGCTTAGGTGAAATCCTCCCATCTCCATGTTGTGACAGCGTGAGGCCCTGCACGATGCACATAGACTGATGTGGTTAAACCGATGTCTTAGGATCTAACAAGGTTAAATCGCCGTCATAGGATTTTGAAACACGCCTCTCCAATCAGCCTGTTTTAGTAGGAGACCTGCAACAAACAGCAATCCTATGTCTACCCACCATGTCTTGGTTTGGGTTGACAATTCGAGCTCGTTTACTCTAGTTAGTAGATCAAAATTTTATCTTCATTTAGCTCACCGCTGTGATTTGTGCATGATGTGTTTTGGATATTAGTGTGGATTTTCGGTTGACCATTATCAATTTTATCGAGCATAATCACAATTTAGAGAAACCCTTCAGACCGCAACTGCTTTGGCGGTTAACTGCGGCGTTCAGTAATCAATATTGATTATCTTGCATGAATTTGCCATTCGGTAATATTTTGGTGAATATTATCACAATTATTCATAATATGCCCGTCATACATAATGTGTATGATCTCCATTGAGATACACACGCAGCAGTCAACACACCGCAAATATCGACACAACCACATAACCACAGCACCTTATCTCACACTTACACACATCTTACACTCACAGGGGGTGTAGCGGACAAATCCTTACAGTGTGCTATCCACTGATAAGGGGCAAATGTGCTCATGTTACAATCACCACTTGTTGCATGCCCTGTCAGTGTGATAATGATAATCTGTGTTGGCTTTGTTATCCTATAATACTTGGCATTAAATTTGTCTTGTGTTCTGTTGATTTGTTTTGTTTTCTCGAAAGGATCGTTTTCATTCGGAAAGTCATGTTATGATGAAATTCTGCCATTGTGTAAAGATTGCTAGACTGATAAAGACGCTTAAATTTACTGTCCGCTCGTAAATTCCATCGAAAGTGCAGCAAAATTGCGCATCTATTATCAATCCCTCCACCAATCAAGCGATCTGTTCACATAATCCTCTGCCGATACTTCGAGAGGATCCTAATATGATAACGATTATTTTGCAAATTCAAAGAAACAGAATGAGATTTTATCAACCAGTTACTGGACAGCTGTACCATCTAATGCACAGATATAAGTGTGTTTGAGAGCCGTGCACGCCCTCGAATGGCTACGGCGTTACGTACACGGCTCACAGAATGATAAGGTAATAATTTATAAACTGAAAGGCGTGCCCCATGTAGTACATATCCTTTATAGATCGTCATCGAATGCAGCCAGGTGGTACCGAATCCAGTTCCAAATACCGCCCTTTTGCTGCACCTCCTGGACGTTCCCTTTTTCACAACGCTTTCAGCTGTAAACTTATTGACCCTAAAATATGAGTTCAAAGCGTCCGGAAATCATTGGTTAATCGAAGAGCGGAAGGCATACTTTATGTACACATAGCTTCAGATATCCCTTTGATACGTAGAGATCGTAGGTCCAGTCCCCGGCTTAATATTTCACAACGTGTGTGCTGGTAGTTGAGTTGGTAGTTCAGAACTTGTGAATCTCATTGAATTTCACTGTTCATAATTTTCTGTAATGCGATATTTTCTGTACAAACTACAAACCGTACCAACTATTACTATGGAATAATTTGTGAAAACTATACCCTGACATGGACATCATCATGTAGCATCATCCAAGTCTTCGTTTACTAATATAGAGATATTGCTAATGACATGTTTTTCTTTATACCTCCCCCTATAAATTTATCCATTCATAAAATGTACTATTTTCTGTTTTTATGATACCCCATTTGGATCCCTTTTTTGGACTAGTGGTCCTATCGACCTGCACTGTCACCCTCTTGGTTTACCTCCGAGTCCAGAGGCAAGATCGTAGCAAATTTGATTTGTATCTAGGTACCTTAATTTATTCTGTTTGCTGTTTAGTAACTTGTAAATATTCGTTATTCCGTGCTACCTATGGAATAAATGAGTAACTTTCCGTCTCTTCGACCCGATCTTTTATCGGTGCCGTATTAGCTTACCCAAGGTTCATTTTTCATTATTTGATCAATCAACGCGCGAGTTGACCGTAAACTCGTGCACTGGTTGGCCGAATTCCTACGGGTAAACTAACACCTCAACTATCTCATATGTAGCTGATATTATGGCGGAAGCTGTGGGAGATTTAGTGGGAGAAGCTGCTGCCCTTGGAGATGAGGAGGACTTTATGGAGAAGATACCGCTCATCAGACTTGAGATACAGGTAACGGAAGGGTTCCGTACTGACCAAACTATCGCGACATATTTGAAAATAGCCAATATTAAGATTCCCAACTGAGTCTATGAATTATCACTAATCATGGACACTTAATCTACTTTTTATTCGCCAGCTTACCATATCATCCCTTGTCCCTCTATATTTTCCATATCCTCCATTTTCTGATTCAAAATGAATAAACATCAATCCCCTATCATTGCAATCACCCCGCTTTTCTTTCAGATGCGACCTCCAGGTCATTTCGAGAAGCTACAGGCGAGTGTTGGAAGTAAGTAAACTATCGTATACAAATCATCCTTCATCAAACAACTCTCATTTCGTTTTCACAGTTCCCGTGAAAATTATATATTATAGGAGACCGAATTTCACCACATTTTGTTGGACAGTACACTCTCGTATAGAGAGACCGAATTCAGACATGTAATACGCTTGTCGGATTAAGTCATGGTTGTATTTAAGTCAGTAGATGTCACTAGCGCAGACTGCTCATTGTCTGCAGCCTGAGTTCCACAGAGCACACATATATTCTGGTTACCATGGTTGCTGTATCCATGGCAACTAAACGCGCTAGTCAGTAGACATTCTAGCCTTTACGGAACTCTGACAATCCCTCGCTATTCTAGAATGACGAGTAATCTAGTGTGAGGGAGGATAATGAAAAACATAACTCCAAGATCTATCCCTCAGCGCTCCGTAGCATTAATTTTTAAATTATCTATAATATATATATAATATAAAGCACACTTGGTAGTCTTCATCGCCTTTTTCTCCCCACTACGTATATCATAACAAGCTTCTGCGCAGTGTTTACAATTAAAAAGGTGTATAATATTATTCTGTCCTTCAACAGCTCTCTGTTTTTTATATTCCTTCCCTCTTAGCTTTCATATAATACAGAAAATGCTGACATTATGAGCTCCCAGCGGCTACTACTACATTACTTCTAATATAATCTAGTGCAGGTAAATATGCTCACCATCTTCAGCTTCAGTTATATGTTGTTTTGCTTCTTCATAGTCTTGGGACGTTCCGTGTAGCCTGTTATCACGTTCAATGTCATTTATTATTATCGTTGAGTTCACATATTTCCTCAATAAATTGTTATACGAGCAACGTTTAGGGATTCAAATAATTATGTGAAACCTTTACTTTTGTAGTGCCGCGAACCCTTTCTACAACCGTGAAAGCCGTTGTCATACTATTTCGATTGTGATTCCTCTGTTAATTTAGGAAATGAAGTCAGAGGAATAAATAATTGCCAACTTACTGTCTCCAGCTTCATTTCCAAATCAAGTGTACTACTGTATGCCACTGATTTCTTACCATAAGCACAGCTTGAAGTGACTGCAATTTATAGAAAGTGATCCAAGGCGCGGCGCACCCCAATTCCGTGAACAATAATTTTCGCCCGGCATCTTGAAAGGCTGGTTCTGCTAGATCGAGACATTTTACAAATCTTTGTCTCTCAGTGACAGTTTTAATACAGGCTTACAGAAACATAGTACTTCTAATAATAGATTAGGCTTCTGTTGAATTGAGTAGCAATGTAACATCCGAAGCCGATTCATCCGTATTAAGGCATCAATTATAGTGATGATTGCAATTTAGAAATCTATGTTGCACACAAGCCCCAATTTTGTTGAATTGCAATATCAGCCGGCATCTTGAAAGGCTGGCTCTATTAAGATGGAGGCATTTTGCGAATCTTTGTCTCTCAGAGACAGCTTTAATACAGGCTTTCAAAAACCTAAAAGTTAAAGTTTAGGTTTCTGTTGAATAGGGTAACACCTGAAGCCAATTCCTCTGTATTATACCAATTGTTCTCAACAAAGTATCGCTTAGTGATCATTGCTCATTGCAATTTTGAAGTTATAATCTATGTCGCGCGCACCCCAATTTCTTGGAACAACAATTGTCACCCGGCATCTTTGTCTCTCAGTGATAGGTTATTAATTCAGAAACCTTTAAGTTAGGTTTGTGAGTTTAACGAGCAACAATGCAACCATTTATACCCTTTTTTCATTTCTACACATTAATTAGCCTTATTCAAACCTTTAAATTGCTAAATGTAGTTGTGTAACTGCAAACAATTCACCACACGTAGCACTATGGACGTTGCAAACAAAGGGCAATTGTTCCGGTTGTTGTGAGATGTGAGTGTTGTTGTTCGTGACCCGAATTGTGAGTGTTGTTTTTCAATGTACACAATATTATGACCCTGCTGCATCTTCAAGCCAAACAGACCTGGTGGAGTGTTTGGCAACGTGCTTAGTTATGGAATTCTCTCCTTGTTACCATTATTTTAGCATAAACCTTATTTCCAGATTCCATTATAAGTCCTTGAAGCTCATTGCTCCGTAGATCTGTACAAGCAGTTATTACTCGTCATTTACAACTGTCATTAATCAACCCAACCTCTTGCTTTAGTCTGTGTACTTATACTGTCAGTATGTGTAATGGTGTATTGTGTCAATAATTTCAAATTTTCATTTGAACGTGCCACAACTTTCAAAATTCTTGTTCAAAATGCACAGACTTATATTGCTTCCATTTCATTCTCATTTGATGTTTGATTATATTCCATCTGTCTAGTAACATTGAATTGTTAATTCTAACCATGAAGTATGAAATTCGTCGCGAAACCCTTGTCATGGAAACTAATAATCCCATAATTTTTGACGAATTCTAGCATTGAGTTGATCATCGTCGTCCCAGGGCTTTCAACTATGCATTGCCAATAATCGGAATTCTATATTATTCTTCTTTTACGCTTGATTTTACTGCAACCCTCAAGTACCGTTGTCTTATCAATAGCTGATATAATGATCGCAAATATGTTGTAGATAATTATTCGGAGATCAAGGCAATGAATCAAAGTTTTCAGCACTCAAAGTGTCGTGACAGTGTAAAAAATCAATTTTCGCCATATTTCCCCAGGCCATGAATGATCCACTAAAATTTTTACAATTAGTTGGTAGCGCTGTTGATTGAGAACATGATATAGAGCTACAGTTCCTGGAAATATCTCGCTGCTCGGCTTGTTAAACAAAGAATCGAAGCTGAGGGGCTCCGTACAGGCAATCACCAATGCGACATAATATGCCATTAAGGCCGAGATTAATAATATTTAAGTTTGTTACTTCGTTGAATCTCGGTGAAATGTAACAAGAAATATTTGTCTTTGTGAACATTTGCTCCCGTAGAGCTGGCAGCTGGCTTCTCTCTCAAATCTGAATCCGACAAGTCGGCATATAGCGTTGATTTTGTTTTGAGGATCCCTGTGAAAATTTCCGAAAACTTATTCTAAATTGCTGAAATTAGTGTAGTGTTACCAGTAAGGGTTGTATATGCTGAATTTTTGAATAAATAATTTATGAGTGAAAACGTTGGCCAACTGTTTAATGCATAGGTTTTTATTGACTTGATCATCAAAAATGTTCAATCACCGGATCTAAATTTTTTTCATGCGTTAAAATCATCAAATTCCGTATTCCACAGAAATCTTCGCTGTCTTCAAAATATCAGAACTATGCTAGCTGATAATTTTAAATTTACATTTATAACATACTAAATCCACGCACAGCTAATACCTATGATAAATTATGATTCGGGCGTTGTGGTATTGGGAGAGAGATCGCCGCGCGGCGGTGAAGTGAAGACGCCTCACAACATCCTCATTCTTCAGTCCTCACAACATCCTCACAGCCTCACAACATCCGCATTATCTTCATATCCGGGGGTTGGTAGCAGCGATATAGAAAACCTGCAAGGCCCTGCTGAGATCCGGTATCTCTCTCCAACTTTTAAACAGGGTGTACCCAAAACAACGTACTTTATAGGAAATAACACTGTCTGATAATACTGTATTATATGGTACGGGTGTTGAGTATTGTAAGTAGATAAGATGTTGGAAGTAGTATATAGAATGTCTGATATTAGAAAATATATGAAGTAAAATGTCTGATTCTTTTAGGCTGCATCTACAGCTTTCAGCCAACAAAGATTCTCCAACTCTCCCGTAGTGTCGTCGTGAATAACATTCTTCCTTGAACTACGTTAAAATACAGCCCTGCGAGCCCATTGTGATATATGGCAAAAATTTATGGAAGCCATTGCAGTACACTTTAAACTTAGTATATATGACAAACTGACAGACCGACAAACTGACAATATATATATAGGAAGACATGCCCTTTGCGAGCCTTGCCCGGGCTTCTTTCAATGTTATGGAATCCAGTCGTCGATTTTAACCGTAGAAATGCTGCTACTATATTCGCACGACTATCATACCTTTACGATGATATAGCGAAGCTCTCAGCAGCGCAGTGTGCAGGGTAGATCTTATAAGTTTGTGTTATATAGTTTAAGACATCTTTTAGGTTTTTACTCATTATTAGTTCCCTCTGAAAGATGAGTGCTTGCTCACACCGAATATTAAACTGTTTACACTTAAGCAGCTCCGCGCAGGTTTTAATAGCTGTTACTCACACAACTCTTATAATAATACCTGCAGGAGTACTCTGAACACTCCCACTTCATACAACATATTATTTACACTTATTAGAAAATCCAATGTAAATATCTCATGAAGCTGCAGCTATTTACATATAATATTTTTAAATGCCTCCACTATATATATATATAGTCTAGCGCGGATGTAGAAATATGAGATACTTCTAATTATCGCCTCCTAACGCCTGAATTAGCTACGTGCACCACGTGACCATTGCGCGCGTGAGCACGTGCGTGGTGCGCGTTCAGTCACGTGACACGTGTTGTCATGACAATATATTAGGTATGTTCTCAGTGCATTTCTCATAACACCGCAATGTTTTCGTGACATCGTAAACATTCAAATATTTCGACTTTTTCAAGCCCTGAAATTCCCTGGAGCGCGTTAAAATGAGTTAGTTATTGTTTATGATTTTTAATATGATGTCAGGTGTCCACAATCAATTAAGAGGTTTGATTGTTTTCATTTCGAGTTTTTCTTGGAACATTCTGCAAATAATGTTAATCAGTTATCGCATGCCACTTCCCAACTAAAAAACTTTTTCGTGTTTCTATGTTTCATCAATTACATACTTTCTTGATTGATAATTCATAATGATATCAAAAGATTATTTTAATTTCGAAAACTTTAGCCAAGTACAAGTTTATAAACCGATAATATTATCATTTAAGTTTGCATAAGGGGATCACAATACCCGAAATACACTTTATCGCTATATCGTAGCTCTAGTCACGATACGAATATTGTCATATAATTTGCCCATTATAACTAAGCACAAAAAGTTTCATTGAAGCCCTGTACTGTAATAATATGTCACTGAGTTCTTTGTTCATTTTATAACGAACGGGTTCATAAATGCCGTTGGACTTTTTGTATCAATTGCTGGGAATATTCGGACAATACGAGTAAGCGACTGCGAGACTCGAGCCTTGTGACGACCTGATGACTCAGGCAGCTCCATTTGCCATCATTAATATAAATCATAACATGGTGTGTGTGTATATGCCAGGCTTTCATAATATTGATGTTTCGTTATGTTATAGCGACGCATTTCTCTCGTTACACAAAGGTAGCTCAGCTTTTTGTTATTCCGAATTTGGGGCAAACAATTCTCGGTATAACTATAAGGTGGTAGAAAGTGACTTCATTATGATTGTCCGTGTTACCGTGCCGAGAAAATCGTCGTTTCTCAAAGGTATTCAAAAATTGTTGAAATACGTGAGGTATCAATTGCCCTATTGGGATTTTTGCGGCGGTCAATTCACGCTACTGAGACCGATGACACATCAATTAAATTCATATCTGACAGTCACAAAGTCAAAACCTTTCGAGTTTCTCTTATCTGAAAGCGCGCCTGCGTATCAAATTTTGATTGCTGAGGGACTAGGTTACATAATTCAATATGTGCTGCGCACAACAACGATTCAGACTTCGTTTTCCTTTGACATATCATTTTTCAACCTATCGCCTCATAAAATTAATTTCAATCGTATTTATTTCATCTTAAAATTTTACGAAACTTTTCATATTAAGTTAACGTGAATTTTTCTTATACTGAAAAGAAAAGTGTTTTATATTTCCTGCTATTCCAATGGGCTAGGTTGTGAAAATAGTATACATAGTTCTCGCTTAATTAAGATCTAGATGAAAATCTAGGTCGCTGGATGGAAATTTTGCTTGTGCCAATTTTATAATACACGATAAAACCTAAAAAGAACTGCTTTTAGAGGAATTTTAATCACAATCGTGATGCAATAATAATTACCTTGCAGCACCTGGCCGAAAGACATTTTCACCCTTCCTAGTCTAATTATTCGCATGCTCTCTCTTATTCCTTGCCAGGCTGATTCCCGAGAAGTATAAGAATGTCAAAATATTTTCTTGTCTCCAGTATAGGTTTTATAATTCAGTTTCTTCCTGCCTCTTATTCCTCCTCCTCCTCCTCAAATTATAATAATACTCTTAGGAAATACCAGGAATTATTAGCAAAAATAAACATGGCACATAGTTTTCAACGTACTACAAAGCGTAGCTGGAGCTCGTGTCTTCTTTATATGCACATACTCTCTTTGATTACTGTAACACCAACTGGAGAATTCTTTAGCATTTCCACCGAAATTTAAGTAATTCTCTTTGAGTGACAGGTACCCTATGTCACGTTTACCTAGTAATTTTTCTCTGCGAAGTTATTTTATCTGGTCTGATCAGTAACTGTATTCGATCGTAAGCCGCCCGTGACATGCCATTACACTGATTTTTGAGCTCGTAAGGTCCTTGTAGCTTGCTCCCGGGATCAAACTGTTTCGTGTAAATGATATAGGGTCCATTGAGCAAGGTCAATAATTTGTATTTTCTCGAAATACGTAACATATTTTGATCAATTATTTTCGGAAAAATAGCGCGTCCGTTTTTAATGAAATCGATTATGAAGGCGAAAGCCATAGCACAATATTTTTCGAATACTTTTTGACCACATTATTCAAAATCGTAAGTAACAGTTGATGATAGCTCCCGTGTGAATATACGCTCGGAATAACAAATATGCGGCAGCTCGAAATATATGCGGCCCGATTTCGATTCATATTTATAGAGTAACGTTAGGGCATTCTTGCTTTCTTGGGGCAAAGCGAGGGCGTGTTTGACTGTTTGCCTCAATAATGTCCCACTACTCCTTGCCGTAGCCCCAGCTATAATATAGCTGAGGCTATAATATAGCTGCTATATGCACCAAGTATGCCCTTCTTTTGCCCTGCTTTTGTCCCAACTATGCGCCAAGTTTGTCCCAAATATACATCGTTACTAGACCGAGTTGCCTAATATGCTTCAATGAGATATATTTCAATATTTCAATATCAATCGATGAGATTAACTTTGCATAAAAATTGTTTCGTGAAACTGTCGAATCAATTTAATGTTGGATTGACTGTGGAAATAAACCATATTCAATTCATCTTAGAATTATTTGGTCTCCTGAAATTTCCACCCCGACCCCGCAGTCCCTTGAACTGACATCTGATTACACTGTGATGTAAATGTCTTATACCTCACGAACTCTGGCTAATACTCATGAGTAGATTTGTATTTTAGATCTAAATTCGTCGGTCTTATTATCTCATAAAGACTGTTTAAAACATGTCATCTCGGTTGTCACGGTTACATGGTGTATTCCAAGTACTTAACTACTTTCCGAACAGTTTATCTTATTTGCTCATGTTATGCGTGTTCAAGATGTGGTTAGTGGTATCTACATGGATGCGGCGGCAGTTTGAAAATTATTATTTGATAAAATATATTCATTTCCTCTTTGTTGTTTGCAACTCCTTGAACACATTCAAATCAATCCTTATTCAAAAGCAACTTCATTTCAGAATTCGTGCTGGTAATGCACTGTTTTATAAAGCCCGAATAATATGTCATTTCCTAGTGCTCAATCTCCGAGATTCTTCAATCCTCCAAGAGTTCCAGCATTGATGAAAGTAGTTATAAGTTTTACATTCCATGTTCGTGAGGCTGTAGCTGCGTCTACGACTGTCTAAGATAGTTGTGCTGCTCACTGTGCTGTGCTTTACTTTACCCTTTGACACAACCGCAACACTCTCTCACCGCGCATACGAAAACATATATCCAGCATTTTCATATATTCGTCATCACTTCACCATTCAAATTCCTGATAATGACGTCATCGGCGCGACCTTGTGGCGCCGCTACGACTAACATACTACGCATAAATATTACATATATCCCCGGATCATGTGACAGGTCGTATCGCGCGAGAGTGTGTACGAACCCGCTCAAATGACGGCGCTCGCTAAACACAGGAAAATATGTGTTCGATATATTCCAGCGCTCCTCGGGAGTAACATATTACCGGAGGACTCCTGAAGCGATAGGATGAGGGATACCAAGTGAGGGAGTTATCATAGCTCAAAGTGCTCGGATAGTGACGCCAAAGTGCATATTGTTAATGCGAACTCGACCAGCATAAAATGCTGGTAGTGCGATGTCAAAGACCTTGCATCGGATTTTATTTATTGTGCGGTATGTATCCGTTATTTTGTCAGTTCGCTTAACTTTAGAGCGATAGTTCGTATCCGTGTCAGTGCGGAGTTATGCTGCTCTAGCAGCTTACATTCCGTTTTCTGATCCCCGCACGATCTCTTTTATAGTAAATCCAACTTGATACATGCTACTTAGCTCTGTTTGGTCGTTCCTATATAACGAGCTTATATTGTGGAATTTGGACTTTTCATTATAAAAGTTGTTAGGCAATTGTTCTCTCATGGTACGTGGAAATTCTTTAAACTTCTTGAAATATCTCTGTGACACTGCAGTTGCTATACTGGCACATTGATGACGAATTGATAACTCAGAACAGCCTATCGCACTCAGGACAGAGTATCGGCTGCACTCTATTTGAATAATATTACTCTTCAACGCACTTGTACTCATTTTATCAAGAGCATCATGTCCACATGTGCGCAACTAAGGCGACTTAATGGCTTTATCAATGTGTCTTTTCGGCTACTAATGCAATCCATGTCCCGAAAAGACTCCTACATAAACTGCCCAGCACGAACGCGCGCATAAAAATTGTCCTTAATAATTGTCCTTATATTTAATAATATCTTTCTCTCAAGTATGTGACATAATATATTACGCTACATATATAAATTAAAATTCTATTTGACTAAGTAATCAAATACTCGAGTACTAAGTAGGGAACTCGGGCTACTGCTGCACTTGGGCTATTCTATATATTGTTGATTAGTACAATGTAACAGCATTCCAGTAATAACTTTTATCAGAGGTGGCTGTTAGACGGTCGAATACCTAGACTCCGCAGCGGGTAACGAATTAACCGTTCTGTGTCATCAACACACCAGTTCCAGCTATGATAATGACGTCATGAGAGCTCTGCCATTGAGCTGCTCTATCTGCTGAAAGATTATATTAATAAATTAGTTGCATTGTGCACCTCAAGTAATGCTGAGTGAAGTAGAGATACTTCCCTGCTCTTATATATACAACAGGGCGGACCGTTTACTGCGCTAAACAACAGCAGTAGTAGGTGATAGATGCATGTTGCAGAGCTGTATATTGGGTGATTGTGACGTCATAATCAGGCGTCAAAGTAGTAAACTAGTGACACCAAACCAGCTACATTTCACCCGCAGCTTATAGGAATGCTCGTGGTCCGCTGTAGATAACAGTGTCTATCGTGTTCAACAAACGGTTTTAAAACACGTTTAATACCAGCTAGACTGGGAGTGAGTCCAAGGTCTGTACCGGACGCGCCGCGCACACTGTAATAAGCAGTACATAGTGATTTCATTATCATGGTTTAGAGTGGCGAGTTGGTGACGTCATTGTCAGGGGTAAGAGAGGAGAGTTGATGACGCGATCCGACTGCCATATTTACCCTGCGCGCAGACCGCTGCAGATATTAGCAATTAGCCACTCTGGTCATGTGCCCTTGTTACTATTCAATATCCCTACCTGGATATTCATTGTACATATTCGAATACCAATATCCTAATTGAATATTATAAATCAGCGCCATTCAAATCAGCTTGTCCAGACATAAACACGGCTCTTTACAAGCTTTACAGGCAGAAGAACAGTGGAAATGCTAATTCTGCTGCTTTGATTGGTCCGCTAACATATATAAGAGAGAATGTTGACTGGTTCGAGTGCGTACTACGACACGGCTACAGATGCAGCTGTACGTATTTGCGACAATTCGTTAGTGACAAGGTGTACCAATAGGTGCCTACAGTTTACTAACTCCTCACTTACTTCACTTACTTCAGCGCTGATTCGCATTACTGCTTGTTAGTAGGTGTTAAGAATCACAGGTTCGCCTTTCAGTATATAGTAAATAGTTGGGTGAACTTTATCCAATATATACCCTCATTAGTCATTATCGTGGTAGTTATAATACTTTCCGAGCGATGTAGATAATAATACCTTGGAACTCTTAACCAAATTTCTCGGCTCCCTTCTTCCCTTGGACCAATATAAAATGAAGTAGCCAGTAGCCACATTCCGTGATCGAGCATTATGATAATTAATATACGTTCTCACTTTGAATGCTGTGCAACCGCCTCGACTTCGTCTCGTCGACATCAGCACAGCTCTTTCAGTGAGAAGGTATTAATCTATTACATTAGCGACTGGAACAGTAACGAGCCGCGCAATGGTCTTTTCGACTGATGTGATCATCAGCATTATCAAGACCAGCATCTTCATGCGGCTATCATCAGCATGTTGCATGTGTCAGATTATTCTCATCTTTGAATCATAATCTTTCACTATTTAGTATTTTCCCTACATTAGATCATGCAACTCGCTATTATCGAGATGATACATTGGACATTGTGTGTCCTTCGAACGATCTATTCTGACTCGATTAGATCACGCAAGTTTCATTTTTCTGCAATCCTGCGACCAGCAGGAGCTCTGTCACGAAAAATTTGGAGTACACTTACGAACTATGTTACGAAGGAAATGCATGAAGTTACGAATGAAATGCATGGTGGCTCACACGAACTTAGTTTACGATCTTCTTATCTCAAAAGTTACGATCTTCTCAACTGAGTTACGAACTTCTATTTTTTGTCTTCGTAAGTCTCCCACGTGACCACTTTAATCGGCGGATAATAAGTCACGTGACTCTTAAAGTCTTCGTAACTCCTACGATCTTCTTAAGTTAGTTCGTAACTCGGGTAAAAATCATAGAAGTTCGTAAGTGCACCTCAAGCTGTACTTACGAAGGTTTTATAGTTCGTAAATCCGCAGAATTTGGTTTAGGTGCTAAGTCAAGCAAATCATCTCATAGATAATCAATGATATAATCAAATCATGAGATCATTTTCCATGGCATTGGGGGGAAGGATGGTATTTGGCTGAAGTCAGATCTTACCTAAAATTAATGATTGAATCTCGAAAAGATTTCCAGCATTTTGTATTCCAATTGCTCGTTAATTGTTTTGGATAAGTCAATTGCTCAGTAGTTCAGAAGGTATTCATAGAGGTATAATTGTACCTAGAGGTAATTGTACCTATTATGGAAAGGGTAGTATTTTGCCTTTGGAACAAACATGATTGATCTTTGTTTCAGTTAAGTATGGACTATGGATCCTGGGGATTGAACTTTGCGTAAAACCTAAGAACTGAAGAGGCGGTGAGGCACAAACTGGAAGGTGTAATGAATTCCATGTTCAAACAATAAATAATAAAACACTAATTGCCAAGTTCCACAACACGAATAACCACAACGAGCTGACTTTTTAATGCAAAGTACTTTCAAATCATCATCATCAGTGCAAAAGTCATTGAGTTACCTCAAATTTGATTGTATAAAGTAGCGTTGTAAAGTACACAATGTCCTATAATAACAAGCTATTGACCTGTATGAGCCTCTGCTTCTCCGGTGATCAAACACGATCTCAGCGATAGGGTAATTGTCCCATATTAGGCATGGTGTATAGTGTACTTCATCTATATATGGTAGTCATTATCCAATCACGTGGGTCAGATAATTTAATCAATTTGTGGTAACCTTCTTCGTAAAATGCCGTTCGTGTGAGACACATTCATGAATTTCGTTCGTAGAGTTACGAAGCAAAAGTTTCGTGTGAGTCACGAGTAGAAGTTCGTAACACTAAAGAAGTTCTTAAATATTTACGAACTATGTTACGAAGATATTTCGTGACGGAGCTCCAGCTGAGCCAAACTAACTAGTGAATTTAATACTGTATCCGTTGAGAGATTTCTTTATTTATTTTCTTTTGACGCTCAGTGGTATAGATAACTATAAGCGCAAATAGAAACGATGTGGTCAGTGGTTCGTCATTGAAAAGAGCCACATCTTTTTAATTTTCATTAATTTTTGTACATGTACAAAGAGTCAAAAGAGCATCAGGAAAATAAATAAAGAGATCTCTCATTGAGGTCATACGACTCTTGTTGAACGACCCGATTCGGGAAATCAGTAATTCTGTATCTTACACTCACAAAATTAGACTAATGCACATAAAACTTAAAATTAGAATTAGAACTTTGATTTAACATTTCAAGTAGATTTTTAAATTATGTATTCGTTTTATATCATTTTGAAAAAAAATAACATTTCAACCATCTTCAAACCATTATTAAAACAATAAATCCACAGATCAGTCTCCGTTGATGAGTTTAACTCAACTCCCTCGCACACCGTTCTAGAACTTTTCTCTCGCACAGGTCTGATTCTGAATTCTGTCACAGGTCTAAATTCTGATTCACACTCAAACTTCGCACACACAAACTCGCTTTCTCACAGCTCCGTAATATTGTTGTTCCTCTCGCTCTTCTTCTTCACCATTCCCTGCACTTGATCTAGCGGCGGCAGCTTGATACGCCACCGCTTCGCCCTCCGCTTGCTCGCCGCCGTTATTCCGCCATTCCGCGCCGCCGCTGCTGACGTCACTCCCGCTCCACCAATCATACCCCCGCTCAGCGATGTCACGTGATGATGGGCGGGCAGATCGCTGCTCGGTATGTCGTTGATGTTAACGTTAGCTAACTTCACGTTCTGTCGTCCGAGCCCCGCAGCGTGTTTGACACTCCCTCCTCCTCCTCCCCCTCCTCCCCCTCCTCCCCCTCCTCCTCCTCCTCCTCCTCCTCCTCCCCCTCCTCTGGTCACGTGCTGCAGTTTCTGCTCCCTCCGCCGGGTCTGGATGGTGCTCCGGATGTTGCGCCGCACGGCGTTAATGATCTCCTTCGTGCGCCGGGTCTGCTCCAGGATGTCCTCCTGTTGCTGGGAGATGATGGCGTTGATGGCGGCGTTCTGTCGGTCTATATCCGACATGGGCGGGGGATGCTGCTCTGCCTTGTCCGATGACGTCACCTGCATGGTATCACTGCCTGGTGACGGTATCTGGGGTGGTTCATGATGCACAGCAGGGGTGGTACTAGGTGTCAGCTTTTTGTTGATACTAGGTGAAGCAACGAAGGTGGTATCTCGTCGGATATGATCACTTCTCATCACCTCAGGTCTCTTTCTCCGAGTGATCCTGTAGGAAACCCTACTAGTCTCCCGATGATCTGCGATACTATCGGACTCTGCAAAGCTGACCTGCACCGTCTTACGGCCCTGCTCATGATGCGCCTCAGGACCACCATATTTGGTATTGTTAATGGGAACCGGGAATCCCAGATCCTCCTGAACGCTGTTCCCGTTTTCCTTCAGCCGAGTAGTGTTTGACGATATTGGAGTTGTAGTATCTAGCTCTATAAGTTCGATTGAGTTGGCGTCAACATTTCTTCCTTCATCGTTCACTATTAGATCCTCCGGTGTTCTAGACTCAGCTTTCATCGGGCTGACAGTGTTGATGGTTCCGTTTTCTGCTCCTCCTGAGTCATTATCACCATCGTTTTCGTTATAATTTTTATCCAAATCAGTGTCTGGATTGGTATTTTTATCTGATATTTCTGCTGAGTCATCCTCAATCGAGATATTTTTCTCAACTTCCGTCAGTTGAATGTCTGATGTTCTGTCTTCATCGTCTATTGACTCGATTTCTGGCTTTTCATTCTGAATTTCTATTGACACAGTGCGAGGGTAATCATTTTCCATGACATCCATCTCACACTCTTCTCCGATGGATGGGTCTGCATGTTCTGCCTCCTCAATACTTGGAGTTTTTCCAACTGATGTTTCTAATTCTGACCGTGGTAGATATCATCCTCTGTGCGAGTCTGGTTGTACTCAATCGATGATAGTTGTTCCGTGATAATGGAGTCGAAGTCCAAGGTAATATCGTCTGCCTCGCTTCGTGAAATGCCCTGATCCTCTGCTACAGCGTCAAACGGAAATATGGCGGAATCCTCGTCTATCATTCCATTTCTTACCTGTCGAAATTTAATGATCAGTCTTACAACAGTCAACATATTATGTTAGAAAGGGATGCATGAATGTGTCTCAGACTCTAACAACGGTTCAGAACTTAATCCCCAAAAAGATGTCAGAACCTTGTTTGGTAGTTCATAGGCCAAGGAGCCTCCAAAAAATTTATCCAAAAAATTCCTTGGGGAGCCCTTCTTTTTTACCCGTTCTAACATTAACGTTACTCAATACTCAGACCTACAATTTTATTGTTTCAGGTGTAATGTTGCATAACGAACAATCATAATTAGTTATTGAAAGGAGTCAGAAACAGCACACGTGGTCTTCATAACAATGATAGTCTTAACTCTAGCGTTTTGATGTTGACCGTTTTCAACATTTGCTCGAGTACACGAATAAACGCTGTTTAATGTTGTGAAGGTATTGTTGCTTCGGTCGCTGACTTATAATATTAATCTTTGTTCAATGTTTTACAATTTACATTAGTTTTGCTTACAGTCTTGAGCATTTATTTCGGTGGCGGAAAAATCAAATACGATATGAATTATAAGTAGTATACGGAATACATTTTCTATGAATTCGATATTAAAGTAGAAATGGAATCATAATTCATTTCAAATGCTCTGCCATGACATATCAAAATACGAGTGTATTCGTGCTAAGACCCACTACAGACAACTCTACTACAACTACTACTACTATCTAGAACCTATAGCGTCCCCCACTACTTCTTATAGAAGTGGTGAGTGCATGGTAAGGCATTTGTGTGCATGTTTCCATCTAATGACGCCAATATACTGCCTTCCTCCCTTCTTTAGGACTCTCACGCGGGCAGGCGTCTGTTAGTGACGTCATTATCATGGTTTAACATGTACTGCTGAGGACGTTGAAGTGCCATGTTATTAGAACAGGGCCCTTATACCTCGTCCTCCGGTCACCTGACCTATCAAAACATTAGGAAGCAGTCTTAGGACTCCTCAGTAGGACAAATCCGCTCATATGCGTTGAATCACTACTTTTTTAAACGCACGTGCCTTAAATATTCTGCTTGTGGTTCGTTGTTTTTTTTCGATTTCGTCACTAAGCTACAGTGTGAAGTTTGGGTTTAAATCATTAAATTGAGCTGTCCAATTATTCGAATCGAATTTACACCCACCCGTATTTTGCATTATTTGCAATTCCTATTTTGCAACATTTTTGAAAAATTACCTCCCCCGGCCCTCCGTCTATATGGGACTGAAAAGTGCGATCGTTGATGTTATGGCCTTGTAAAACCGCCGTTATACGACGCGCTTCGGTGCTTTGCGGCGCAAATTATGCATTTAACGATGTTTTGCATAAAAGTACATATTATGAGCGCGCGCCGCAAAAAATAATATTACGCCGCGCCTGCACTCTTTTCTCCGACCTTAAGATGTAATATATTCCTGCTGAGAATGTAATCTACTAAGAAACTTTAGATTGTTATTGTCTTTCAAGCGTACCTACTTCACATCCACTCTCGTAATGTACCCACACAGAACAAAATATAGACGCCATTATCATGATTAATGCAGTAAGTTTATGACGTTGAACCGCCTATTTTTCAAGCGCGCGTGGTATGACATAGTGGTAAGGGAATAATGCGACGATGGTGTGAGACGAAATGTAATGATGTGATGCTGTTAGTTCGCTAATGGGTGCATCACAAATTTAAGTTGTGCGAGGCCAATTTAGAATGACCTATTTTTCGTTCATTCGGATTTCGGAATTGTTGATATTTTGCATATTTATCTATGTTTAAATATAATTCGGTCAAATTAATTCCACAGTTTTGTGGCTTTATTTACATTCTATGTCACCACTGGTAACCTTACAAACTGGAAATATTATAACGATCATATTTGATGAAATCTTTACGTATGAAAATGAAAAATCAAACAGATACCTAAGTATTCACAAGTACCCTTACTTGTTGTTTATCGAAAAAGAAAGATGAAATATGTGTAGAATCCAGGTACTTGTTTGTGTGTGTGTATTGAGATAATATCTCCCTGGAGCACTATAATTGAGTGTTAATGAATGTTAATGTACATATTACCTCGGGGCTACATACCAGTATATTGCGGCGTGTTGGGTAAAGTAACAGCGTATTAATACCTGCTCACGAAAAATAGGCGGTTATTTTCAACAATTTGGCAGCGCGCACAATGTTAATGACGTCATTGCGACCGCCTATTTATTCTGAGCGTACAGTATGCTTGCGATATGCGACTTGTTATTCTAAGGTTGCTTAGTATTGCTCCCATTTCTTAATGAATTGTACTCCCCCATATTTAGCAGATCTTCTTTTCTTCTACTCAATTTCTTCTCTTCTTCTCAATGCGTCATCTCACTTGCTGCTTTCTCTGCTAATTTCTCTGTGAACTTCACTCTTTCATCAGCAGGCTTAAGGACTGAGGACTTATGGTTTTGCGTCAAGACTTCACACCTTTTACGTTCAAGCTCCTCCTGACCCAAAGGTCAACTGCGCCGCCTACCTATAGGCTATATCTTTATTTCCAAATTAGCTGTATTTTCATGTATTTTTCACGTTACAAACCCTATAATTGAATTTTTTTATTTTCACGTATTAAATATTTAGAAAAATACGCGTATTCTTCTTCAGTAGCAAATGCGTCGTATTTTTAACGATTTTTGGACGTATTTATTAACAACTCTGTTGATAAGAGAAATATATGCAGCCATGCAGGGTCTTGTGCTTTTGTGTTCCCACATTACCGCTATTCATAAAGGCAGCCCGTTCTCCAACTTCCAGCCTTGCCTTGCTTTAATCATTGCTGTAACTTACCATTTAATGTCAGTATAATTCTCAATGCTCTGACTCCTACCATAATAATATGTAGTGCACTAATCAACGCGCACATTAAAACAGTTGATTCCAAATATTGTTATCTCCGCGCGCGAAAAATCGACGGTTCAACGTCAACAAATTACAAATTTCGCTATGATAAAGAAGCCATCCTAACCGCCTATATATCTCGCCTGGGCACCCTAACAAGCTTCTCCGAATGACAGAGCTACCACGGTTTTAAGTGGTGTAGTGATGACGTCACTGGTCGCCTACTGCATACACCCACCCCTCTCATTCCTCCTCCTAACTCATTGGTCAAAGGAGGAGGAGGAAGAGGAAGCTTTACAAGGCCCTACACCTGTCAAACTGCGTTTTTGATCCCAGAATTTCGTAGTATTTATTATCCCAGGTTATGTGTATGTGAGTTGAGCATTTTATATATTTCATTCGTGCCAGTTAGGATTATATCCGTTTTTGTGGAGTTTTTCTTATCGTCTTGCATTTTTTTGCAATTTTTTTATTGCAGGATTGCAGGAAACGTGTTTTATCCTTATATGCTGATGTTCTATTGCGAATAGTTAGAAATGTAACCGTAACATGCAACATTCCATGTAATATCGTTAGGATATGTTTCCGTTGTGAGCTGCAGCATTATCAGCTGACGTCAATTACACTCAGGAGTACACACTCCCATGAAATATTTACACCAGGAACTCAGTTCATTCGATTATAATATGTTAGCAGGCGGTTTTCTTGTTCACACGTTTCCTGGAATGCGTTGTGCGTTCATCAGATTCCTCCCAAAGACATGCTCGCTAACTGTCAATCTGACTAGCTTCTCTTTTCTGTCAATCACTCTCTTATTCTCTTTTTTTTTCATTTCTGCCAAATGTTAATCACTCTTTTCTAAGAGAAGAGACTATAGTCTCTTCTCTTTTCCTCTCTGTCGATTGTATTCTTCTCTTTCGGTTCCCTCTTCTTCTCATCTTTCTCTTCACACCTATCTCGTTTCCTTTATATTCCTCTTTTCTGTACCTTTTCATTCATTTCTATCTACAAACCACTAGTACAGAATTGCTGTAATCTGATCAACTCATGTCAGTTGTGTCAGTAAAAATACAAAAAATATCATGCTGTTTCACCCTTTCAAGACGGATACATTTCTCGGGCTGCGCCCTCAGGAAGTATCCCAAAATGGACCCGATACACGCATTCCATGTATTTCATAGCCAACTCCTCCTCCTTTTCCTCCTCCTCCTTATTCCCGATTATTTTATACCTCTCTTTATCGCTCTTACCTGTGCTTCACCACAGACATAATTTCCTCACATGTCATCGGAGGCATGTGTTGTTAAGCGCTATTCAACTGTAGTTTCGGCCTTTCGTCAGACAGAACCCTACACCCGCCAGCGTAACGCGCCCCTTCCACAAAACTGAGAGTGACGTCATTATCAGGGTTTAGAATGGTGCGTTGATGGCGTCACATGGCCTCCTTTACAGAGGTGGTAAGCGAGACTGGGAGGAATGTAGGTTGGGTAGAAATCACACCCGCGCATACCTCACTTTCACATTATCCGTGTCATAACAAGCTATGAAGTGGTCTCTTGTATGTCTTGTCTGCGTTAGAACTCAATAATTTCTATGGGATCAAAACGTAATTAATGTAGACTCTAATCTGATGCGCCCAAAATATATCCGACTTGTCGACATACGCGATGTTTTAGTAACAATTTTTTCCTAAAATCAAGTTTAACAAAGAGACAAAATCCAGTGATATATAATAATATTGGCTATAATTAGCTTAACTCTAAAATTTTTGATTGTTTAGTAAATAAGCATCTTGTCAATTCCTAGAATTTTCATAGTTTTCCCATACTAAACCTTCAGTAGACGCCAGACTGTTAAAGTCGTAGTCTGGTGCTATATAGTTGTCGGTATAGAATACTTTTAATACTTCCATATTTTCCATTTGGACAAAGAATTTCAACAGCTGATTTTCCACTACCAACTCCCCCATAACTATAGATGTATGTTATTTATACCCCGAGTTTTTTTGTAATTTACCTCACCTGCCATATTACAACAACTATTTTTCGTACATAACATGATATTCCGTAGTTGCTTTTCGTGAAAAACTTTAATCGATATATGCAGGCCGTTATGTTATTAACTCTGGTTTAAATTACTGTATTTTGAGTACTGAGTAGCACTATATCAGCTCCCTAATAAGTGACTGTTGTAACACCCACAATCTCACACTATGTACTATGTTCTGTACTGTAAAGTAACACTAAAGAAGCTAGCCGATGCACTGTACTATATAATATATCTGCTTCAGTACAGCCCAGCTAGCACGACGTGTTGAAATTCAACAACATATCAAAACAGTTCGACATTATTTACTGAATTCTTTGAAATGCCTTCCTATATATTATACGTACTGTGAGCTAGCTTCGCACAAGCAAGAGCAAAGTGGTAGTGATGTCATTATCAGGGCTTAGAATAGTGAGTTGGTGACGTGTCAGTGCGTACCTTAGTCCGGTCTTGAAACTATATGAATTCAAGCAGTAGGAACTCTTAGTCCGGCCTTCCCCTGGCAGTGTGAAACTTGATGAAAGGTGGCTGGAATTATATGTTTTACTTTATATATTTTATCTTTACGGTAACATATATATCGGCTCTATCACCCACGGATGGGAGCTGTGCTCAGGAGGGTATGTGTAGTATTTACAATCCGGAGATTCGTGTTCGCTCTCTTGTGTGTCTTCCGATTACAATCTTATACTTTCTATCTGGTTGCTACCCTTCAGCGTGGGGAGAAGGAGGAGGGGGGAGGAGAGGTTTTACTTTTTGTTTAACAGTTAGAGTTACAAATTAGTTACAAAAGAACTGCCTTTTCATAGGATTACAAATAAAATCTAGTCGTGTTTTTACCGGCATTCTTGACACCAGTTCGAGCCGTTCTAATTGAAAGTTCTGGGTGGACTTTGCCATGATACATACAATGGAAACAGATATCACTAGTATTTGTCGCTTACAATCGTTTGTATTCGTTGCATGGAGGAAAGACATGAGAAACCTCATCACATGATGTATGTACCTTGTCACATGACCCAGTTTTGCAGTCAACTAATTATTGCCACTTTGGGAGTTTAACAATGCTCTAAATATAACTGATGAATGTTTGACACTGGTTATGTGAAATTGACAGTATTTGTCATCAGCAACTGCATAATATTTTATGTATTATTACCAAAATAAAACATCCCACGCACTCCACGCATATCTTGGAATATAATCAGGCTGACATGTCTCCCAGGCTATTTAGCGTACAAAACGCTGCTCACGAGAAATAGGCGGTTCAACGTCATCAATTCACCACATTGAGCTATGATATTGACTTCATCCTACCCGCCTATTTCTCGTGCGCGGCGTTTAGTAATAGTAGCCGCTTATATCAGAAGGTTCATAACTGCGCGGCGCAAATAACTAAAGAATAGGTGTCTGAGGATCGCAGTACGGTATAAATTATCAAAAAATCGGCAAAATATAACGGCGTTCTGGACGTTTATCACGATGAATTGTTCGAATACTTCATTTGATAGCGCCAAAACGACTAAAAATTATATATTTATCGACTTACCAGGAGTTTTGGCAACTATAATGTAACAAGGTATTCATCGTGTCAACAATGCGAGGAATTTCTGGTTTTTAACATGCGCTCCCATGCAGATTGTATGGGCTCCCCAGTTACTGGTATGGTGTTATATTTTTGAATTCCACATTTTTACGACGGACTAAAGTTGTTTTTAATATGTTCGTTGCTGGAGTAAAATCTTCTTGCCGTTCGTATCTAATGCTCCTACGACCCATATGAGAGTGTCCATTATATTAATCGAGTTTTTCATAGCAATTTAGCAAATTTAAACTCTGTTCATTCTTATTCATTATAGTACCTTACGAAAGAAAATTATATGGAACAATAATTCCGGGGATCAAAATTTTGTGGGTACGAAATTTGGGGATATTTTTGGGAATATTAAACATGTTAACGTATGATGATGACTTCATTTTGAATTTTTTGGCGAACGAAAATATGGGGATTTAAAAAAAAATTTCGTACCATATGAATTTGTCTCGTAAGGTAAATCGAATATTCATTTCGCGATTATTTTGACCTTGAAGTTATTGCCAATTGCCATTTCCTTGGCGACCTCATGACTTAACCTAACTTGTATATAATTTCTCAATATAATCATATTGTTTCTGCATAAGTGCCATGTAGAAAACAATTTCACGCACTAAGGCGCCCTCTTAGGCGTGCAGTATTACAAAGAGACCTATGAATTAGAGGTGCTAGCACTATACAATATTATGTTTGTCATGTTATGTTTGTCATGTTATGTTTGTCATATCATACACGGGTTGTTCAATTAGTAATTAGAATTATTATGAGTTGGAAACGTAACTGCACTTTAATCGCAAGAGGTACATACTTGGGAATACTGCCCGAATAAAGCAACGTCTTAGATGTTAGAGGTTATCATTCAATAAAGTATTGTTATAAAATCTAAAATCTTATGCAAATATTGCTCTATACTAACAGACAATCGAGTTATTAATTAAGCAAAAAGCATAGTGATAGATATAAAATGTTAATTTTTTGATTAATTGGAAAATAAATTGAAAAAAGAATGGCATTAAGTGAAAATCAAACAAATACAAGAAAACTAGTCTAACCAAATAAAACCTGACATTTCATCTTTGCGAAGTTTTCTATTTATGAACAGTTTATCGTATTCAGGTATTCTGAAGTCTTGCGATACACGCTATCCTCGAATCACAGGCTAGGCTTCTCATGAAGGTTAGCTGGGAAGCATTGCCATTAGTGCTGGAGGACTGAAAATAAACCCTTCCACCTCATCAATTCACCCATTCTAAACCTTGATAATGACGTCACTTTCAACTTCAAACAACTTCCAAGCTGCATATATGTTCGCTCAGAATAGTACATTAGCGGCTGTTTTTCGAAAAATGTCTGAAATTGCTGTACCCAAGTCTGTATAAATGGGTAACGGATAATCCCTACAATATACCCGCAGGGAATAAGTAATGGGAGTATATTCAAACACTTCACCCCCGCCTCACACTAGACTGCAGCGTGTATGGCATTGCTTCAACAGAACAACCCATATGGACATTATAAAAATATTCTATATTTACTACAGACAGAAAACATTCTTTAGAACGCCAGCAGTTCTGCTGAACTGTATGATAAACAGACTTACGCTCGGGATTTAGTTTTACGTGTTTTATTGACGAATGGCCACGCAGATTCAACCTAAAATAATATACGGCTACAATCTGTCATCGTGCGACCACCCTTACTATAAGTTAGGAGCATCCGGTATCTTCATTGAATTCCACTATCCCAGCGACTCCTCGTATTATCCACCCTCAAGCAGAACTTGTCGTCTACTTCTTCTTAATAATGAGGGATGAACTAGAGTCCGTCCGGATCGGAACAAGTCCCCAAGTCCCCTTTGCTCCTCGGGATCATCTGCTTGAAATATCGCTAGTTGTTGGAAGATTGCCATTGAGTGAGCAGTGTACTCGGGTATGGAGTCTACTTCACGTTACATATTATGCGCGCAGGCGCGCCTCTTATTCTCTTAGTCTTAGGTGCTCGCGCGAACAAGCTGGGACACATTCTTATGCGGTAAGTTTGGAGTTAACTATAATTTAAAATTCAAGGTTTCGAGTGACAGGCTTTCCCTTGAACGAACACAGGTTAGAAGTTTTCTGCTGTAAAGAGTGCAATTAGCCTGAAGATCTCGAGCAGATCACAAAGACTTGAGGTCGACACATACATTAAAGAACGGCATACCTGGCTCTATCTACAATCTACATAGATAACGCAAGCGAAGCGTGCGTTATTTGCAAATAATGCACGAGCGGGGCAAGTGTGTTATTTAGTGGACAAGCATAAAGCGATATTGGGTTTTTACGGTTCTGATAGTCCCAAGTCAAAGTTCTAGTACACGGCATGAAACTTTTTTGCGCTGAAATAGCACCAGGTCAAGTCTCCTAAAACATTCATCTTGACTGAACAAAACTTCTGGTAAACAATTGAAGTCTATTATCAGATGTAACTCGATATTGGTGGACTAAGTTGAAATATCATGGATACAGATAACCCATTTTAGAAAGCGTACTTGTAACTAAATTGTGCTAATGTGTAAAATCTGAAATCTCAAATTGATCGCATCTCAACATTTCTCAGGCATCATGAAGTTCTAACTATAATGTTCTCAGTCCTGCGAACCGTTCGTCTGGATTGAATTTACTGAACGGCATGGTATTTCTATTGAACTGAATATTTACATATTATTCTGCGATAGAACGTTAATTGATAGGTAACACCTGCCTCTTGTTAGGAAGTATTAACCGTTAATTGCGCGTGAAATATACCATTAATTGCTGCCGAATTATCCTTTTAATTCCACTCTTTTTATTCTTCATTTATATTCCTAGACTTCTTTAGTCTGCTTCAAAAGCACGGAACGTTGTTTATGAATAAGTCAAATGCCTGCTATCACGATTCAACGATTAGCATTTTTTATATCCTTCATAATATTCTCTATTATATCTGCCGATGCTTTACTTTTGCGACATTATTAGGTTTCGGCAATTTTTCCCGTAACATATCCGTACGTAGATGAATATTTATCAATTGATTCATGCTTTTTGTATCGACGGTACATGATATCTTCATCGCATTTTTGAAGTGTTGCAGAAGATTGTATGTTTTCAGCTGTGCTAATCACATTCACTTTGTTAGTTAAACAAAGGCCACCTGTGGGTCCGATTAGTGTTTTAACACCTTCGTCTATTGCCTTCCTGACATTGCTTTTTGCTCAAAATTGTTTATTGATCTATTATGTTGTTTTTGTGCAAATGTTACTATCTATCAGAATTTTCAAGAAATTTTCGTTGTCTTAATTTATTGAATACTCTTGATACGAGCTGTTTCAGATATCACAAGATCCAACCTACGATTTACTTCACCTCATCACGCGAGCTGTCTATTGATTTGGCCATAATTTCCAGAAAAATTCCATCAGCCGTCAGCACGCCGCATATTCAATCGACCTACGTAACTTCATTCACGATCCCATATTAGCATATTTATTCTCTTTCCATCCCATATTTAATTTAGATATGGGATGGAAAGAGAATAAATATGAGATTTAAATTTTAAATCCCACATTTAAAACGTATGCAAGCTGCACTTATTAACATAACATTATTAGATTATTATTGAAGTGTGAGAACTACATTGTTCCCCTTTGTTCTGCCCTCCCTGGAGCTCCACATACCGTGTGATACACATTTCTCACTTTTCTATTGATATTATTATGATGTACAACGGCTGTAGTACAGCCTCCTCAACTGCAATTGTGGGAGCAGTACAATAACAGCACCACACCAGCAGCGTACATATTTTGTTGCTATAAAAAGAGTCCTGTATATTCGTACTAATTGATAACTTCCCCTTTCCGTCACCTTGAGCTCTATATATGACATTAATCTCCTTCTTCCCCTTTCTTAGCTCACACACAGAGTTGCATGGGCAGCCAGGGAAGAGAGGATTGTCAATTATATGATATGTCATCAGTTTATCGCTCCAAACCATCAATGTGACGTCAGCCTACACCACGTATTATATTGTCGCAGATACGTACATAATCCGCCATTTTCCCCCAAAAAGACAGTGTTGACACGTATACCTCTCTCCCAGCTCACGCACGTATTCAGGTGCTGTATGCTGCAACATGCACTGTGTGTTTGAGGTTGCTAAGTTACTTGTTTGCTTTGGAGGGTTGCTATGAAGGGTTGCTATGCTGGGTTGCTATGTATAAAGAGGGTTGCTATGGATCAGCTCACGCAGGTATTCAGGTGCTGTATGCTGCAACATGCACTGTGTGTTTTAGGTTGCTAAGTTACTAGTTTGCTTTGGAGGGTTGCTATGCAGGGTTGCTATGCAGGGTTGCTATGCAGGGTTGCTATGCAGGGTTGCTATGCAGGGTTGCTATGCTGGGTTGCTATGTATATGGAGGGTGGCTCTCTCCCAGCTCACGCACGTATTCAGGTCCTGTATGCTGCAACATGCACTGTGTGTTTGAGGTTGCAAAGTTACTAGTTTACTATGCAGGGTTGCTATGCAGAGTTGCTATGGAGGGTTGCTTTGATTGATATTGAGGGTTGCTCTAAACCAGCACGTATTCAGATGTTTTATTCTGCAGCTAATGCTCTGTGTGAGAGGTTGCTAACCAGGGTTGCTAGTTCATTTTTGAGGGTTACTATGGGAGGTTGCTACTTGCTATGCAGGGTTGCTATTGAAGGTTGCTTTGGACCAGATCAAGCACGTTCAGATGCGGTATGTTGGAGCTCATGTACTGTGTGTTTTAGGTTGCTATGTTGCTAATTTACTTTGGAGGGGTGTATTCAAAAGGATTTCTCTTTCAAATGTCTCGATGCAAATGTTTGGTAAGTAATACAGATAGTTTCGTATGATCTATGACACCACCGCAGATGGTATTTAAGTTCGATTTATAGCAGAACTCGCCGACGTTTCTGTATCGCGTTTTGTGTGAAAATATCATGATTTGCTATTCCTCTGTCAACCATGAATGACTTTGTCCCCTAGTACAGTAGTATCAAAACTGACAACCCTCAATTCTTCCAAAGAAATGTTGAGATGCATCTGCATCCTGTTGTCCTTATTTAGAAGAGCTCCACTGATCGTATTGTTGCCTGGTGAAAGACAAAAAACATCTGGCCCTTCCCAGAAATACTAAAATGCTGGACACTCTGTATTCATCCTTTTCATAAAATTTAATACTTTAACGGGCATAATCGTCCTGATGATGACATTTTCTTGTCTCCCAAATGACTATAATATCTTTCGTTTGGCATCTACGTTGTACCTTTTTTCTTGAAAATAAATTCTCAACAATAAGGGTAGAAAACAATAAATGTTCTTATATCACAAAGGTTCATTGTTCACCATTCTTCTGCTAGCAACAATACTGCTGTCTTGTTTGCAAGGTGGCTTGAGTTACGATTGTACGATGCTCGACACGATTGTTTTTATACTGTACATCTTGAGGTTACTTTAGTGTAATATGTGTATTCTCAACTTGTATTTGAGTATTTAAAACATTCCAGGGCCCAAATTCTGGGAGACTTAGGGACTTTTGCCCTTCAAAAACTTTTTCCATCCAAGTTATTCCCACAGTATCAACTGGCTGTCTGGCCTATAGTAATTATGCCAATATTTCATCCTCATATTTTTGTGATTTTAGCGCAGCGCAGATTATATAGCTCATAAAGTGAGTTTCGGGCACTACAAAAGTAAAAATACCAAAACTTTCCTGGGGCTTCTACCCGGGTCCCTGGTTGGGACATGTTCCCATAGTAACCAGACCCGCCACACTGGCTCAGCCCCCTTCACAATGTGTGAGATGTGACGGGGGCCTGATTCTTGTTTCTCCGTGCCTGATCGCACGGTCGAAGTTAAGGTACACTAACTGTTCCCGTTATAAATAGCATGAAAATATTCTGATTATTCACGAATCACACACGTAGCCGTGTGTTGCGAATATATTTAACATTTTATTTTCCAATATTTGCTGCTTGATTATATGTTTCCCGAACGTGATTTCCTGAACTCAACATATGAACACCGTCGCAGCTAACATTATAATATTTTCGAGTAATCATCGCTCGTGCATTTTTCTGCCCTAACATTTTATATCCTGCAGCATTCGTTGGAATCTGCTCGCATTGATTTACATGTAAATTGGTGACGATAGGACGTTTAAACACGTATCCTTGTGATCGTGTAATAAACGGCAGTATTATAATAATGTTGGGAATTTTGTGGGGAGTTTTGCTGAGTCCATCTTGTTTTGCAGCGTCCAGAGTTATGATAGAGTTTCTGAATTGATCATATTACTTCATATTACAGATCACTTGAATTCACAACCGGTCAGTTGAATTCAGGTCACTTCCTTACAGGTCAATTGACGGCTGGTCACTTCTGTGCCGAACTGGCATTCAATGTGATTTAATTGTTCAAAGGAATTATTTGAAATGTTATTGGATGCCCGCACTCCCTCAGCTACTCTGGACTACTTCTACAGAACTATCGGAAGACAGTTCGTTTAAAATTTCCCAGCCTTACAGACTATCTCTTATTATTTCTTCTAATTCCAATTTTTCTTCTTAAAAGTTTACGTGATAATATTCTCTACTTAGATGGATATCCACGTAAAATCTACTTATCCAGTTCAGAGCACACCTCTGTGTCCTGAGCATGTCCCCTGAACGCACTTAAAATCATTACGTTGGTTCGGTTTCCTGACTTGTTCTACACTTAATCAGATCACAATCCCGGGAGGTCATCATGTAATAATCCTACGTCAGACACTAGACATATGTTACTCGCATAATACAGATTTATAACCTTGTTATATCTAATCAATATTACAGGGCAGCTCCGTGTTCACGCATTAGTCCAATGCCCGGCTAGCTGTTCTTGGTTCCTTCACCCTCGTATTGTCCAATGTCGAGTTACTCAGTTAGCTGTTCTTGGTTCCTTCATCCTTGTATATTGTCCACTGTCCAGTTACTCAGTTAGCTGTCCTTTGTTCCTTCATACTTGTATTGTCTACTGTCCAGGTACCTGTTCTTGGTTCCTTCATCCTTGTATTGTCCACTGTCCAGCTAGCTGTTCTTGGTTCCTTCATCCTTGTGTTGTCCACTGTCCAGCTAGCTGTTCTTGGTTCCTTCATCCTTGTGTTGTCCACTGTCCAGCTAGCTGTTCTTGGTTCCTTCATCCTCTTATTGTCCACTGTCCAGTAAGCTGTTCTTGGTTCACTCATCCTTGTATATTTTTCAATGTCCAGTAAGCTGTTCATGGTTCCTTCATCCTTGCATTGTCCACTGTCCAGTAAGCTGTTCTTGGATCCTTCATCCTTGCATTGTCCACTGTCCAGCTAGTTGTTCTTGATTCCTTCATCCTTGTATTGTCCACTGTCCAGCTAGCTGTTCTTGGTTCCTTCATCCTTGTATTGTCTACTGTCCAGCTAGCTGTTCTTGGATCCTTCATCCTTATATTGTCCACTGTCCAGCTAGCTGTTCTTGTTCCTTCATCCTTGTATTGTCTACTGTCCAGCTAGTTGTTCTTGGTTCCTTCATCCTTGTATTGTCCACTGTCCAGTTAGCTGTTCTTGGTTTCTTCATCCTTGTATTGTCCACTTTCCAGCTAGCTGTTCTTGGTTACTTCATCCTTGTATTGTCCACTGTCCAGCAAGTTGTTCTTGGTTCCTTCATCCTTGTATTGCCCACTGTCCAGCTAGCTATTCTTGGTTCCTTCATCCTTGTATTTTCCACTGTCCAGTTAGCTGTTCTTGGTTTCTTCATCCTTGTTTTGTCCATGGGACGAATAAATTATATTTTTTTCGAAAAAAAACCACGAGAACGAACATTACGAGGTTCATTGCGATCAACTCAAAACATCTCGCTGAATCTTAGCCGTGTTTTTTTGTGTTGGCATATTATATTAAAGTATTAAGCGTACCAATCTCCGAAGAAATATGCTGTTCATCTGATGATAGATCACAACTCTTTTTGTAGTGGATTCCGTCCAGTTACTGGTTCCAGCCCATAAGAATTTATTCTCATTCATTTGCTCGCATATTGTTGTGTTGATTTCTTTGTCGGAATCCGTTTCTTGGTGAACTTCATGTTTCATTACTGCTGATGGCTTTGATGCCAATGAAAATGGTCAAAGACATTGGAGAATACAAAACTTCTCGATGATTGGTGAAACGAAGATAACGTTTTCAGTTGAATTTAAAACCTTGCAAACTGTAGCTCCAAAATTTGCAGCGGTCTTCGGTCAAATCGTTTAACGGCTATTATAAGTGACGAAATGTGGTTAATTTGTAAAATCTATTTGTAAGTGATTTTCACATTGAACCTGTTTCTTTATCAATAGCCTTACACCCGGGTTCCTGTTACGAGAAAAGCTCGCGAAGGGGCTTGCAAGAAAACTTGCGAGAAATCAGGATTTTCATCAACATAGTTCCTGTACACGAGTTTTTTTGTTTTGCTTGGACGTAATTGACACTCATAATTCGATATTCCCATTATGTGTAACATTCCATCCAAAATCAATTATTCCTTTTTCGTATTTTCCTTGCGAGAATTCTCGCGAGGAAAATGTACAAAAAAACGTGTTCAAATTTCTCGCGAGTATTCTCGCGAGGAAAAAAGGTGGTTTTTCTCGCGAGAATTTTTGTACAGGAACTGCGGCGAAAACATTTCTCGTAAGTTTTCTTGCGAGTTTTCTCGCGAGTTTTCTCGTAACAGGAACCCGGGTGTTACACATCGGTTCCAGACTTTCGTCTGCGACAATTTCATTTGTTTTAATTTTCCAATGAAAGAAAAAATCAATAATAGAAAAATAGGGTCCATTGGAAGTACGTATATCAATCAGTGCAAATAACGACGAGGTCGAAGGCCAAATTGTCTATTTAGTATTTATTTTCCATCAAACTTTCGTATTAAAATTACATAATTCATTCATGAGCCAGTCATTTTGACCGACCGAAACCACAACACGGTTTTGTTTGCTATTTAATGAATTGTTTTATCTTTGCATCTTCAATATATGCCACTATATGAACATGGCCGTAACCGTGGCCTATGACGCAAGTCCCCCCATTTCGCAGCCAGTGGTGTACTCTTTGACCTCACACATCATTATGCTAATACTATGTGTCCCTGAACGTGTTACAATATTACATATACACCTCCTCCACCTCTCCGCATATTATGAGTAATATACGAGCCTTGTTATATAGTCCACTGCAAGCTGTGAAATATGAAACCTCTCAAAGCTGATGCCGTTGACAACCCAACATCTGTAGGGTAACTGCTGGTCAGAAGCACTGATTACAATTAAATAGGTACATTTTTAAATTTTGCAAAGACTGGCTTAGACGTTTTAACTTTTTCTTAACATCTGTTTTCATCCTGCTCGTTAAAACTGACCAGGGTCTTTAGAAATATATATATATATATATATATAACTGCTGGTGATTGGCAGTTTAGTTTCTTCCTTCTCCTGTTTCAATCCTTGAAGTATAAAATCGGTTTGCAATTCTTTGATGTTTGTAATATACCAATACACCTTTATAGATAAGACCTTAGATGTGTTGAAATGAAGGATGTAATTTTGTGAAGAGTTTGTTGTGGAACTGTGTTGCTGTAAAGCAAAAACTTTTATACTGTACGATTAACAAACGAATGGGAGTGTTATAGATGTAGCGTCAGCCGGTTTGACAATTTTCGATATCAATCCATGACGGTTGGTGGCTATTATACCGACAAACAGTACTCTACCACTCGGGTCTGACCCTCGCGTCTGAATTCAACGTTTTTTATAGATTTCAAAATGAAACAGAAATCAACAATTTATTTGACGATATTCTGCTCTATTATTCCGCCACTGTTCAGTAGTCCTATAAAAGGTGATGTGAGATATCACACTGGAGTTTGAGCCACGGGAGGGTAATAATATTACATATACACCTCCACCTCTCCGCGCATATTATGAGTAATATACGAGCCGTGTTAATCCATGTTTAACACTTTTAGCATTTTTCTACACCTATTAAAATGAAACAGGTTTGTTGACACCATCCGCAGTGACCCTCTGAAACATTTAGCCTCTACACCTTACAGCTTTGAGATAAAAATATACATATTAACATCGAATCTAAGTTTAATCTGAAACGGTTGTTTTCAGTGAAACCTCATATAAAAGAGCCCAGCTTGTGGACACCTATTCGTGTGAGAGATCGTCTGAATATTCTCAATGAAATACACTGCGCGCACACGAGAAAAGGCGCTTTAGATGACGTCATTATCACAGCACAACGTAGTAAGTTTATGACGTTAAACAGCATATGTTTCGAGCGAGGGGTTTAATGTGCTGCGCACAGCTTGAGCATCGCAAAGCCGCGCACTAAACCCATAGATCAGTGAGAGTGATGTCATTATCATGGCTTAAAGTGGGGATCTGATGACGTTGACATGTTGACAATATGTATTTTCCGAGCTAGGTCATATTATAGAATTGCTCAGAGAGTTGAGGCTCTGCTTTTGCTGAATTTGTTAGTTGTCGTGTCTTTGTAATTGACTTTATAACGGTTTTGTGCGGGATGTTCTATCAGTAAATCTTTTAAACATGTACCTACTTCCTAAACTTGTTGTAATGTTGTGAAAACTCAAAACTCATTGCTTTTCAATGCTAGGTTTTATTTGATGAGTCTATGAGGAAATGTTGGAAGTATTTGTCCTTTCTATCACGGTCACTCAACGCCTGAAATTCCGTCATAGCTATCTCGGAATTCCACTCAGATACCAGTTTGCAGACTACAGTTATAGGTTGAATCGGTGTGAGAAACACCCACTGTCACGGGCACGTTATATCGGACTTGTTGAAACTATGACGTCACCCAAGAGTATATCCTTGGAGTTTTACCGCCTACCATATTTGTCGTACTATTTGTCTGTAATTCCAGTACCATGGCCCGGGGTATAATTTCAGTCCACACACTAACACACACACACATGAAGTGTCAACGTCTGGTAATTAGCACTTCATTATTATTATCTATTGATTGTCAGTCTATTGATTGTCACTCTACCGAAGAGAGGTGGTCCGGGAAGCTGCACTTCGTGTGATATCGTTATAGCGTTTCTTGGTTTGGTATCATGCGCCGCCCAAGTAAACTAAACCGTTCCACTTAATGAAGTATACTGAACGTCACTAAATGTTAAATGGGGTGCGGTGAATGTTAGAATTACTCCGTTCTCGTCAATAGTGCTGATATTTTCAATGGTATTTCGATGGAATTTACACGGCCGCTTTAACTAGCTCGAATAAATGTTGTCATAGATTAGACACAATCAAGCAATTTATTTCGAATTATTCCATCGTTATCCTGCTTTGTTATTTCCTTCTCACCTTGCTGAATGAGCAAATGGCAGTTAGGCATCTGATAATTCATTAATTCATCATCACAGCTCGACCTGTGCTTTTAAACGCAATGTGAATGATAGGTCTAATTATTTCTCACTATTTGGTCACGCGCTTAGTCTTTCGATGTATACGGCCTCTTGAAAACAAGAATTTTACTCTCTTGTGTGTTTTTACTTTTGTTTTTTTTACTTAACTGTTTCACTCTGACCAACCTTCCGAGAGGAATGAATACATTTCTTAACGTGTCACATGTTACCGACCTGTGTAAACCAGACATATATTTTACGGAGTTAATGTAAAGGTCAGCTCTAGCTGGGGTGTCTCGTACTGATATAACATTCCTGCAAGGGAGCAGTGAGAATGTCTCGGATACTCCATCTCAAATCTAAATACCGCGCACGAAAAACAGGCGGCAAGATCAAACAATTTGCCAGCGCGCACTATGTCAATGACGTCATTTCATCCGCCTATTTATTGTGAGCGTTTCTAACATAATATGTGGTGTACACTCCGCCCACGGTGTTGAAAGACGCAGATGATAAAAACATGTCAAATATTTGCCTCCGCCACCGCATAGTCTTCAGTACTGTAAAACGTACATAGTGCTTCTTGTTGTTGAGAGCTTCACTGGTGTAGTCTTCAGTACTGCAGAACGTACATAGTGCTTCTTGTTGGAGCTTCACTGCTGTAGTCTTCAGTACTGCAGAACGTACATAGTGCTTCTTGTTGAGAGCGTCACTGCTGTAGTCTTCAGTACTGCAGAACGTACATAGTGCTTCTTGTTGTTGAGAGCTTCACTGCTGCAGTCTTCAGTACTGCAGAACGTACATAGTGCTTTTTGTAGTAGAGAGCTTCACTGCTGTAGTCTTCAGTACTGCAGAACGTACATAGTGCTTCTTGTTGTTGAGAGCTTTACTGCTGTAGTCTTCAGTACTGCAGAACGTACATAGTGCTTCTTGTTGTTTAGAACGTCACTGCTGTAGTCTTCAGTACTGCAGAACGTACATAGTGCTTCTTGTTGAGAGCTTCACCGCATAGTCTTCAGTACTGCAGAACGTACATAGTGCTTCTTGTTGAGAGCTTCACTGCTGTAGTCTTCAGTACTGCAGAACGTACATAGTGCTTCTTGTTGTTAAGAGCTTCACTGCTGTAGTCTTCAGTACTGCAGAACGTACATAGTGCTTCTTGTTGTTAAGAGCTTCACTGCTGTAGTCTTCAGTACTGCAGAACGTACATAGTGCTTCTTGTTGAGAACTTCACTGCTGTAGTCTTCAGTACTGCAGAACGTACATAGTGCTTCTTTTTGTTAAGAGCTTCACTATGGTCAGAGCTTCACTGCTATACGCCAGAAGAGGCAGTTTTAAAGATTGAACATCTTCAGCACATTACAGAAGCAACTGTCTTCACTGGTATCGTTCTGTGATAATTATATTCGTCCCTGTAGGTAGTTAACACAAACAATCAAAGTGTTTGTATTGAACATCTTCAGCACATTGAGTTCACTGTATCGTTCTGATAATTATATTCTTTCAACCATGAGGACAGTGCCCAAATCAAAGTCTACCCTGGACCTTTAGTGACGAGTACCCCGACATACAAAAAAGTGCCCAAACGTCCGGATTTAACTGCAAAAGACGTTCGATTTAACTGATAGACTCTGATAGACGCTAGTCCTTTTATTCTTTCCCGTAGACCCCCGTAAGACTTCAGTCATTAGTCAAAGACTGAGTTATAATGCGGATGTAAATGCTTCATTATGTGCATTCTTTATTTATTTAGGTAATCTTATCTTCTGTGCTGCATTCTGCGTTATGATGAGTGTGTATTTATTTTGTTTTAGTCTACTTGCCACAGTGCTGCACCCGTCATCCGCCATGTCTCATCAGTTCATGACATAGTACTATACAGTAATTGAAATGGAAATAAAAATGGAAGAGGGGCATGCCTAGTGGCTAGCTTATTGTTCTTTTCATGAAGCATGTCGTTTATTTTCCCTGTTTAGTTTACTCTTTCACTGACTCTTTAAACCCATGTCTCAACAAAGCTTGTTTCATCAAGAGACATGTATACTATAGCGCAACAATCATACACTTGTAAGCACAGCAAAGCCTGAACACTTTCGTTTTAATTATAAAACTCTCGTTATGATGCCCCCACACGGCTCGGGCGTCTCGTCTCGTTACAGCTTACAATGCCTTCGTCAATGTAAACCTTCCGAATTAATCATAGCTTCACGAATTTTTATAGCTCTACAGCTACTTTTCTAAATTAACACTAATCTATTATCACAAATTATGAACCACTTATAAGGACGTTTTATATTGCTCGAAAAATACCCAGTGGTTATAATATTATTTTCATACAAAATAAAAATATTATTTTCATACAAAATAATAATTATCATCGAACGCTTTGTCATACACATTTTCATTGTTCGTGGCTATGTAGGCGCTGTTGTATGCGCCTCGAGCTCAGAGAGTTGCTGATTGAGAGTGACGTCATTATCATGGTTTAGAATAGTGAGTTAACGACGTTAAAGTGCCTATGGTCCGAGCACAGCCAGTTGTAGCATTGATATAATTGGAGTTGTCAGAATGTCACTTTATGAGTATGTGACCAATTTGTAATAGTAGAACTAAAGTGAGAACAATGCGTGCTTAGTAACTATAGTCCGACTCTTGTCTGTTGTTTTAGTGGAATTCTACTGATTTGCAGATTTCAGTCTGACGTTTTTGCGCAGAATATAGCTCAGAGTTTAGTTATATCTCGATTATTGTAGCGATTTGCTGAACTTTTCAAGTATAAATTCATTTTGTGTCTTCGTTAAAAATGATCATATTTTTATATTTTTGCTTGTCGCCCTCAAGAATCCGTGAAGAAATACTTTCAATTAGTAAATTCTTGTTTCAATTTTGTGTGAATTATTTTTCTACAAAACTTTTTTTACAAAATAACTCTCGTTATCAGACAATAAAATGTAATGAGACGCGTAACGTGTAATAAATTATTGGATAACTCTCTAACAGATATAATGAAAAGAGATGGAGTTTGTATAGTGCAGGACAGTTGTCGATCATCCCTCTGTTTTACTCAATCAGATAATATATGAGATATACTGTCCAACAAAATCACGGTACAATTTAGCATCTTCAATGATTATACCTCAATCTATAAGGGCTCTGGGCCTGCCATATTATTGCAGTGTTTTCATTACATATCAGGAGCTGTTCGAACTGCACTTTGCGCGTATTTTGTGCGCGCGGATTAATTTTACGTGGCATTTGGACCCATAAATAGCATGCCTGAACGCCGCGCAAACTTAAGCCGCCCACATAAAATACGTGCGCATAAAAGACGCGCACACTGCAGTTTGAACTGTCATCGTTATCTGAAATTTTAATGTTGCCTTCTTTTCAGATATCATGGAGATTTGTAGAGACCCCTTTGAAAGTCACTATGTCATACAAAGAGAATTGGGCAGGTTAGACTGCTTATTTGCTGCACCAAATGTGATATTTGGCATATAATTAAGACGTAACAATTTGCAATAAATTTTTTATTGGTTTTTGCGCTCTTAGTTATCTATCATGATCACCAAACTGGGCAGAGGTAAATTCGCGACTGTGTTCCAATGCGAGAAGCAGTCAACAAAAGACAAGTTTGCAGCCAAGATAATCCAAACGAAGAGTAAAAAGAACATGGAAGAGAGTCTTAACGAGGTTAGGAATCTCACAGCTCTGAAAACTTATTGTGGAGATATAAGATCGTATCCAACTATAAAACGAACCAAGTAAAAAAGAATAATCCCTCAAATATGTTGATCTGATGATAACCTGAACATGATAACTTTATTTATCGGCAGCTTATAAGCTTTCCCATAGGATCCCCACGTCAAAACGACATATGCCTATCAGTGCGTGACTTGAACGTCAGCTCTCGCGTTGATTGGTCAATTTCATGACAATTTTGGGACCCTCTGAAGTCTGAGTAAACTAACATAAAATACCAATGTTCCCGGTAGGTGGATATCCTGAGGTCCGCTGATCACGTGGGGATTGTCAAGTGCTACGATGTCTTCCAGGGCAAAGCTTCCCTCACTATTATCCTAGAACTGTGAGTACATACACAGGTTTTCCTTTAATTTGTGTACTACATACAAGTAAGATATAGGTAATTCAACTCATGTTTATTTGAATTTGTAATCATGGAAATAGATCATGGTTTCAAGTTGGAAACGTGTCTGTTGGCAATATGTTTCATGAGTTGAACTGAATTTTTACTGACATATTAATTAAGCAGTTGCCTCGTTTAGTCCATAAATTTATTGTGCGAAGCTTTGGAAATAAATGATAATCAATATTCGTGAATGTACAAGTCAGATTCTTGCAAAATATTAGTAGCTAAAGATTTAAAAGTCCGCTCGGAAAAATGTTATTTTTAAAAATGTGCTTCGACGACTTTGAAGACTTACACATTTAAACAAAACAATCGAGCTTGTTTTCCATTGGTTCGGTCTGAAAATGACAAATTTTCAAAATATGTCTGAAGTGAAATAGCGGTAAAACCTGGTAAAACGGGAGTAAAAGTCTGTACAAGTGCAGTCTGCGAGCCGCCAAATGCCCAGGAATCATGCGAACAGCACAAGGTCCGATATTTGCTGTTGCAAGCCTCCGAAATTTCACATCGCTTTGCAGTGTGCGTCTTCAGGGCTAGCAGTACATGTATTATCATACCGGCCATTCCAGACAGAATTATAACTGAGAAACCTGTGAAAATGTCCTGGAATCGATGATATAAAATTTTCAGTTAGACTGGTCGGTTTTGACATTTTGATTTGGTCCAGTCGTAAGGGAGAATTTATTGCGAATGCGATGCTTGTTCGAATTCCTTATCCATTTTTTATGTGAATTAATTGGGGACAGAAGAAATGATGATTGGAAAATAGAAAATACATTCGTTTAAAACTGAAAAAGCAAAGTTAAGTCGGAAATGCCGACAATAATATTTTACAATCAATTATTACTTAATTAACAATCCGTACATAATATTTAATTATCGTAATAATCCTACATTATCTAAATAACATGTATCTCTATCAAAAATTATTTACTTAAATTACACCAAAATAGTTCCTATCAAATAATTAATTCTGAATCATACAAAATATAAAGGTCACTTATTTTGATTTTTGTTGTCGCGAGGTTTCCTTCAATCGCATCCTCTTGTTCTTGAACCAGTTGGAGATCTGGACGTACGTAAGTTCGCAGGACGCTGCCAACTCCCTCTTTTCCTTGGGGGTGGGGTAGTTGTTACGGTCAAAGAAGCTCGTCAACTCGTTCCTGGCACTTTCCTTCAGGCAGTATATCGTCTTCTCACCCTCCCAAATGCTCATGGGGTACGGGTTTCTCTTCCGTAGTCGGTACCGGTCCACCGCCGTCAGTTTCTTCCGCTTCACAGCAGACTCTCTGGCGTAGATGGCCGGGGCCCAAAATGCTGGAGTTGTCGGGTGGGAAGTTCGAAGATAGGGAGGATCTTGAGGGCCCCCCTGTCCGCCTCTTTTCGCCTCCTCGCCTTTAGGATCAGCCTTTTTCCACCACAAACGTAGGGGTTTCCCTCCCGCCCGTGGGGGGTCTTACCCTTAGTGTTGAAACTTTTATCGGATACCCCCCTTTGCCCCTCACCTCGAAGTCCGCCGTGTTTTAGCCACCTTTGGAGGTAGACCGTCCACCATTGCTGGGTTTAGGACACTGCTCGCATATCAGGGGGCGGCTTTTGTACCCACAAATTTTGATCCCCAGAATTATTGTTCCATGTAAATTTGTTTCGTAAGGTATGATGAATAAGAATGAACAGAGTTATATTGATAAAAAATTTGCTAAAATAATTGCTATTAAAAACTTGATCAATATGATAAATACTCTCATATAGGTCGTATGAGCATTAAATACGAACAGCAAGAAGATTTTACTCAACGAACATATTAAAAACAACTTTGGTCCGTCGTAAAAATGTGGAATTCAAAAATATAACACCATACCAGTAACTGGGGAGCCCATACAATCTGCATGGGAGCGCATGTTAAAAACCAGAAATTCCTAGCATTGTTGACACGATGAATACCTTGTTACATTATAGTTGCCAAAACTCCTGGTAAGTCGATAAATATATAATTTTTAGTCGTCTTGGCGCTATCAAATGAAGTATTCGAACAATTCATCGTGATAAACGTCCAAAACGTTGTTATATTTTGCCGATTTTTTGATAATTTATACCGTACTGCGATTCTTTAGCTAGTTGCGCCGCGCAGTTATGAACCTTCTGATATAAGCGGCTACTGTTACTGATCGACGCGCACGAGATATAGGCGGGTAGGATCAAGTCATTATCATAGCTCAATGTGGTGAATTGATGACGTTGAACCGCCTATTCCTCGTGTGCGGCTACTAATACGCTAAATAGCCGGGGAGACATGTCAGTCTGATTATATTTGGAGATATTATGCGTGGAGTGCGTGAGATGTTTTATTTTGGTAATACATATACATATACCCGCAGCCTTGGTTGACATATCGCACGCGCATGCTGCGATATGAAAATTATCCCGAGGGCCAAAGCCTGAGGGGGATATATCGTTAGCACGCAGGGCTCGAAGACCCGAGTGCTATAGAAATTCAGCCCATGAGGCGGGGGAGTATATGGTATATATCCACCGCGTGAGCTTTTGGGAGAGTGTATCTAAGATGTAAAAGTTGAAAGTTCAAGTAACTAAGATTTGAAATCCCAAAGGGTTTTTGCAACAATGATATTGAGTTTTTTCTTGAATCAAAAAAATGTAAGTTTTTTAACAAATGCAATACAAAAACGATTAAGCATCGTAATTAGATCGAAGAGGTTGGCAAAGCCTATGTAGAAGTTGTGGAGCTTGAGGCCCGAGGGCAAAAAATTTTTAAAGACGAATCGAATCAAAGCATGGATTAATCTCAAAGGTCTTTTCAATCGAAGGATTATTGGTAAAATGTGGCGAGATGCTGTTAATTAAACTTAAAAACACTAGAAATCTTGGAAAAACAAGCAAAGGAGAAAATGTCACTAGCATGTCACTTATAGCACCACTTGCAAAACGCATCAGTTACAAAAAATTGAAAGGATACAAAACAGAGGCCGTAGGCGTTACGGCGACAACTGTCGCCGGCCCCTTTCCCAGATACCCCAAAATGCAATGGGAAAAATATTTTCGATTATGGGATTGAGATGCAACATTTACTCAAAAACGCTGCATTTGGGCGGGCCCCAGCCCCCTGCTTATCATTGCAGTGGAATTGCTTTCTTGATAAGTTGCCCTCGACATGAAACGCCAAATAGAGACAAAAATGCTAATAAGACGGTCATTTCAGTACTCAGAACGTTAAGGGCTGCCGCCCCAGACCCCTGCCCTGAATGAAAAATGGCTCATTGGGGGAAAAAGAAAATGGGGCCCCTTTAAAATGCCACCCCCCTAAAACCCCCTACCCCCCCAAAAGATGAAAAAAAGGGGTAAAAATGACGAAGTTTTTAATTTAAATTGGTAACTCTGTTTTTTGCCTTTTTTTAAATGGCAAAGACGTAATTTAGGGTTTTAATAAAAGTAAAAAATGAAATGGAAACCCTAAAAATGTTTCTAGGGGAAGTTGCCAATATCGGGTGCTGAAAATTTGGGCGGATTTATTTTAAATTACCCCTGTGGGGAAAAAAGAAAAATTTTCATTGTTATTAATGATAATAGTTTTCACCCCTCTTTATTTTTTAAAGGAATTGAAAACCCAACAACATGGCAATGCAATTAATGACCCCAAACACATGAAAATTTCCCTAATTTTTTTCATGATGTTGCCATTTTTTTCTTTTTTTGATTTTGTATTTTTTTTCTTCTTTTCCCCGGAAAGGTTTGGGTTTTACAGAATTTTACAAAATTTTGAGCTGCCTTTTACTGCCCTGCAGTTCACGTTTTTTTCTATTTGATTCGATTTTTCCTTTTTGGCCTATTTTTTAAAAATTTTATTAATTATTGAACCTATTTGTTTTGCTGTCAATTTCATTCAATTCTATTTCCCCAAAGTTGAACTGCATCTTAAATTTTATGATTCCCAAAAAATTTCTTTTTCAATGATGAATATCAATTTCAAAAATTTTTGACTTTTTAAATTCCCCTCCTAAGATGTTTTTTGATAATCAACTCCAAAATCTTTCTATTTGCTTTTTGTCGTTTTTTGCCTCATGATCAAGGAACTTTGTTTTAAAATTGTTATTGTGGGAAATTTAAGTCTCAATTTGCCCTAAAAAAATTTTTTTTCCCAAAAAAGGGGGGTTTACCGGTAGAACCTTTTTGCGGGCCGGGGTTTATCCTGGAACAAATTTAGCGGGAGATATTTTACCGGGGGATGCGCCCCCTAAAAAATTTTAAAAAACAAGGGAGTGGATATATAAAATATTGCAGCTGTTGATGACAAAACTGTCAATTTCACACAACCAGTGTCAAACATTCATCAGTTATATTTAGCATTGTTTAACTCAGTGGCAATAATTAGCTGCAAAACTGGGTCATGTGGACAAGGGCAAGCATACACCATGTGATGAGGTTTCATGTCTCTCTCCCTCCATGCAACGGAATACAAAACGACAATTACTGCCATTTACCGTTTCATGGCAAAGTCCACCCAGAACTTTCAATTAGATTCCACCTGAACTGGTGTCAAGAAATAGCAAAACACGACTAGATGTAAGTAATCCTGCATGAAAAGCGTTCTTTTGTAACTTATTCGTAACTCTAACTGTTAAAACAAAAGTAAAACCTCTCCCCTCCTCCTCCTACGCTGAAGGGTAGCAACCAGATAGAAAGTATAAGATTGTAATCGGAAGACACACAGAGAGCACATCTCTGATTGCAAATACTACATTCCTCCTGATAGAGCACAGCTCCCATCCGTAGGTGATAGAGCCGATATATGGTGTTACCGTAAAAGATAATATATAAAGTAAACATATATAATTCCAGCCACTTTCATCGTTTCACACTGCCAGGGAAGGCACTAAGAGTTCCACCGTTTGAATTCATAGTTTCAAGATCAGCCACGGTACGCACTGACACGTCACCAACTCACAATTCTGGCCCTGATAATGACATCACCACTACTTGTTTTGTTTCAGCGGAAGTTTTCAGCTCGCAGTACACGTATGGTTATAGGAAGGTATTTCGTAATTCAGTAAATAATGTCGAACTGTTTTGATATGTTGTTGAATTTCAACACGTCAAAGTAAGGCTGTACTGAAGCAGATATATTATATAGTACAGTGCATCGGCTAGCTTCTATAGTGTTACTTTACAGTACTACAGTAGATCCAGAACATAGTACATAGTGTGAGATTGTGAGTGTTACAACAGTCACTTATTAGGGAGCTGATAGGGAGTGCTGCTCAAAATACAGTAATTAAAACAGAGTTAATAACATAACGGCCTGCATATCGATGAAAGTTTTCTCACGAAAAGCAACTACGGAATATCATGTTGTGTACGAAAAATAGTTGTAATATGGCAGGTGAGGTAAATTGCAAAAACTCGGGGTATAAATAACATACATCTATAGTTATGGGGGAGTTGGTAGTGGAAAATCAGCTGTTGAAATTCTTTGTCCAAACGGAAAATATGGAAGTATTAAAAGTATTCTATACCGACAACTATATAGCACCAGACTACGACTTTAACAGTCTGGCGTCTACTGAAGGTTTAGTATGAGAAAACTATGAAAATTCTAGGAATTGACAAGATGTTTATTTACTTAACAATCAAAAATTTAAGAGTAAAGCTTATTATAGACAATGTTATACCACAGGAGTTTCTCTCTTTGTTAAAATAAATTTTTTAGGAAAAAATTGTTTCTAAAACATCGTATGTCGACAAGTCTGATATATTTTGGGCGCATCGGATTAGAGTCTACATTAATTACGTTTTGATCCCATACAAATTATTGAGTTCTAACGCAGACAAGACATACAAGAGACCACTTCATAGCTTGTTCTGACGCGGATAATGTGAAAGTGAGGTATGCGCGGGTGTGAGTTTTACCCAACCTACATTCCACTCAGTCTCGCTTACCACTTTAAAGCAGGCCATGTGACGTCATCAATGCACCACTCTAAACCCTGATAATGACGACACTCCCAGCCGCGTGGAATGGCCGCGTTACGCTGGCGGGTGTAGGGTTCTGTCTGACGAAAAGCCGAAACTACAGTTGAATAGCGCTTAACAACACATGCCTCCGATGACATGTGAGAAAATTATGTCTGTGGTGAAGCGCAGGAAAGAGCGATAAGAGTAGTTATTGGTCGTGTAACAGAGTGGAGTGCCAAAGGCACGACACGATGTTACACGACCAATAACGCTCTTATTTTTCGCTATGGAGATAAGAGGGATCGATTGCCGTCAAAAAAGTTGACCTAAATGCATGCATTCATGCATTTTCATTCACGTGACTTTATGCACCAATAGCAGCCCATACGGGCCTCCCCTGACCCTGTCTCGTGGCATTTGAGCTTCTACTAGTGACTTCAATGCAGCTACATTACTGGCTGATATGTCTGCCACGTCAGTTCCGCGTGCTACGCATAATTCACTCTAGAACACGTGACCCGGTCAGGTTGAATGGAGGAGAAAATACGAGATTTATGGAACGGCAAGCTCAGGAGGATCAGCTGCGGTACTTGTAATTGATAGGAAGTAAATGCTGTCACTTCAGAAATTTTTACGGATTGTGCGCTTGCTCTTCGCATTTGCTGTTGACTACCAATCATTTTCTGCCTGCCATTTTCTGCCTATTATTAGTAGTATTAGGAACTCCTGCCTATTAGGAGTTCACAGATAGTATCAATCATGTGCGCTCAAGTACATAAACCGTATGATGGAAAAAAACATGCTAATTACTAAAAAGGTAGTACCCGCGTCACGGCACAATCCATTTGTCTAATGTTTATTGTAGCATTTCTGTAATCTACACCATTTGCAACGCCTATGATCGTATCCATGAATGAATGAAGTTCCAATTATTACGGCATATGATAAGGAATTGGATTCTTTTTAAAGCAACCATTACGTGATTATACTTATTCTTAATTTCAATACGTTTTTCATGACCTACCGACGAAAATTCTAACTACTCATGACGCAACATGCTCTTCCCCTCGTGTGACATCCAGAATATTCATATTGGCCCGTATCCAAGTTTTTTACTCCATAGGTAATAGATACCATCATGTGTCACGTACATGGGTGCAGTAACTTATTTGCCTTGATATGAGCTCATTATTAGGTATCAAAGTAGCAAGTCAATGACATACAACCGCCAATTTTTCGTGCGTGGATATTTGTAGATTTGCTATAGTAAGTTTGAAATCGGATCATTCTGATGGGGCAGGTCAAGTCAAAGTCACGTGACACGGTCAGGTGACCCAGTCACGTGGTATCTGCCTGCCACAAGGTCCGTCACGTGGTCACCACGTGGCCGCTAGGTGGCTACCACGTGACAGGCACGGCCAACAGAGCGAAAAATAAAGAGAGGTATAAAATAATCGGGAATAAGAAGGAGGAGGAGTTGAAAGAATTACGGGATGGAAATGAATAGAATACATATCAACATATTATATATACCAGCGCGTATCGAGTCCATTTTCCTGAGGGCGCAGCCCGAGAAATGCATCCGGTTAAGATCTGCAGCCAGAAGGGCGAGGGTCTAAACAAATTATATGGAACGGTTCAGATGAGTGCCTATGTAGACACCGATGAAGACGTCGGAGTTCCATAAGTAGGGGGAATCATAATCTGAGAGGATTGCATCTGAAAAGAATTAAGTCGCATTATATCTCAAGATCGGTTGAGGAAGTTAGAGTGCAAAGGAGGAAAGGGTGAAATAGCATGATCTTTATTTGGATTTTTACTGACATAACTGACATGATTTGATCAGATTACAGCACTTGCGTGCTAGTGGTTTGTAGATACATGAAAAGGTACAGAAGAGAGGAATATAAAGGAAACGAGATAAGTATGAAGAGAAAATGAGACTTGCAGGAATAAAGAGGATGGTTGGGAGCCTTGAAGATAACAAAAAAGAGAAGATTACAATTGACAGAAAGAAAAATAGAAGTGATTGACAGAAAGATGAAGAGAAGAGACTAAAAGAGTGATTGACAGAAAGGAGAAGAGAAGAGACTAAAAGAGTGATTGACAGAAAGGAATGTAGAGTCAGATTGACAGTTAGCGAGCATGTCTTTAGGAGGAATCTAATGAACGCGCAACACATTCCAGGATAAGTGTGAACAAGAAAACCGCCTGCTAACATATTATAATCGAATGAACTGAGTTCCTGGTGTAAATATTTCATGGGAGTGTGTACTCCTCAGTGTAATTGACGTCAGCTGATAATGCTGCAGCTAACAACGGAAACATATCCTAACGATATTACATGGAATGTTGCATGTTACGGTTACATTTCTTACTACTCGCGATAGAGCATCAGCATATAAGAAAAAAACACGTTTCCTGCAACAAAAAACTGCAAAAATATGCAAGACGATGAGACCAACTCCACAAAAACGGATATAATCATAACTGGCACGAATGAAATAAATAAACTGCTCAACTCACACATAACCTGGGATAATAAATACTACGAAATTCTGGGATCAAAAACGCAGTTTGACAGGTGTAGGACCTTGTAAAGCTTCCTCTTCCTCCTCCTCCTTTGACCAATGAGTTAGGAGGAATGAGAGGAGTGGGTTTATGCAATAGGCGACCTGTGACGTCGTCACATCACCACTTTAAATCGTGGTAGCTCCGTCATTCGAAGAAGCTTGTTAATGTGCCCAGGCGAGATAAATAGGAGGTTAGGATGTCGTCCTTATCATAGCGAAACGTTGTAATTTGTCGACGTTGAACCGCCGATTTTTCGCGCGCGGGCTTTACAATATTTGGAATCAAATGTTTTAATGTGCGCGTTGATTAGTGCACTACATATTATTATCATGAGGGTTAGAGCGTTGAGTATTATCCTGACATTAAATGGTAAGTTACAGCAATGATTAAAGCAAGGCAAGGCTGGAAGTTGGAGAACGGGCTGCCTTTATGAATAGCGGTAATGTGGGAACACAAAAGCACAAGACCCTGCATGGCTGCATATATTTCTCTTATCAACAGGGTTGTTAAATACGTGCAAAAATCGTAAAATATACGACGTATTTGCTTCTCAAGTAAAATACGCGTATTTTTCTAAAAATGCGTGAAAACGAAAAATTTCGATAGGGGTTGTTACGCGAAAAATACGTGAAAATACGGCTGATTCAATCAAAATTTCAAAATTAGAGAGGAAAAATTATGGCAGTTTCTGTTAAAAAAATACGCATCTTGGTAATAGCATAATGTCCAAGAATTGATGACAGAGGAATCACACAGGTCACTTAAGAAAATAAGAAGGAGAAACTACCGCATCTACATCAGCTATCTTCGATATTTTATTGAATCGAGATCCCAGCTAACAAATAAAAGAGATAGGTATGAACTTGCAAGAACTCAAAAATAAATTAAGATATGGCCTATATAGGTAGGCTACATAGTTGACCTTTGGGCCAGGAGGGTGTTATCAAGTTTGAACGTAAAAGATGTGAAGTTATTACGCAGAACCATAACTCATTCCTCAAGTAAGCATGGTAATGAAAGAGTGAAGTTCACAGAGAAATTCACACAGAAAACAGCAAGTGAGATGACGCAATGAGAAGAGGTGAAGAAATTGAGTAGAAGAAGAGAAAAGCTGCTAAATATGGGGGAGTACAATTCATTAAGAGATGGGAGCAATAATAAGCAACCTTAAAATAACAAGTCGCATATCGCAAGCATACTGTTCGCCCAGGATGAATAGGCGGCTGCAATGACGTCATTAACATTGTGCGCGCAGCCAAATTGTTGAAAATAACCGCCTATTTTTCGTTAGCAGGTATTAATACGCTGTTACTTTACCCAACACGCCGCGTCGCCGCAATATTCTGGTATGTAGCCCCGAGGTAATAAGTACATTAACATTCATTAACACTCAATTATAGTGCTCCAGGGGGATAATATCTCAATACACACGAACGAACGAATACCTGGAGCATATTTCATCTTTATTTTTCAATGAATAACAATTAAGGGAAGGTACTTGTGAATTCATAGGTATCTGTTTGATTTTTCATTTTGATAGGTAAGGATATCATCAAAATATGATCATTATAATATCATCAGGTTGTAAGGTTACCAGTGGTGACATAGAATGTAAATAAAGCCACAAAACTGTGGAATTAATTTGACCGAATTATATTTAAACATAGATAAATATGCAAAATATCAACAATTCCGAAATCCGTTATCCGAATGAACGAAAAATAGGTCATTCTAAATTGGCCTCGCACAACTTAAATTTGTGATGCACCCATTAGCGAACTAACAGCATCACATCATTACATTTCGCCTCACACCCCTCACACCATCGTCGCATTATTCCCTTACTACTATATCATACCGCGCGCGCGTGAAAAATAGGCGGTTCAACGTCATCATCTTAACTGCATCCTAATGGGTATTACATTATGAGAGTGGATGTATGCAACTTGCGTTAACTATAATGCTTACTATACACAGAGTATCGATATCCAATGCATTGATAGCGTACGAACATGTACTACTGATCCCAGTGAATAAGCTCATCAATTGAACAGTGGTTGGTTTGGAAACATAGTATGAAATTGGATATCATTTGAATGAGAAGTCTACATCAATTAAATGCGTTGAATGTTCATGTATTATAGTGACGATAGAATGTGACGAATCGAAGCTTACAAACTGCTGAATTTGATACATGCAACTGAATACAATAAAGCAATCGTAAATATACACGAACACAATATAGAGAATTGAGATACGATGACGATATTAGATTTGCTAACATGATGCTTTGTTTGATGAATATGGCGAACACTTGACGATTGATTGGAATTGAAGATGATGTGTTTTCGATTTTTTAACCCAGGCAGTGACCGGGGCACTTACGATCCAGCGTACAGACTTGCCTTCCAACTGCCTGGCTGAGGTACCGCTCAAACCTGGAGTAGGGAAGTTTTGCCGGGTAAGGCAGAGAAATCCAAGGTGGCCACCATTTCTCTGAGTGGCAACTTAACCGGTCAGAACATACCCTGGAGACACATTTTTTCGCGTTTTTGTCGAGCAACTCAGCAACTGATCGCATTTTCTTTGCAACAAAGTATTTCGATGATTCTATGGTTTGTGTGTGTACATGATACAAGGATTGCTTTTTGTTGATGCAGTCAATGGACTCTCAGAGGATTATATAGTTACGGCAGCCTCACCGATCGTGAAATCTGATCTAGGTGCACGGCTCTGCTCCCTTCGGATATTGTAGCAAGAAGAACAGTACGTTAAATTTGACATTCTCCAGTATATTGTGTTTCTTCGAATTGATGTGCCAATGCCTGCGCTGAAGTTTGTTTAATGACCTGCACGCCATTCAAAAATAGAATGAATGAACATAGTTGACTAAACCGAGGAAACAAATTGTTGGTTTCCTATGGTGCGTATTATTTACGAAGCTTCGATTTGAAGGTTGCCTTCACTAACAGGCATGTCTGGTTATCATGCATGTAGCTCAGTATGTCTGAAGGACTTGAAATGTGAAGTGGAAACATTCGACTTAGTATTTGGTGAATGTTGGATTAGAAATAAGGAAATAGCCTTCATTTTTGTCAGGACGCAACTGACAATAATGCGAAACGGAAAACTGCATCGTTAGATTTATTGCTTTTTATTCACGTGACCCGTGAGTCCACGAGTCCTCATATCAACTCACTTGATGAGATTTCAGATCACATTCCAAACTCATGATCATAGCGTAAGATGTTTGGTGAAAAAAGAATAAGGGCTGCCTCTTAGTTTTGTGATCTAAACGTAGAACAAGGCGGAAGTATGGACAAGCGAGGCTGGAAGGAGTTTGATTATCTGAACAAAATAACAGTTCTTGCACGTTTTCATGACATCATAAAAAGCCCTGATGTAAAGTTGTTTGAAAGTGCACATTCAAAGTCAAGGAAAGTGGAGTTTTCAGGCTTTGTATCGCCCATTAAGATACATGATGCTACTACCGGATTCTTCTTAATAGCCTGACAAAATTCCATACAATTTATGAGTATTAAAATGTGTTATTTTTCGCTCTGTTGGCCATGCCTGTCACGTGGTAGCCACCTAGCGGCCACGTGGTGACCACGTGACGGACCTTGTGGCAGGCAGTTACCACGTGACTGGGTCACCTGACCGTGTCACGTGACTTTGACTTGACCTGCCCCATCAGAATGATCCGATTTCAAACTTACTATAGCAAATCTACAAATATCCACGCACGAAAAATTGGCGGTTGTATGTCATTGACTTGCTACTTTGATACCAAATAATGAGCTCATATCAAGGCAATAGTTACTGCACCCATGTACGTGACACATGATGGTATCTATTACCTATGGAGTAAAAAACTTGGATACGGGCCAATATGAATATTCTGGATGTTACACGAGAGGGGAAGAGCATGTTGCGTCATAGGTAGTTAAAATTTTTCGTCGGCATGTTATGAAAAACGTATTGAAATTAAGAATAAGTATAATCACGTAATGATTGCTTTAAAAAGAATCCAATTCCTTATCCTATGCCGTAATAATTGGAACTTCATTCATTCATGGATACGATAATAGGCGTTGCGAATGGTGTAGATTACAGAAATGCTACAATAAACATTAGACAAATGGATTGTGTCGTGACGCGGGTACTACCTTTTTAGTAATTAGCATGTTTTTTCCATCATACGGTTTATGTACTTGAGCGCACATGATTGATACTATCTGTGAACTCCGGAGCAGAAAATGATTAAAACATTGGTAGTCAACAGCAAATGCGAAGAGCAAGCGCACAATCCGTAAAAATTTCTGAAGTGACTGCATTTACTTCCTATCAATTACAAGTACCGCAGCTGATCCTCCTGAGCTTGCCGTTCCATAAATCTCGTATTTTCTCCTCCATTCAACCTGACCGGGTCACGTGTTCTAGAGTGAATTATGCGTAGCACGCGGAACTGACGTGGCAGACATATCAGCCAGTAATGTAGCTGCATTGAAGTCACTAGTAGAAGCTCAAATGCCACGAGACAGGGTCAGGGGAGGCCCGTAGCGGGCTGCTATTGGTGCACAAAGTCACGTGAATGAAAATGCATGAATGCATGCATTTAGGTCAACTTTTTTGACGGCAATCGATCCCTCTTATCTCCATAGCGAAAAATAAGAGCGTTATTGGTCGTGCAACATCGTGTCGTGCCTTTGGCACTCCACTCTGTTACACGACCAATAACTACTCATGTTGCGCCATTAGCACTCCTGAATGTACTATAACAGCTCAGTCTTAGCAGCCAGTTAGATTCACCTGAAAATCGATGTTATGTTATTCGCCCCTTGACATGCAATGGTTAAACACAGTTTTAATTGCCAAACATCTTCATTCAGAAGGCGTGCATCGGATACTGATCCGAAGTAAGGAAATAACGTCAATTTCAATGGAACTAGTTTCACTTCCAATCCATCTTATTTCATTTCTTGCTTGCGGCATTGAGACTCACTTCAGGTTAACTTCATGTGACCACTCAATTTTCCTGTTCCTCGCAGTAAATGTTGTTTTTAACTTCGCATACCTCCCATCTGCAACATCTTTATACCTACGCAGCTGTAATCACTGATTGTTTCATCATGATGATGTCATATTCTGTAAAATACAGAAACTTTGAAGTCAGATTTGATCTCCATCACTCAGTTTGCTGTGGGAACGATCCACTAAGACAATTTGAAGCGATCATCTGTGCGAATTGGAGTATGGCCTGTCTATGGCTCTATGGAGAACAATTAATTGTAATGCCTCATTATCGGTATCCTTGCTCAACTATTTGGATTTGAACACTGTACACAATGTGAATGACGTCAATATGTCCACATATTTGTTCGCAACTTCTCTCAGCACTCAATAGTGAAGTCTGATGGAGCTCTCACTCATGCTCACTTGCAGCCAAGAGTTCACCTGAATATTTCCAACACAAATCGCATCAAATTCACGATTCACCAGTGAAAACATGTCACTGCATTTGCAAAGTTGACATTACTTCATTGATTTGTGTTTCCTATACCGCCGTATAGAGAATTAACGAAATATGTTCAGAAATCAGATCTAAGTGCTTTGGATGTTGAAACCAAGAAACGAGCAGGTAGCAGAGTCCTTTCAGATCACGGACCGGACTAGGGTGGGGCTAAGAAAGAAGAAAGATGAGCTAGAATTCAGAGCTGGTATTGGAATTGTAATGAAGTGCAGCAGCTCCAAGTCTAAGGAATACGAGTGCCCTGATAACTGATTACATCCAACGTGTAATTGGCTGTACCCAGGCCGGAGACAAGGCAGTAAACCGGCTTCCAGATCCTGCTCCAGCTCCGCAGAAGCGTGTTATAGTTCCAGTGAGACAGCCTACCGGACGGGATCCAGCGCAGTTACAAGTGGTTCATACGACAGAACTCTTCAACAGACGCTGTGAGAAGTCAGTGGACTGCAGTGGACTCGTAGAGTATGGTAAAACAGTGTATCAGTCTAATTGAACAGTTTGAGTGAGTATGAATAACTTACTTATGATGCACGCCCACTTTTGATACCCATTTGAGCCTTCTCTGAAAATATGACGCAGCTTTTGAAAAATAACTGCTGATAGGATGCACTTATATCCGAATAATAGATGGCTTCTTTTAAATATCATGGTCATTGCAAAGTGGATGGTGTGTTAATAAACTTCTACTGTAAAAGGATTGAACTTGAGTGTCGAAATCCGTTGTCTTTTTCTAATTAAAACACTAAAACCGACAATCCCTCAGTTCCTGAACCGGCAACAGCTCGCAACGCTGCTATTCAGCTACGCCCACAGCGTGTATTTGGTTGGAGTCAGACTACAGCGGATTCGGACTACAGTGGAATGGACTACAGTGGATTCGGACTACAGTGGAACGGACTACAGTGGATTAAGACTGCAGTGGAAATCAGATTATTAAAGATGGAGATCTCCAATGCTTTACCCACTTCATCAGGACACTGATTATACCGTATCAATCACGTGAATAACAAATACGGGTATATGCCCCACAAAATAACACGCCCCACAAAATACATAATTTTCTTTTTCATCATATAAGTAAATAAATATGATCTTTCATACTGTTGAAGTCAATAACACATAAACTGGTATCTTATGTGAAGATTTCCTGATGAAAATCATGGCTTTAGGTGAATTTTTTTCATTCCAATTTTTCCCTTGAAAGTGAAAATGTTGATGATTAGGAAAATTGATTTGCATATATCCTCAATATTCTTGAGAAATCTGTTATAAATCGAGTAGTTGCATACTTCTCCATTAATTTCAAATTGATATAAGAAATTCCATGATTAAATTTCGAAAAATATAGGAATTATTCAAAAAAAATGACTAAGCCCCTCAAAATAACATGGAATGCCCCACAAAATAACATAGCTAAATTCGAGATTTTCATGAACTTCAACAAGTCTATTATGCTTATTTGACTTCATTATATGATGAATAGTATTCAAGAAGCATGTAATTCACAATGAGGCATAAAGTTTATGAAGAGAGTGTAAAAAGCCGATATTTACCATGCCCCACAAAATAACACTATATTTCAAATATGCCCCACAAAATATCTAAGTTCCATACAAAGTTGTGGTGAAAGCAAATACAGTAAAATTAAGATGAATCATGTAAGGACCACTAATTGAAGGTAGTTTAAATATCAAAAAGAAGAAAATTGTTTGCTATGAGCATCAATATTCTTGAATTCTAGCAGATTTTTCTACAGGTGACTGATAAATTTCATCAAAATCAGTGCAGTGTTAAAGTTTGAATTTGAACTTTGAAGTTCAAATCAATGTGATTGAGCTTGACTCTTTCATACTACTAAAGTACTAATAAACTTAACTATTATTTGATTCTCATGTTCATCTGGTTTCATGACTTACTGTACTGTTTTCACATGTAATGATTGCAAATCATGATAGAGGTTCCTGCCCAAAAATACAACAAAATGGCATAAGCAATAGCAGAATGACCATCCAAACTGGTTTAAAATGTGTATGTAAATAAAACGTCTAATTCATGTCCATTTATAGACTGGACATAATAGCCTGAACTTTAATCAAATTAATCAAAGGACAAAAATGCATCTGAGCAATATCCAATAAGCTAATATACATAGATGCCCCCAACACATCATAATTTTTCACTATAAAACCCTTAAACCCTCGAACAATTATTTTCTATCTTCATAAACTTGTCAGACCAACATCTAAAGTAGTCTTGGGTGTTCGACTATACAAAATTTGGCATATGTTTATTGCCCCACAAAAATATAATCCAAAAAATTTAATTTTTGAAAAAACTGAGTTCATAGTATATGACTTGAGTTTCGTTTTTTGAACTAATGAAGAAATTTTTAAAAAAAAATTTCATTTAAAACATAACAAAAAAAAATAAAGGTTTTTCCCTTTTTTAGTGTCATTTTTTGGGTCCATTTCGTGGATCAAAAATCAAAGTAAAGAGATGGAACCCCAAAATTTTTTAGTTTGGGGGATTTGAGAATATCAAAAATATAATCAAACAAAATTTTTTTTAAAGGGTTTAAAGTTTTGAAACAAACCCTTTTTTATGTTGATATTTTGTGGGGCAGGCAAAATAAGGGCGTTTTCCTTTTATCTTGAGAGACCGTTCTCTTAAGACTACAGCAGGTGCCATAGTAACGCTGTGTTTTCCTAATACTTGCTCTATCAAGGGAGTGAGTTTCGCTGATTTCACACAATTACTCATTTTTCCTAATCTCAATTGTTTGAAATAATCACCGCCTCATATTTTGAAAAACAATAATTTTAGATATTGTACCTTCTTGTCCTCAGTTTCGTCATCGCATCAGTGTTCGTCGGGCTGTTCGTCGTAGACTTCAATTATATCCACGTAAGTTTGAACTTGCATTATCTGTGAAATCAAATTTCTAAACTTCATCCATCTGAGATGGAATTGTTTTAAATGAGGATACTATTTTTCTGGTAATAACTTCTGTTTTGACCAAAAACATATACGCTATTCTGATAAGATGTAAAATCTGTGTTCATTGATCGAGGCATTTCGTTCCAAACTTTATAATGTTTATTTCACTACCATCGTAAGAGAAGAGAGTAGAGACGATGAAGATGTCTCAGGAACAAAGCAGATTTCCCTTGAAGAGCAGAGGTTGGTATTGCTTTACGACCTGTTTTCTCATTATAGTTGAAATTTTATCTCTCTTGATGAGCAACCTAGAATTGTTTCTAGTTTGTGTAGATAGGGGAGTAGAAAAACTCGGCAATTTCACTTTTCTGATGCTCGTTTTGTTCTGTGTCAGACATTATAATTGCCACAAGCTAAATACCTCCATATCAACTAAGTACTATAGGCCTTTATTTTGTGAAGTAATTATATACCTAATTTTGCAGGCAGCTTTTGGAGATCTCAGACGACGCATTCATCATCGTCGCTCAAGGTGCGTGATACTGAATTGAGGGTAGTTTTTCTTAACGAAAGAATCCACTAATGATGACATTCATTGGAGACCTGTCATGAGTTTCTGTGATTAATTCCATATCTGATATGATTTCCATTAACTTAACTGTATTTATTTGAACTGTATTTACTCAGCAACTTCCATGTTGCAGGTTTTGAGGTCTGAATCTCTTTGCAAAGCTGTAGCCGATCTGTTGCAGGGAATACTTTGAGGTAAACTCTTATTTGTTCATTAGTTCAGTCAAATGGTTGTGTACATATCTCAAAATGATGAATACTGACAAGCATATATCTGATATCATTGAGGATAAATTTGTTCTGATTTAACCACTGATTCGACACCTTTGAAGCCACCATCTTCTTGAAGCTAGCATGACTCTTTCCTTCAGATCTACAAACATGACGAATCACTGAATGATGGTTTCTTCCTAATCCTCTCCATACTGCTAGGATACCCTCTGGAAAATATCTTCTAACGGAAGCACCGAAGCAGCCTTCACTCTTCCTTCCGGTAAGTCGGAGGGGATTACACTTTTTTGGCCAAAAAAGCCAAAATATTTTCCAATTTGATCTCTCTTGATGAGCAACCTAGAATTGTTTCTAGTTTGTGTAGATAGGGGAGTAGAAAAACTCAACAATTTCACTTTTCTGATGCTCGTTTCGTTCTGTGTCAGACATTATAATTGCCACAAGCTAAATACCTCCCATTCACTAAGTACTATGGGCCTTTATTTTGTTGAATTAATTATGTACTTATTTTGCAGGCACCTTTTGGAGATCTCATACAACGCATTCATCATCGCTCAAGGTGCGTTATAATACTGGATTTAGGGTAGTTTTTCTTAACAAAAAAATCCACCTGATGACATTCATTGGAGACCTGTCATGAATTTCTGTGATTAATTCCATATCTGATCGAATTTCGACAAATCTATAATTACGAACATTCATTTGATTGTCACTCAGTAGCTCTATGTTGCAGGTTTGGACGATTGGACCTCTAGTTTGTTAGATGTTACCGATCTGAGATTACTTCGCAGGTAAATTTTAAGCTTCCAAATATGTAGCTTCAGGCTTGAAATGATGCTTCAATTTCCTTTAAAATTACATCTGAAAATGATGAACACTGACAAGCATATATCTGATATCATTGAAGATAAATTTGTTCTGATTTAACCATTGCTTGGACACCTTCAAGCTACTAACTTCTCCTTGAAGCTATCATGATTTTCACCTTCAGACATGACGAATCACTGAATGATGGTTTCTTCCTAATCCTCGCCATACTGCTAGGATGCCCTCTAGAAAATATCTTCCAACTGAAGCACCGAAGCAGCCTTCACTCTTCCTTCCGGTAAGTCGGAGGGGATTTCACTATTTCTGCCTTTATAGACAAATTTTCCAATTTGATCTCTCTTGATGAGCAACCTAGAATTGTTTCTAGTTTGTGTAGATAGGGGAGTAGAAAAACTCGGCAATTTCACTTTTCTGATGCTCGTTTCGTTCTGTGTCAGACATTAAAATTGCCACACCGCCCCCTAGACATTTTCATGAATTTTTGAAAACCAAGATTGATTTTTCCCATGACTTAAACCATATCCTTTTCAGTCGTAAAAGATGGTTTCTCGAACGGAACGCTGGTCAGTGATCATCTCTTTGGTGCACTCAACTGCTAAAATAAAGAGATATTTAGACTTCGTTGCTTAATTTTAGTACTCTTTATGGATTTATGAAATTAAGATTTCATGTCTATTTGAAAATTGAGGATATTTGCTAACAGACAGGGAATGGCAGTGAGTTGATGTGATATAAGGTTTTAGGTGAAATATTTGAGGAAGATTTGTTCATATTGAATTATTATTATCTTGTCCAAATTCATGTGCTTTCTGCCTCCCTGATAGGTAATTAAGGTGTAGAAGTGGTGTCGATACCTCGCAGTGTTGAGCCGCGCTTGATGGCGCGCAAATGTGCTTTACTGTATTGGTGCACTGTCACACAGCGATAAGTACACTGTTGAGGCTCGCAGTACAGAGCGAGCCTCAACGGTCGAGTCACCAGGCCAGGGAAATTGGTGTCCTTTAATCCAGGATTTGAGGCGCGTGTTTTGAGAAAAGACGCGCGCAGCGCTAGTTTCCCTTGCTAAACACGTATATCCTGTTGCGTTGCGCGGCGCTTCCCGATCCCGTAGGGAAGCGCAGCGCGCGTACACACCTACGCGGGCTTAGGAATAGTTTCTCTAAATCAGGGTGCTCGTTGCTTGACCCCCTCACGCGCGCGCCTCGACTCGACGTCAGAATCCGTTGTTTGATGTCGTCAGACCCATTATTTCAAATAATGCGCGAGGGGGTCAGGCAACGCCTGACAACGCGTCCGGCGATATTTTGGTTTTTCATAGCAACTTTGGTTTAACGGTGGCGTGTCAAACTCATATATGCGCGGTTTTTTAATGCGCGGCGTAATGGTAATATTGCGCGGCTTGCTGCCTGTAATTAACAGGCAGCGAAGCAACTGCAAAGCGTAGACATACATCTTCACCAATAAGGACTGAGGAAACTTAAATTACAGATCTACAATCTAGATCCTTTGCCTTCGTGCTTCAACGGGCGAGTACAATCGAGATCAGACACAAAATACGCCGCGCATTGATGAAAGATCTGATTTAGTCCGTTTATCCTCCGCAAGAATTCGCGAGAAATGATTCGCGAGAAATATGCTGTTTCATTTCTTCGAACGCTTTTTTAGTTGTCCCAGCAATTGTGATGAAGAAAAAACACATAGTTAAACACATAATTGAAGGACATGCTTGGTAGGTATTCTTAACACTCACAGTGGCACTGTACAGAAACTCAAACAGGGTAATTAGATTAATTTAAGATGGATACCTGGACCAAAGACCGATATTTAACCTTAATTATCAAGGTCTTCATAGAAATAAAACTAAAATTTAACTGTCGTGATGATAATACTTTATTCAGATATATCAATGATTGAAAACAATTCTGGGCAAATATAAGTGAAATATAGGTAGTAATTACTATTAATAATACAGCTACTTTTTACACGATGTCAGGTTAAACTCTGACTATAATAAATGAAATTCTGTAAGTTAGAATTTTTAGCAGTACAAAATAAAGATTAGATAATAATGATAATATTAATAATCTGTGAATACCAGAGCGGACAGCGCCTTTAATTGTTCCGTAAAGTTTGTCTGTCTGGTGTATGGTAACATAGGTAGTGTGCAGAAAAACGGGAAGCATATCCAGATCACTGATATCAGAAATGAATAACTGTTAGTTACAGATACTGATTGTATGTAGGAGTGTTGCAGATTATATCAATTAACACAGGTTCACTTTGATAACCCTGTAAACCGCTTCGACTAAGTATTTCGGCGGTTATCAGCACAGCTTTCAAAATGAGAAGGGTTCAACTTGCTGTATATCAGCAAATTACAACTTCGAGTTGTTGGTGGTGTCTTCAACTCCGTTGGTGTTGGCAATCACGGTAGCAGGAGATTTCCTGGGTTCGTCCTCCACGGACGTGCTCTTGTTCTTCTTGACCGTCCAGCGTCCGTCCAGATCACCGTGGTTGAAGAAGTCAGGTTCGGGATCGGTCGCTCCGAGACAATCCCAATGGGTGTATTGAGGGAGGTTTGGCGTGAATTAAGTGCCACTACCAATACCATAGTGATTAAGACACGACTATAAAATACCAGCTTTTCTCTTTAATCGAATCCAATTAATGGTTCTAGAGGGGCAAATGTGGTAGTGTGTCTATCCGTTTCTACTAAGTGTGAACAACGTGTTCCTGGCCCAAAACATATAAGTACCTTATGTCGTAAATATCGAATGTAATTTAATCTACAAAACATGGTAAAAGTTGCAGTGATTCGATCAACTGGTCCATGTTTTTATATAACTTATTTTGAGAAAAACAGGTGTAAAAAGATGAGGAATAAGGCGTATTGAGGGAATTTAGCGAAGAAGGTTTTGGCACCGAGAGACACAACCAGAGAGACGACCAGATTGATCAACATAAGCAGGACCCTGAAGGGAAACTTCTGGACTCCGTACACCGTGTTCCCATCGCTGTCTGTCGAGGGTTCCTTGTAGTAGGGGAACTTGACAATAGCGTTGTACTTCAGCACAGGTTCACCGGCCAGCAGTCTCAGAATTAGAGCAAGAGAGAATCCAACCACCATCCCATACTTGTTGGTGAAACGTTGAGCGTGGACAACCAGTGTTAGATGAGGGAAGAGGAGGATAAACACCAGATCACTGCAGGGAGGGAGGAAGGGTTAAAAAGTTTAAGATGGCAATAGAGAGGGGGATGGAGGGGTTAAAGGGTTTAACTTTAAGATGACATTAGGAAGGAGAGAGATTGGAGATGTAACTAGCGAGGGAAGAGGAAAAGATGGATTAGGGATGGCCAAGGGGTGGGTTTTCAGATGTTGTAGAAAGTAAATAAGTTGTTGCTTGGTGCGCAACAGAGAGTAAGGAAACAGAGCAAAAAGAGTTGAAATTAACGGAGATTCTTCAAAGTCTGCCCTTAGAGATAAAGATTGATGACCAGAGTTACCAACCTGCAAATCAAGTAGAGACCGTAGACAGTTTTGACGTAGATTGCAATCAACATGGCAATAATCGTGTTGATAACTACAATTCCTCTCAGGAACCAGACTGTGAACCTGAAAGTATTGAGTTTGTAATGGGGATAGTAATGGTGTCAAATCAGGGGTTTAGAGATATGACCTGCAAGAAAGGTCATATCATGAAATAGCATAAATCGTAGCATCAGGGAAGGGAAATGAAGTGCCGTACAGATCGGGGGAATATCGTGATCCGAACATTCTCATGTAATCTCAACCAAATAACATTTCAACCGAATAACATTTCAACCGAATGGAAATAACATTGACAGCAGGAAGGGCGTTTTCAACTGAAACATTTGATGAAAATCAGCAAGAACATATAACAAATACCCCCACTCCTGGAAAAGTCTCACTCTCGCTACCTGTCGCTTGCTTTGGGGTAGAAGACATTAACAAAGACATTCCTTGTGAACATGGTACTGACACCAAGGATAGAACTGTCAGTAGAACTCATCACGGCTGCGCTTACAGCACCCAGACCTGCAAACGGGCACCGGGTTAGTGGGTTTTTAGGGTGTTTGGGCTCATCCATCTTTCATTCGAGGTTACCCGTCAGGCGTCGCGCGAAAGCTGTAAGAGAAGAGTTCAATGAAAAGCGAACGTTGAATTGAATATAAATTGCCAGATTTAATGATAATAGAAAGAATATTCAATGCAAAATGTGTGTCAATAAAGTAACCAAACATTCTCAATATTCACACTCCATGAATAGTACCCACCAATAAAAGCCACAGCAGGATGAGTCAGGTATAGCAGGCACAGAGGTACAGCTAACTTGTAGTTATCTTTAGTAAGCTCCCCAGCAGGGTAGGCAGTCGCTGACCAGTCAGTGTTCATTGCAATTAATCCGAGGAACAGGGAGATTTTAGAAAGTTTTCAGAAGTTTTAAAAGGGTTCAGAACTCTTGAGAAATAGAGAGATTTCAGGACGTTTCAGAAAATTTATTGTTTATTAAGGAACTAAGATTTTGGATTGAAGAAGCTCTTGGTTTTGTTAAATGAGACATTTCAAAGCTGTTAAATGCATGTACAAACCGATGATGATAGAGGGGATGGCAGCACAGAAGCAACCGAAGCCACCCACGAAGGAGAGAGTCCTGGCGACGTTGTCATCTCGAGCTGAGAGTACCCTCTGGAAGTACGCCTGCCACGGGATACCCCCGAACATCAACATGATGGCGTAGTCAAACTGTGGAGAAGAGGGGGTGTTAGGTTGTTAAGTGGTGCAAGGAAGGAGTGGTGAAAAGGGAGGGGTTTTTGTTAGGAGGAAATAAAGAGGGGGTTTACTATGAGTATTAAAGAAGGATTTATGAAGTACAAAGGAAGAGTAAATCCATTAAAACTACCAGGGTGTAACTGTGATCTCTGATGAACACTCACCCACACTCCTCCATCCTCAGCTTTCAGTTTCCCGAAGAACCCTCCCACTTTATCAGGGTAGAGAGCCACGTCATGGGTAGCCAGGGGGATGGTGACAGCATCACTGGTCGTCATGAAGGGGATGGAGAAGATCAGACCCACAAAGATACAAATCAGCTGGATGATGTCCGTGAAAGCCACGGAGTAGAGACCTGGGAGAAGGTTAGTTGATGAGTACTGAGTAGAGGCCTGGGGGACGGTTAGTTGAGGGGAAGAGAACGGGGACAGGGATAGGAGAAGGACGCAAATTCTATCCAATTTTCGATAATTCTGTCAAGATATTGACAGTGGTTGTCATATATTTTTACTGTCAATTGACAGCTGTGTTTCCAAGGAGGTATTGATCTTATTTACCTCCAAATAGAGTGTAGGTCATGGCAATAGCAGCACTGATAACGATGGATGGAGTGTCTCCAATACCGCAGATTACTCGAAGTGAAGTTCCCAGGGCAGCCAGAATGGAGGCAGACCACAAAATCTGAAGAGGAATAGGGTTATTCTGAAGTTCATAGCTGAAAATTCAGAGTTTTGAGCGCTTTTTTACACTGTAAGCGTTAAGGGTGAGTCGCCAAAATGCTAATTTTTCCGGAGAAATTGTCGTTAAATAATGGTTTATCGTTGTACCACACATTACTGACAGCCACAACGGACAACAGCAAATCAAATTACTTATCCCTTGTCTAAAACATTCCGTTAATTCTCCGGGGACTTGGTCAATAATTTTACCACATAATTTGATAAAGATTCTAGGAAATCTAAGCCATGATTATAGTATGGTAGTTCTGATAAATCAAATACCATACACAAAAAGCGGAAATATAAAACAAATGATCTCTTGAATGCTCTGAACTAAAATCACGACCATCCCCAAACCCACTTACAACTGGCCATATTATGACGGAGCTAAATTACTAGATTTTGAATAGAATGACCATAAAATCAAGCTTTTGGCCAACCAGTTATAGCGAAGATGACAAGGTAGAAGATGATCATGCCGGCCAGCCCGACCATGTTTAGCTCAGTTTTAATAAAGGTAGAAAAGGTAAGTACAGTGTAACACCCACCTCTCCGGTAAAAGGCAGGGATGTAGAAGAGAGCTCCGAGAGGTTTGCCTCTCCCCCAAACCCCCTCTCCCCTCCAAACCCACCTCCCTCCAAACCCACCTCCCCCCGAACCCACTCTGCCCTCAAACCCACCTCTCCGGTAAAGGCCGGGATGTAAAGAGCCCGAGAGGTTTGCCCTCCATCAAACCCACCTCCCCCAAAAACCCACTCTCCGGGTGTCCAAACCCACCTCCCAAAAGGATGTAGAAGAGAGCTCCGAGAGGTTTGCCTCTCCCCAACCCCACCTCCTCCATAACCACGGGGCCTCCCCAAACCCACCCATTTGAACCGAGACCCCAGAGGCTCTTAAACCCACCTCTCCGGTAAAAGCAGGGATGTAGAAGAGAGCTCCGAGAGGTTTGCCGTATTTGAGCTGCAGGGGATCCAGCATGGTGGTGAACCGCCACTTCCTCATCTTGGTAGCGAAGAAGGCACCTCCAAGGAGCAAGGAGATGGAGTAACCCACGGGGGCCTGGGTCCAGACCAGACCGTTCTTAATGATCGACTCAGTGGTTCCTGGAGGAGAATGGGTTGTGTCATCCATGGGGGTTGAGAATGTAGACGAATGGAACAGGCCAATGAACTGTGTGAAATATTGGCTGAAGCAGGGGAGAGCAGAATGTCAACAGGAGAAGATCCAAAAGGATAAAACACTCGACAGTAGACACTAGACACTAGACATGTGATAACAACAGGAAGAAAGTCAAAACGCATCAACTCACCGTTGATGTAGCCTCCTCCGACCCAGGTAGCTGTCATGGTGAAGCATCCCACGACGTAGTTAATGTCCCTCCCCGCTAACATCATCCCGTCAGACTGGACCTTTCCTCCTTCCTGGTCAGGGTCCTTCTTCTTCTTCAGAATCCTGGGGGTAGAGAGGCAGGGTTAGGGAGGCAGAGTTTGGGGTGATCTTAGTTATGACTGCTTCGCATTTCAAGTAAGTTTTTAAGTGGAACTGCGTTAAAAGCGAAACTTAGTTAAAAGGAATCACAAGATTTTGAATAGAATAACCATCAAAGTTTTTGGCTTACCAGTTGGCGAAGAGTCCTGACACGAAGATGACAAGGTAGAAGATGATCATGCCGGCCAAGCCGACCTTGTTTAGCTCAGTTTTAATCTCGTCTCCAGCCATAGTAAATCTCAAATTTCAGGAGATAATGAGGTCAGGGTTAAAATGGTTAATCAGAGTAAACTGGGTTTGTCTGGAATCACTGGAGTACAAAAGGAACATTTAAAATTGTTAAATTCGACTACATATACAAAGAAATGCGACAACCAAACGAATCAAACGTGACATTTCAGCTAAGGAAGATCAGATTCTTGAAGGATATGCTGCAGAACTTGGTATGCACAGAGATATAGATGGAAAGTCACGCAATATCAACAGATAATTATATTAACTCAATTCCATAATTCAATCATCATGGAAAAATCTACACAGATTCAATCAAAGCAAGAGCCAAGGATATCCTGGCCTAGTAAATACGATCAGATTAGATTAGATTAAAATAATCAGGAATCATCTCAGACATATCATGCAAGGTTTTCAACAAAATTTTAAAATAAATCTGCTTCTTCAGCAGTCACCAGTTAGAAAATGCTTCTAAAAATGGAGTAAAGATGGCCGGATCTCCTCCTAATATACGGATCAGGAGCGAAAAGGCCATGCATGGCATGTTCAAAACGCATAGCTCAACACTTCTGTTTAAATCCATATCACAATCTTTAGGCGGTTCAACGTCATCAACTTCCTACATTGCGCTATGATAATGACATCATCTTATAACCGCCACTTTATCTCATGACAGCATATTAAATCTCAGTTCGAAGTAGGCCTGGTGGACATGCTAGAGGAGGAGAAACGGTGGATAACTGCAAACTGCATGATGACTGTTTTCAGAGATAAACCACCGTACACATAGCATGCTACTATCAACTATATTGTTTACGTGGACAAAGATTGCAATAATTATACGAAGAATGATTGTTGGTTTTGCAAATACTAAGCAATTTTCAGAGAACAAATCGCATTATTTGAGGAACATGATTGCTACGAATCCGTAGCTCGAATAATGATAATTTTATAATAATTATTCGAACTTATGGACAATAAATCAAACTTTTTTCCGCAGAAACACAATCACTGACTGTGAGATTAGTCATTCATGACAATAAATGGAAGTACCAAAACTCAAAAACCATACTAAGACGCGATATATATTTTTTCATGATGATAAACAGGCACTAGCAAAACTCAGAATTTCAGAAAGACACGATTTTATTCATGAACATAAACGGCACTACCAAAACTCAAAAACTAGTTCAAAAACACTCGATACTATCCATGATTTATAACGGAATTAGCAAAGCTGAAGAATATGCAAAGCTGAAATCAAAGAGACTCGTGATTACGTTGCACCTTGGCATTGGTATATAACTGTTGCTTGTAGATAAGTAGATAAACCGGCTGCAGGAATATCGAAAAGAGTTGAATCAAATGAACATTGCATGCCACAGTAAAATGCTAAGAAAAAACTCAAGCAGGAAAATCCGAGGCTCAATATTCGCTGTGACATACTTAACGCACGGTCTGAGTTAAGGTTACTGTTAAGGCTTGGGATAGGGTTCTAGGGCATTCGGTTAGAGTTATGGTAAGATTGGTACGACAGAAAGAATGCCATGAGCTCAAAATATGTCAGGAGATAAAATAGTCGATCGCCCCTGATATTTGCTCAATCTTGACACACCAGCGTCGCAATTGAGGTTTTTGATTGTGGTCCTCAAGCTCCAGGACCCACGTAGAGTCTAGAAAACATAATACTTTCCAGGTAGCTGACTATCAGGATTTTATTCTGGGAATTTGAATTGAAAAATCTCAATTCCTCTCGTGATTCTTGTGTTCATCTTCAATTTTCATCAATAAAATGGAAATGATTTTTTTTGATATTTAAAAAATGAAGTGTTTAAAATGCTTTTGCACGTACGCACGTTTGCTTTAAAATATTGTTCAACTTCTTTTTTCATCTTTACCTATATGAATAAAATGGAAATAAATTTTGTTGATATTTGAAAAATAAAGTGTTAAATATGCTTTTGCACGTATGCACGTTTGCTCCATAAATCCATAACCATGCGATTTTCATACAAAGAAAAGCAGAATTTTCTTAGCATTCCCCGGACAAGAAGATTTCAGTGGAATAACTTTGAAAATGATGGATTCAAAAATGGCATACTGGAATCTGAAATAGATATGTAAAAGTGATACGGGGAAACAATGGACAAATGGAAAGGATCAAATCTCTACACTTCTGTTATCTGTATTGTGGTTTAAAGATTAAAATTTTATATCATGTAGGACTAGATCACAGTCCCGAATGAGAAATACTGTAGCACTTTACCTATACACTGCACGTGACTGAAATCGTCCTAACTTATCGGAAGGATATTTTCTGAAGATATTTATTCACCCGAAGAGTGAATTGGAAACTGAGTCCCAAGACCTTCACAGACATAATTGAATGAAGAAAACGTACTATCATTCGACATTGAACGTTGAAAAAAACCCTGATCTGCACATGACAATGGCCTGATCAAAGTTCGCTAAATACTGAAGTGGTTAACTAGGTATTGTGTCAATCTTTGAAGGAGCGTAATCACGTGTAACTGAAATTGTCGTTACCACAGTACCACCAATCATCATGTGTCCAATATAAGCTCAGACTTTGAAGAAGGTAACAGGAAACCAGGAAAACCTGGTCAATGGACGAATGGTACTGTGGTGGTAGTAACGTGTCATTGTGGGGCCAGGTGGACAATCACAAAGAATGAGGATTAGTGAGGATGAAATAAAATGACGAAAGATTGAGGGTATAATACGAAATAAGCGGCCTTTGACCATTCTATTGTTTCTTGACTTAGTTTTACATTTTGAAATTCAGTACTTACTACTTACACATTACACAATACACATAACAATGGAAAACAACTCATCAAAGGTTCATCAAATTCAATATTTAAAAAATACTTTCAAAGTACATATATCTGAAAATTGGAACCGTAAAGAAAAAGGACCAAAATCAGATACCTAATAAAACATCTCAAGGCAAAATCAAGAAATTGATAAAGCTTCTCAGAAAATGCATGATTTTCTTCATTTTACTAAGAAACCTCAGGTAGCCCATCCAGACAATCTAATGAGCTTGGTATCATGCTCCCGTTAATTCCGTGATAAGCAAGTGATTGCTTGGATAATATCTATATCAAGAAGCATACTGATTATTGAATGTACCGATTTACTGAGAATTCTCATGGGAACACAAGAAGTTGTATACAAGGAATGGGTAAGTATTAAATTTAAAGCACAGCAAAAAGTATTAAAGCGAGAGCAAAACCTGCCAACGTCTAAATTTAAGAACAATATGCCAATATGGATCTGATGGACGGATCTTGGAAGAGAATTATAGGAAGGGAGCATTAAAAAAGGAGAAGTTTAACGAGAATAGCAAAATGACAGAAATCATTATTCATTATTCCAGCTACAATAATACAGAATCCTTGATCACGGAATATTATCAAGGAATAATAAGCAATTCACTCGCTTATCTTTGAAATCTTATCTGCTACAAGATGAACTTATCTACAAACTACACACAAAATGTAATCGAATTATCCATAAATAACAATACATGACAATTGGCATAGGCATTGAGTAACCACTGAATAACATCGCTTCATCGAGATTTAGAGACACAGCAACACAAAATCACTTCAATAATTCTGTACGTTTAGTACGTATTTTGTGTACGCCAAAAGAATTGGCTTTAAAATTCCGTTAAAATATATTTCTATTGGATTAAAGCAATAATTATTTAGGATGATCAAACAACCATTTATTAAAATCAAGCAAATCTGAGAAATTCGTGATAATAATCAAGCAAGATTTAATATATTCTGCGTGTTAATATTCGTCTTCTAGGTACCTTTTAGGTACACACGTAAACAATATGCTAGTTTAGCTTTAAAACAGAAAAACAATACTGAGAAAATGAAATGATTGTGGGATTTTAGACTAAAACTATGGGACATCATGGTCGAGGCATCATGATCAGACACGACAGAGACGAACCATAAAACTTAGTGGTAGGAATTAGTGACTGCCAATGCCACCAGAGCTCAAATATCACACCGAGCCGTTAACGGAATTATTTCGCCCCTATTTCTGACCATGTCATGGGTCTTATCTTGTACTACTACTATACACGAGAATGTTCTCTACCCCATTAAAAGTAAACTACGAGTCATTAAACACTGAGCTAATAACAAAGAACTCTCGCGCCAGGTTTTTGAAATCTGAGCGCAGCATGAGAAGATGATCCGTGAGCTTTTCTACGAATTCATCATACACGAACACTCAGCATTTGGTGTACGCTATAATATCTCACAACAAAACAGTCACGTGATATTCGCAACTCACGCAGTAAAGCGGTCTCAGCCCACGTGACGTATCACTTCTACATTGCAGATACTCACGCAGACGTCTGAACACGTCACCGTTACTATGTACCACGTGACCGTTGCTAAGAACCACGTGACTGGTTGCTAGGCAACACGTTAGAGTGCAATTTGGCCGGTTATCAAACGTGCAGTTTATACGCGGCGGAGTCCTATATTTGAAATGCTCCAACTTGATAAGTTCTGCATTCTGAAGTGCAACGAATGCTTGACGAATAAACAACGGTCCTGATTGGAGTGGAGGAATGAGATCAAAAGTGGGGCTTGAAAACTCAGGTTATACTTATAGTACTAATAAGAAACTATGATTAAATTTTAGACACCAATCACCATGCAATTGTTAATAATTACCAAATCATTTGCTGCCAAAACTGATTGCATGATAACAGCAGTGACAACCAATTTGCTGAATAGCAAGGGAAAAATTAACAATGGCTAATATTACGATTGATAACTTGTTATCTATTGTGGGAGGTGATCACTGTAACACGTAGCCGAGTATGGATTTGCGATAGGGCTGTTAATAATGAATGTAAGGATGCCAATGATAGGTGTGCCAACATTTTATTTCTAAGGATTGGCATTTTGGCAAATGGTGTACAGCACATGCCTCAAGCTCAGTTGATCAGACGAGCATGCAAAACTATTAAATGGAGGATGAGAATGATTCCATCATGGCCATAATAAGTGATCTGTCAAACCTTGAAAGCTACAATATACAGCAAAAATGTAAAAATCTAAACGATTTTAAAGAAAATTAAAATGGACAGGCGCTGGGTACCAGAAAAATCTTATCGCTATGTTTTGGAGCCAGGAGCCAACCATGTCCCAATTCCCATAAAAATTTATTGAAGGAAGAAATACGAACTGTTAAAATTTGCACCTCCAATCCCCTACTTATACCAATGTTGATGGAGTTCGACTTGGACCAACCAATTTAGCAATTTGTTATTTGACAGGTTGAGATAACAATTATTAAGTTGAAATAACATCCCCCTCATAATGAGACTAGACACTAGATGACAGTTAACGTGAAACATTACCGCGGGACTTAACTAAATAAACATGAGATTTTAGAAACCAATCAGCCTGTCTTTCATCAAGGACAACTCCAATTAGAAGGTTATTTGGATAATTGATATCATGAGTGTGAAAGACTGGAGGACCGCAGAAAGTTAATGTAACATGATTGTGTAAACTTAACATGATTGTTTGAACGGAAGGAAAATAGAAAAAAACTCTGGCCAAAAATTATCAAATTCAACCTTGCAGACAATAAAAAAGAAAGGAAACAAGGTTACATGTTAAAATTCCAAGAAAATTAGATTCTGGATGAAAAATTCATTAAACAATTTAATACCTGTCATCAGACGACCATACTGAGAGCATATTTGAGTGATCCGTTTGGAGTGATCATTGGATGGTAGATGCGGGGAATCAGAGATTTCAGGATCTAGGGATGGGTGTATGAAGGGATCAAGTGAAGAGTGTTAGGACTGAGGATCAGGGATTGTGATGATATCTTTCATCGTGATCAGGTGAACTTCTGAAATATGGGTAGATTTAACGATGGGAATAATTCAGGAAAATATAGAAATTTTCAATTTTATCAAGATTGTATTATAGTAGTTTTCATTGTGAATTCAAGAAAGAGCATAAAAGATGAGAGTCATAATTATAGTTCATATCAAGAGCATAAAATTGAGGGTTGCCAACTGCATTTACGTAAACTAAAATAACGTTGAAACTTGAAACAAATCAGACACATGGGGATTGAGTTAAAAATAGAATCAACTTAATATTGATATCATTATCATCATCGTTCAATCATTCAATATTTTTCAACTTTCAAAACTCAGCTCGATGGAAAAATTCTATAATTGCATAATTATAACATCATTTATTGCACTGAAAATCAAAACAATAGTAATATTAAATATGTAATTTAAAATTCAAAAAAGATATTATTCGTAAATGAAACGAACATTCGATGGCTCCTAGGGTTGAGAATTTCTACAAAAGAACATTTTCAAATCACTCCTAAGCATACCGTATCTAGATTCTAGGCAATACGATGTGAAAACCTGTAAAAAGCTAGCTTCAAGTTCATACCAAAATAAAATGAGAGATAACCAACTATAGTCGATAACGGATAAATATCAGTAGTCGTGTCTAGTTAGTGAAATTGAAAAACACATGGCTAAGTGAAATCTTACTGGGTCATACTCCAATTGTCTGAATAATCACAAAAATCAATGCTACGCGAAAGGAAAGTTTGCGGCGCATCGTAAAGGATTTTTTGAGAAATAAGCTGCAAAGAATAAGAAATTTCTTGAAATTTGGAGTAAACATAGCCCTCTCATATATGGGCACTTTTGAGTGCACCAAAAATACCGGTTAAAAAGCGTTACAAAATCCTGGTGGCATCATTACGACCATTTTATTCGATTGCAAAAAATTATTGTGCATAAATGAGCGGATTGAGGGACTTATTTAATTATGTGAATATTATGCAAAAAATAAATAAATATTGATGATGACATTGCGAAAAAAAGCTATTGCAAAATTGCAATAGCGTCATTTTGCTCAAGGGCCATATTTAATTACCATCGTGATTCCTAACACAACTTCCAAACTGCTATTGGATTGCATCATTCGCTCTTTCTGTCTGCAATCTTATGCAGAACGAAATTTCTGTTCACTACGCAGTTTACGGTGCATCGTCTCGATGCATAATATGCAACGAAGACTCGGCTGCGCCTCGATCAAGATACATATCATAACCCTGTCCTATATCATAACACTGCCCAATAGCTATAACTATATGGAAAGTGCCCAATATAAAACCAACCAAAACCCACCATACTTCAAAGGACAGACTGTCAAGGGCATACTGTACAGTATAACCATAAAGAATAAGCATACATGTGTAAATGTAACGTCTACTGATTGAAATGGTGAACCAATACAACATAGATACCAAGTCGTTTGAAGAATATTACACCTCTACTTGACAGCTCGTGTCAATATTACAGCGCTTTCATTTCGGAGGGTGGCTACTCTACGGGTGACGTATAAAGAAGGGGACAAGCAGTCGCCAATTTCAGTTTTGAAAACAAAGGTGTTTGAGTTGAAAATGATAAAAGGGCTGATTTTTGGTGCCAAATGCTCTACTACTAAAAGGAGGCTGGGCCTGTGAGAGCCCAGGCGGCGCCCAGGACAGGAAGCTGCTGGCCGAGGCAAGCGCTTTCGTGTTCCCGGGTGCTCAAATGATCCCATATCAAGTGAATATTTTCATGGGTATTTTCTCTGTTAAAGTTTACCGAAAGTTAATTAGATCTCTTCTGAATTGGCGAATTGCACCTAGTGTTTCAGACAATCGTTAAGACCTCCTATATTCTCAAATACCGGGTGTACCACGAAATAGTGGACAAAAGTAAACGTTAATAACTCAGCTTCTGTTGGGAGTTTCTACATGAAATTTTGGGAAGTCATAGATATAGGCTGAAAGTTTCTGCACTACAAATTTGAAGTGTCTAGCTCAAAAAATGTCCGAGTTATCAACGAAAAACCGGTTTTTCGGCCATATCTCCGCTCCTGGGACTCAAAAATGTTAGCTACTCCTTGGACATATTGGTCAGATGTTGCCCGTAATATCCTGAAAGTTTCATTAGGATTGCTCAAAAAACCTAGGAGATATGCGAATTTTTGTATCGCAAAAAAGTGTGTATACGCAAGCTTTTACACACTCTGCAGATAAAATGTAAACAAACACGGTGCTTATCTCTATATTTGGACATGTTAAACTATGCAAGCTTACATAATGTACCCTTTAATTGTGCTTTATGTACACTTTTTTGCGACACAAAAATTCGCATATCTCCTAGGTTTTTTGAGCAATCCTGATGAAACTTTCAGGATATTACGGGCAACATCTGACCAATATGTCCAAGGAGTAGCTAACATTTTTGAGTCCCAGGAGTGGAGAAATGACCGAAAAACCGGTTTTTCGTTGATAAATCGGACATTTTTTTAAGCTAGACACTTCAAATTTGTGGTGCGAAAACTTATTGCCTATACCTATGACATTCCAAAGTTTCATCAAAAAACTCCAAACACAAGCCCAGTTATTGACTCTTAGAAACTGAAATATGGCCGAAAAACCGGTTTTTGTCGATAACTCGGACATTAGTTAAGCTGGACACTTCAAATTTTTTGTGCAAAAACTTTCAGCCTATATCTATGACTTCCCAAAATTTTATCTAGAAATTCTCAACAGAATCTGAGTTATGTTAATTTGCTTTTGTCCACTATTTCGTGGTACCTCAAATATGTCAATGGACAACTTTTGATTACTCGTTGCTTCATTCTTACATCAAATCTAAGTTGAATATCTTTATTCGGTAAAAATTATCGATATATCATTAAAAATCTCCCCGCGGTAAAATAAAGAGTCATATTTTGTATATCAAACTAAACCTGAAACAGTCCTGCCGGTACAAACCACTAGTCAGTGATTTTCTACATACCATATATTTGCTATAGATGTTAACTTCACAAGAAGGGCAAGAAACATTCTTTCAAGACTTTCAACCTTCTTGATGATGTCACTCAGCATTCTCAACAGCCCTTAATTCGGACGCTTCCTCAAATTCCAAACATCTCTTTATGTCATGAGTCCAAAGTTGATGAAAAAGATGTATCTTTATTCTTTGATATATAAACCCCACTCCGCAACTTGGACGAATTTTCTTTGTCTTCTTTTTTTGGCTATTTATTTACAAAAACATTTCCTCTCTGATTACAATAACTTTGTCAATTATAATATAAGTACACTACGGAAAGAACCACAACTTCCACATGTAGGAAAGTTCAAGTGAAACACGCAAACTTTTTCTCTTGAAGGTCCCAAACTTGAGTAGAAATCCAACTCCATGTATCACAGAAAGATATACCGTGCACATTCATTATAGCTGAGACTCTCACGCACGATTCCATGAAATATTATGTTGTTGTCAAACACAAGGAAATATCTTTTTCCGCCATTAATATACGACATGAAAACCCAGGATATGGTCAGCCAGCTATATGAGTCGCTGTTGGTCTAGGAAGGCTAGGAGAGCATTGTAGATGAAGAGATACTGTTCCTCAGTTTGCACGATGTGAGACCTCATCGTTCTCAGTTCCCGGAGGGTCCCGGGTATGTCAACGTGCTGAATTGGAAAGGTTTGTTGCGCCCAAGTAAGTTAAGGGGGGCGGGGGATAAATAACCCATATTTCATCATATTATCCAAATCATTCAGAAATAAAACCCCCTTTCTGCCCCGTCCCTGGTTCCCCAGATCAACTCTCACACCCTGCTCTCTTCCCAGCTAACCTTACCCCATTTCTACCTTCTCAGATCAAGACTGCCCATTTCTATAACCCTCTTCCCAGTTTACGCCCTGCTCTCTTCCCAACTTACTTCGTTGTTGTTGAAGGCCCTGGTGAGAATGTCCATCATGAGGAGAACTCCACTCCTCCCCACTCCCGCGCTACAGTGGATCAGCAGGGGTACAGCATCGTGGAAGGGAGGGTCGATCTCCTTCATCAAACCCTGCACCTCGTCGAGGTAATCTGAAGGAGCAGTGTAAATTCTTAGATCTAGGGTGTGGGGGATAGGCATAGAAAAGGGTAAAATCATGGAAATGAAGAATTAGGGACTCAGGACTGCATATCGTGTAATTTTCGGTCGATTTCGATCGGGAGATCGATGTTCTCAAATCTCAAACTTGCATTTTAGGAAAATTAAGAGTTTCCTACCCAGGAGATCTTTAGGAGTTTTTGGGACCCCATGGTCGGGCCAACTTGTGAACTGGAGATGTATCACATCCATCTGTAAATAGGATTTATTCATCAGTCGGAGATAGATTAAATTCAACATCAATCGTTGTGAAAAGATTTCCAAATTCCATTGGGCGCAACCCAATCATCTGAAGAAGTGTCTCAAAGGCAATTATTTTGACTCACCGATCGCTCCGATGTGAGTTCGAATATCTGGAAGCCGCGCGTGAAATACAGAACGTCATCGCGCGCGAAGGATAGTTTGACGATCAGTTCGTCCGTTCTGAGCTCTTCACCTTCATCTTCAGGCCAGTATTGGCAACACTTGGCCTTGTAGCCTTCCCTGAAGGGTTTTAATAATAAATATTTGCTCAATTGGAAAGATTGTAGCCCAAGAATAGTGTGCTGAACGAATTTTTCCTAAATTTGAGAGCTTCAAATTGCAAAATCAAGACCCAAGCCCCTAGGCAAACTGCAGACAATAAGAAGCAATTTGTGACGAAATATTGACAACTTACTTGAGCTGGGTAAGCATGGCAATGACAGTGATACCGTTATCCCACACCATCTTCCAGAAGTCATTGATCGTGTTAGGTTTGGGTCCTTGGGAGAGGATGTACTTGTACGGGGCTTTCGCTACCTGTGGGATGAACAGATTCAGCACACCTTAGATTTCCTGGCAGATCTGCCCGCAGATCTTATTTGAAGTTTAGACCATCATCGTTTAGTGAACCCATGACTCCAGCCTGTCCTAACCAACTCTACAACCCACAAAACTTGGCAACAATACATATACTAACGGTAATATGGCTTGCGTTGGTACAATCCGTCCCTCCTTCATCATAAACCCATAAGAACCCTTCCAATCTAACAAGAAGTTAAGAAACATCCAGAAACCCTTAAAACTTGGCAATCTCCAATGTAAACCTACCGTAATATGGCTTGCGTTGATGTAATCCCGCCCCTCCCTCTTGAGCACTACTCTGGTATCATCATAGGGGACAATGTCACGGAATCTGTTGGTCGGTTTGTTGTCGGGTAGGTTGGCTACTATGTGGGTACCTAGGATGAGAGTTAAAATACTTGGCCATTTATTGAAAACTGGCTGGCTTGGACCTAGGATAAGAGTTAAAATACTTGGCTATTACTGGCTGACTCTTTTACGTTCCTATCAAAACTTTGAATTTTACAGGTGAATTTATCTGAAAGTGAAGCAACCAGATGATCAATTGATCATTGTTTTCAGGGCAATGATTGATGATTATTCATAACACAGAGTTCAAAATGAAGGGTTTTTTAACCTGTCAGTTTGCTCTTCTCAATACCCAGGTACTCCATTCTGATCTCATCCGGAGTCGTGAGCATCTTCAATATCTGATTTCTCTGAAATTGAGCAGATTAAATAAGAGTTGGTTATTATTCATATTACTCATATTACGACTCGTACAGAGTCGTGTATGAAATCTGTCAAAAACCCCTTCATGCAAGTATACAATCCCTTCGAGTCGTGCATATGGATCTTGGAATGTTAATGAAAGGCTAACGTACCTTTCTTGCACGACTTGCCTTAAGTTTAATTATCTTTTAAATGAGATACTAGAATCCCTGTTTCATTGAACCAAGATAATTGGAACATATTATGTTCAACTTTTTATTAAATGGGAACACAATAACTTAGGAAACTTCAAATTAATTAAGTTGGAGACCTTTTGTTTTTTTTGTATCCCTTTTGTCGTGGTTTTGGAGGTGTGCTTCTTGTTACTGCGTAATGCACGAGTCTATTGTTCCCTTTCCCTTTTGCTACCGATAGAGACATGGTTGATCATATTACATGGCTCATAAGCCCTTATTTGCTACCATATACATCGGGGTATTTCTATATTATAGGGTCGGTCAGATCCTATAACCCCATGTTATGTGGTCGTTTCCGACCCTATAACTGATTTTCCGGGGTTATAGGGTCTCGAGGCCTGTCTTCCCATATATGATAACAACTCAGTAAAGTGTCAATCAATTTGCATAATTTGGATGGGACAAACATGAATCTGCATTCTGTGGTAATAAATTTTATACATTCACGATGAACAAAATGTTCAAGGTGACGTCTTTATCAAGATTTACAGCAGTGGGTTGATGGCAAAATCTGTAATTCTTCCTGCAGACACACCACCAACGATTTAGCACTAATATGTTCTGATCCGGGCCGGATGTAAATTTTACACATCAACCTGTCTGACGGCTGTATGCTTGTCAAGTGCTATTTTCGTTATTACGTATTTTCAGCGCGTTAATTTTTGTGGTTTCGCCATGTAATATCACCATAGGTCTCAGGTAATATAGAACTATAGGTCGAAGGAGTAACCTAATACCACATATATGTAGTGAGCGCGAAGCGCGAACTATATATAGACGCATTATTGGCCGAAGCGAAGCTGAGGTCAATAATGGTTTATTTTGGACGAGGCGAAGCCGAGTTCAAAACAATGTGGTATTAGTACTCCCGAGACCTATGGTGATATTACGGCGAAACCACAAAATTAACGCGCTGAAAATACGTAATAACGTGAAAATAGACTTTGACAAGCAGCATACAGCCGTCAGACAGGTTGATGTGTAACTTCATCCGGCCCGGGATCAGAACATATTAGTGCTAAATCGCGTTGGTGGTGTCTGCAGGAAGAATTAGATTTGCCATCAACCCACTGCTGTAAATTCGGATAAAGACGTCACCTTGAACATTTTGTTCATCGTGAATGTATATAAAATTATTACCACAGAATGTAGATCTATGTTTGTCCCATCCAAATTATGCAAATTCGATTGACACTTTACTGAGTTGCTATCATATATGGTTAGAAGAAATTCCCGATTCTATAACCCCTCGGAAACTGGGGGTTATAGGGTCGGAAACGACCACCACATGGGGTTATGGTGATCTGACCGACCCTATAATATAGAAATACCCCGATGTATATGGTAGCAAATAAATATGAGCCATGTAATAGATAGCAACATTGGTAGCTTGCTGCAGAAATATTTATATCTAATTTATCACGCGACACTCGAAGAGTGGGCCGTGATAAATTAGATATGTTATGAATGGCTTTCGCTAAAGTAATTTATTTTTCGCTCTGTTGGCCGTGCCTGTCCGTGGTAACCACCTAGCGGCCACGTGACGGACCTTGTGGCTGGCAGTTACCACGTGACTGGGTCACTGACCATGTCACGTGACTTTGACTTGACCTGCCCCATCAGAATGATCCGATTTCAAACTTACTATAGCAAATCTACAAATATCCACGGCGAAAATTGAAAAATTGGCGGTTGTATGTCATTGACTTGCTACTTTGATACCTAATAATGAGCTCATATCAAGGCAAAAGTTACTACTGCACCCATGTACGTGACACATGATGGTATCTGTACCTATGGAGTAAAAAACTTGGATACGGGCCAATATGAATATTCTGGACGTCACACGAGAGGGGAAGAGCATAGTTGCGTCATAGGTAGTAAGAATTTTTCGTCGGCAGGTTATGAAAAACGTATTGAAATTAAGAATAAGTATAATCACGTAATGATTGCTTTAAAAAGAATCCAATTCCTTATCCTATGCCGTAATAATTGGAACTTCATTCATTCATGGATACGATCATAGGCGTTGCGAATGGTGTAGATTACAGAAATGCTACAATAACCATTAGACAAAGGGATTGTGCCGTGACGCGGGTACTACCTTTTTAGTAATTAGCATGTTTTTTTTTTCATCATACGGTTTATGTACTTGAGCGCACATGATTGATACTATCTGTGAACTCCGGTGCAGAAAATGATTAAAACATTGGTAGTCAACAGCAAATGCGAAGAGCAAGCGCACAATCCGTAAAAATTTCTGAAGTGACTGCATTTACTTCCTATCAATTACAAGTACCGCAGCTGATCCTCCTGAGCTTGCCGTTCCATAAATCTCGTATTTTCTCCTCCATTCAACCTGACCGGGTCACGTGTTCTAGAGTGAATTATGCGTAGCACGCGGAACTGACGTGGCAGACATATCAGCCAGTAATGTAGCTGCATTGAAGTCACTAGTAGAAGCTCAAATGCCACGAGACAGGGTCAGGGGAGGCCCGTAGCGGGCTGCTATTGGTGCACAAAGTCACGTGAATGAAAATGCATGAATGCATGCATTTAGGTCAACTTTTTTGACGGCAATCGATCCCTCTTATCTCCATAGCGAAAAATAAGAGCGTTATTGGTCGTGTAACATCGTGTCGTGCCTTCGGCACTCCACTCTGTTACACGACCAATAACTACTCTTATTAGTCGAACGTGTTTCGCATATTTGTAACACGTAGGTTATATGTAGCTGTTTTTTGGGGATGACTGTGAATAATATTCATCTTGGGGCTATAAATTACATGAGGATACAAAGAAGACGCATGATATCTTGGCATGTGAATTAGCAAAGATCTATTTTATATTATAACTAGCAGGCCCGTTGGGCCTGCATACACAGAGCTCACTCGGCGCTGCTACGCAGCACCTCGTTCGCAAATTTCAAACCCCGCAACTCAAATCAACTAAATTATTTTTACCGCATCAAAAAATTCTAATCACACCAAAAGTTATAAAGCTCCGAAATCAAAACAGCATTAAACCGTAAAGAACGCGCGCGCGATTAATCTGCACGTGCAGAATATCTGTATCCATAGCAACGGCGCGACTAAGCCCGGCTTAGCCTTTCTTTCTCTTGATATTTCCTTGGCAAGCTCTAATTTAATGGTGTGCGCCCGCACAAACATTATTCACGTGTGAATTTGAGTAGTTATTGGTCGTGTAACAGAGTGGAGTGCCGAAGGCACGACACGATGTTACACGACCAATAACGCTCTTATTTTTCGCTATGGAGATAAGAGGGATCGATTGCCGTCAAAAAAGTTGACCTAAATGCATGCATTCATGCATTTTCATTCACGTGACTTTGTGCACCAATAGCAGCCCGCTACGGGCCTCCCCTGACCCTGTCTCGTGGCATTTGAGCTTCTACTAGTGACTTCAATGCAGCTACATTACTGGCTGATATGTCTGCCACGTCAGTTCCGCGTGCTACGCATAATTCACTCTAGAACACGTGACCCGGTCAGGTTGAATGGAGGAGAAAATACGAGATTTATGGAACGGCAAGCTCAGGAGGATCAGCTGCGGTACTTGTAATTGATAGGAAGTAAATGCAGTCACTTCAGAAATTTTTACGGATTGTGCGCTTGCTCTTCGCATTTGCTATTGACTACCAATGTTTTAATCATTTTCTGCTCCGGAGTTCACAGATAGTATCAATCATGTGCGCTCAAGTACATAAACCGTATGATGAAAAAAAAAACATGCTAATTACTAAAAAGGTAGTACCCGCGTCACGGCACAATCCCTTTGTCTAATGGTTATTGTAGCATTTCTGTAATCTACACCATTCGCAACGCCTATTATCGTATCCATGAATGAATGAAGTTCCAATTATTACGGCATAGGATAAGGAATTGGATTCTTTTTAAAGCAATCATTACGTGATTATACTTATTCTTAATTTCAATACGTTTTTCATAACCTGCCGACGAAAAATTCTAATTTCCTATGACGCAACTATGCTCTTCCCCTCTCGTGTGACATCCAGAATATTCATATTGGCCCGTATCCAAGTTTTTTACTCCATAGGTAACAGATACCATCATGTGTCGCGTACATGGGTGCAGTAACTTTTGTCTTGATATGAGCTCATTATTAGGTATCAAAGTATTAAGTCAATGACATACAACCGCCAATTTTTCGTGCGTGGATATTTGTAGATTTGCTATAGTAAGTTTGAAATCGGATCATTCTGATGGGACAGGTCAAGTCAAAGTCACGTGACACGGTCAGGTGACCCAGTCACGTGGTAACTGCCTGCCACAAGGTCCGTCACGTGGTCACCACGTGGCCGCTAGGTGGCTACCACGTGACAGGCACGGCCAACAGAGCGAAAAATAAACTTTATTATTAAGATGATGTAGAGAAGATATAACATTGATGCGGTGTCGGATTTATCAAATAGAGCTCATGTAATAGATGGGTTTTTCATTTAGCATCCTTATAAAGTGTATGTGAGAGACGCTAGATATCAAGGGATGTAATTCGCAGAGGAGCTATGTTAAATGTGCGTGAGACTATTATACACGCATTGAATTGTACGAGAATTAGAATGAGGGATTCCTCTCTCGAAACATCATATTTACTTTTCTAAATGCTCAAATGTTGCTCGATATTTATCAGTCTACAAATACTTATTGATAATAATCGAATATACCCGTGAAAAGATATATAATTATTGGGTTACTGTTGCTAATTCTTTCCATATCGATCAGATTAATGTACGTTTGAGATTGTCAGAAACAAAATGCCAAAGTCATTCGGACGTCTCATTCGCCTCATCTTTTTTGCAGCAATTTGGGTACTCCTGTTATTATTTCTATCGTGTTTCATTGATGTTGCCCCGGATATGACTGACTCCTATCAGTACAACCCGTCAGCGGACTACTCGAACTCCGACATTCACTTGGTTGAGACAGTGAAGGGAAGTTTCGTGGAGGATTGGAAGAATATGGACGATCCCAGGGTGATGGAGGCAGTTGCCATGGAGATGAGTAAAAGAGTTCAGAGTCTCAAAGAGCGATGTGTGGGGAGGGAACGGGAGGCTAATCCTCAACCTTACCAGTTCTTCATGGACATTCCAGAGTTGAACCTTAGATGGTGTAAGGTATCCAAGGTCGGATCTACTAGCTGGGACACGTACTTGGCACAGTTTGCACCGCTTTGCGAGGGGCAGTTAGCGTGGAATAAGTACTGTGTGCCTGCACAGTGGGCTTTGCAATTTCCACAAAGATCAACGCTAGAGGAGTGGAGGAAAGAAGGGGTAAAGCCCGACTTTAGCCTTAATACACTCAATTTCATGGTTGTAAGACACCCCTTCGAGAGGATTGTAAGCGCATACAGGAGCAAGTTTGAAAACAACAGATTTAGTGGCAACAAATATTTCGATTTATTTGGACGAAATGCCATGTTGAAGCACAGAGCCGTTTCATCTGATTTGTCAATTGACGAGAAATTAAATCTCCTCCATGAGACTGAACTGTACGTCCAATCAGGAATGTTAGTGGCACCAGACCTAAACAACCCTTATCAGAATCCTCCGTGGCCAACATTTTCTGAGATATCCGCTGCAATTCTGCTAGATGGAATCTATGATAGGCATTGGTGGCCTGTATCTGACCTGTGCCAACCTTGTTCCATAAACTACACGGCCATTGCTCATATGTCAACTTTGAACAGAGATAGTGCATTTATCATGAAAAGCATTGGGCTAAGTGGAAGAGGCTGGCCGAATCAGAGTAATAAATCTCCCGGGCCATCAACCGATAAGATTTGGAAGGAATACTTCAGTTCATTACCCAGGTCATTGATGGAAAAATATCAAGCTTTCTATCACTCAGACTGTCAATTATTTAACTTCAACTGTGAAATTTCAGCTTTGACCACTTCAAAAGTTGACCTGTCTGATTATGTCAAAAGGTTTTGGTCAGATGCCCGATCATCGAAGGTGCACCACCATTTCTTTAGCTCGAGAACCCCCTATAAGTTTGTGGCTGGGAACATATCTACCCACTCATTTCCTTGCCAACCACAAACATTATTCGGTCTCCAGAGACATGGGATGCGCTATATGGGCACCAATTATCACATCATTCCATTTATTATTGGTATCGTTGAAAAGCTCAAGCACCACGTGCGAAGTCACCCATTTGCCCCATCCACAGACATGAACTGGATACTGGACTTTTACTTCGAGATGCCGCCTAACATGGATCTGACTCCTGAAGGTTATATGGAAATGAGGGAGCAGGGAGAGAGGTTCGAGAAAGCATTCCCTGTCCTATTAGCCGATCCCAGCAGGGTCCAAATCACAACGTGTAAAGCAAATAGGTGTGTTGGTTCGGGATTGGCCGTTCTCTACGGTGTTTTCGGAAACTCTTTTCGATGCAGCAACACCAGAGAGCTTTTGCAGGTGAATGAGAGGAGAACCGGCGGCAATGCGAGCCTGCTTTGTAACGATGCCTCAGTGTCTGATCCTATGTGTACGGTTCACAAACCACTCCATTCACCCGATCCAGAAAGCAAACTTCTTAAAAAGTTCGATATCAATCGACAGAAGCTGCTCGAGTTTTATAAAGATAAGTTTTGCAAAGAATGTGAAATTGAGATGAACTACTTCGCCAAGGCTCGGTACTCTGTACCGGACGAATATACCAAACACCCGAGGTTCCTTAGGATGATGGAAAATGTCAGTAAACGAATCGGTATGGAAGTTATCTACGAGGATTTGATGGTGTTGCACATTTTTTGCACATTCGAGCTAACCATTCCTCGGCTGGCAGAAGGAGGGAAGTTCTGCAGTCTTTTCAGGGGGGATGAACTCCACGTGCTGGGTTACTTCATTGACTTGCTGCTCTACAACAGCAAGTCCAACCCCACCAGAGTCAGGGCAAGCTGTGTTCTGATGCAGGAAGCACTGAGGACTCTGAGAGGGGAGGCTGGGGCTTCCTTTCTACATCACACACAACCAGGCATTGATACCTTTCCTGGAATTCACAGGATTCATCACCCGACCTCTAACTGAGTGGAGGGAGGATATCAATGACCGGGATTTCTACGGGGATCAAGTGGCGTTCGGTGCTTCCTTCACCCTGGTGGCTATGGGGCAGTGTGCAGGGCAGGGGATTGTAGTTCAGACATTCCTGCAGGAGAAACTCGTGGAGTTCCCGGGGTGTGGCAACCCCTGCACTCTGGAGCGGTTGGAGGAAATGTTCCCTCCTTCTCAGTGTCCCTACCATGCGTAGGGGGGGGGGGGTGCAGGATGCGTAGGGGGCGCAGGGTCCACATTCAATATGATAAAGTCCTGGGGACAGAAGAGCATTGGAGCTTCTTGGTTCTATTGCTGCAACCGTATTTTGATCTTTACTTCTTAATCTATGATTGTGAAACTAAAGGATTATGAATATTTTTGTTTTTTTGTCACATAAGGAAAAATGGCTAATACTTCAAAAAAGAGATGAATATTTTTTTAACAACTTGATGTTGTTTCTTCGAATGAATTTCACTCGCTTTTAATCAATGTTCGATGAAGATTATCACGCCATCTAAAATTTCCTTGAGTGCGTTTTTACAGTTCCAGGAATGTTGCTCAAACATATAAATAACCATTAAATTATATATTTATCTGAATTGAGCAGAATTTTGTCAAGTAAACAAGTATAAAGAAAAACTTGATACTTCTCTTTTGTACATATTGAGAGAGGCACGTTTAACAAGTGCCACCTCCCGTCGTATAACAAGTAGATTTCTATCTGAGGTGGCAGGCCACTGAGACAGAGGACAAACAGTCACGGATTCTACTTCAGAAGATGATCAAGTTATTGTATTTCTAACGCAATCACGGATTGTAAGCATGGCTGCCAAACTTTGAAAATCTTATTTTGGCAAGGAAGACGCTCCAAAATCAGGACAAATGCTACGAAAAGTAGGGCCTTTTTGGTGCCTCTTATCGGCATGGAATTAGGCGACCTTTGAGGGCCTGATGAGCAAGCGCGATTTTGATGTACTACGAACAGTAAATTTGCGCGTCTTTTAAATCAAGCCCTGATCCTTTTGTCACAAAAATTTCAACCTACGTGTTATGTACTTACAAGGTCTGTTTTTGAGGGGGAGGTTCCATTGGAGTTAATGAAGGATGAGGATCTTTTGCTAGGAGGGGTAGCCGAAACACTGCCTGTATTTGAAATATTCGCAAATTTACGAATTGGTGTTTTCAAATATAATTTGTATAAATCGTATGTAAGGGCAATGAAAAAGGGAAAGAGCTGGGAGTGATATAGTTCATGTGGATCTGTGAAGTCTTGTCCCTGCGGCCTGCGTAACTTACTTTCGGAACATTGGGTGTGGGAAGTTGCTCGATGCCCCACAATATCCACCGATTTAATGATGGTTTCGTCATCATCAAACCATTGGTGCTCGGGTCCGTTGACAATCGGCAGATCGCACGGTTCAAACTGATAATCACACGGCTTAGAAGCGTGATCAACCGGTTTCAACACCGGTTTGGGTAGAAGTTTATCATTTAGCAATCCATGAGTCGAATTTTCAAGAGCTGCGATTTGTTCTAAAGTTGGCGCTGCTTCAACTGTCACTTGGTGCCCTGATTTTGATGTATTTTCAACTCGCGGTAACAAACTGTTCAGCATGTTTTTAACAGTCGAGTGCAGGGTCAATCGATTTTTATTAGAATCCGTTGCGTGGTTTCCATTAGCAACAGTGGCATGAGTTTCAGTCGTAACTGCTTTGTGGTTTCCACTAACAACGGACAATTCATTTCCATTAGCAACAGTGGTGTGATTTCCAATCGGAAGGAGTGCGCCATTTCCATTCGGAACGAGTGCGTGATTTCCATTAGCAACAAGTGCGTGATTTCCATTAGCAACCTGCGCGTGGTTTCCATTAGCAACAAGTGCTTGGTTTCCATTAGCAACAGTCACGTGACTTCCATCAGGCTCGGTCACGTGTTTAACTGGAGGCAGATGATTCCCCGCTAGCGGCAGGTGCGTCACGTGATTCCCGGGAGGAAGTTGAGTCATGTAGTTCACACACGGCTTGGTGTAGAAGTACTTGAGGTGCTTGTGTTGCAGGTGGTAGCGCGAATGTCGCACTTCCCAGCTCCGACAATCCATGATAAGGAGTCACGTGGTATAAAGTCACGTGCTGCGTGAGTGTTCACGCGTGATGTAGCCTAGCAACAGCCAATAAGAGGTCTTCAGATTACGAGGGTCGTTGCATAGCAACAATCGGTTGAGTCACGGGAAGTGGTGGTATTCGTTAGAAAAGGATGTTGCCATCTTCGTTACAAGTGTTAGTTCGGAATCATCTGATCGAGAAAAGTTTCATAAAGATGCGACAAATCGCAAAATAAACTATTCAACTTCGTATCAATACGCGGATGCCAATGAAGAGTTACACAATCGAAATAATGTATGTGTATATTGCCTCAAAAGGAATAATGACAATAGCATTTGAAAATTCGGAAACATTAAGTCACTAAATCTAGGATACGAGTCAACATGGAGTAACAAAGGATCAAAAGAATTTCACTGTTTAACTCTCAAAGAACGTTGACTGTCGAGGCTAGAGATAAACGGAGTAAATTAAAAGCCCGAAAGATTTGTGACACAGAGTTACAAATCACTACAACAATCTAACATTTAGAGTAACTGTCAAGCTTACAAGCCACTGCCATTTTTCTAGTCACTGCTTTACTTCGTGTCACTGCCAAATTAAAAGTTTACAAATCACTGTCTTATTCGGAGTCACTGTCAAATTACAAACTAGCAAACTGACGAGGCACGGCTTTAATCTGAGTCACCGCCAAATTACAAGTTAACAACTGCCAAAATAAGCTACAAATCACTGCTTCACTCCGATTCACTGCCACACTACAAGCTTACAAGTCACAACTGAGCAGCTAAGTTAGTGACTCTGAACTATGGGCACTAAACACACATACACACACTATAGTGGGCGGTCTAATTTACGAGAGAGAGCTCTATTATCTGAATCCTGCAAAGTTCTTCTCTCTTGACACTTACGAGCTTCCAGCAAAGAGAGAAAAGGAGAGAGAAGAGAGAGGTCATGAGAAAACATAGTCTTGCCTTACACTATATAATGACTTAAACTAGCAGGCCCGTTCGGCGCTGATACGCAGCATCACAATCGCAAATTTCGGTCCTATAAAGTTCAAATAAATGAAAATCTTTTTACCGCATCGAAAAATTCGAATCAGAACCAAAATTATTCAGGGAAATAGCGTAACAAAATCAACTAAGCAAGAAATGAAATTCATACATAGTTACCATAACAACTATCTGCACGTTATGCCGACACAAACCCATACACACATCGACACAGTGCCCATACACACATTTTCCCATTCTAATCTATGATGCCGACACAAAATTGCCAGTGTCCACAATACACGCCGACACAAAATCCATACACACTTACCAAATTATAATTAAAGATCTTAGCGCATGAGATTACTCAAGAATTACTGTATCAGTGAAGAAAAGTTGACAGTTTGCAGGACAATTTTGGAGGAAACATTTTCAGGTTTCTGGGGAACTCATTACAGCAGACGTTTCCCATGATATACACCCTGCAGCATGATTTAAAACTTTGGAAGGGATGAAGAACTGCCTGCCACATAAAGGTTACGTTATTACCATACAAAAGGCGGGTTATATCTTACGTTTAAATGGTCAATTGACGAAACGAAACCGCCTATTTTTGGTAGATGAGAAATAAAACTTTAGTGCCAAGACAAGAACGGATAATATCTGTGGAGCACCTCCAAGTTCCATGGAATCCAGATAAAAACGACTCGCTCAGTAAAACTATATACCTGGCTCGCTGTAAAAGTTCAAACTATTGTTCACTGTAGTATTGAATGTAAACTCTCCTGGTTCACAGCATAATCAGGAGCTATGGAGTGCATGGTATTAGGTCGATGCTAACCCTTGATCTTCATGAATTAGTGCCCATTAAAAGCTGCAGTGCCCATCATATCAGAAGTAAAATAAACGTAGAATGCTCGATATGTGGATGCTCGATGCTTTCCCTCCTGGTATTATTAATGAGCTTTCTAGATCTGATGATAACCAAAAACACTCATTCAAAAACCGTTAAAACCACAAAAGCAGCTGGAGTGCACCCTGAAATTGCCTAGAAACACGATGAACCGGTCGCTAACACAACACAATATAAGCTACATGTAGAGCTTTCGGCGTTTCATAGATCTGAAGCCGGCTTAAATGCCTGGGCGTGCTGGATGATGTCTTAATCATGATTCAAACTGGTGAACTGATGACTTAAAGTGGTCGTTATAATATGCCAACCGAGAAATAGGCGGATACGATAACGTTATAATCATAGCACGATTGGTTAAGTTAATGACGTTGATAACCGCCCATTTTTCGAGCACGGAATTCAGAGGAGCAGGATTATACGCCGAATGAACAAGTGGATCCGTCACGCCGTGCCAAGCTCAGGTTGGAAGAGACTCAACCGACGGAGGAAAGGTCCAACAGATGATGATAGTGAGTGGGGTAGTAATCTGGAAATTAGAAGGCCTCCTCAGGATATACAATAGTAAATACCCGCGCGGCGCAAAAATAGGCGGATATTCGTCTCATCGATTCATCGTTCTAAAACATGGCAATTCGGTCACTCTCAACCATACTTAGCATAGGCGGAGACCGGAGTAGTGCAATATAAGCAATTGTAGAAGGTACAGTATAGGGCATTGTTAGCGAGATAACGTGATCTATAATTAACTTTCTATAATTAGCAGCGGTTATCTGACGAAAATAGCAGAGGTTTTTGTATGATCATGAATACACGTATTCATATGTTACATTTACCGCTTTTGTGCATAAAAAGTAATAATTATGCAATAGTTACAAAAAGTATTTTGAGTTTTAAGCCTGACGGATGTCTCGGCCATTGGGCACTATAAACAGCCAATGCGTATAGACCGGAATAGACAGGAAACAAATTCATATGAAGAGATCGGATTCATATCTCCTGGGAGGAAAGAACGACGGTTTATGTCGTTCGTTACATAAAGCAGGTAAATTCGCAAATTCGGCTCGCAGATGACACCAGCCATTTATTTTTCTATCCAAAGCAAAAATATCTTATACTGGCCCCCAGACAAACAGATATAAGCATTGAGCAGGCGAACCGAGTCAATGATCTCTATTCAGTTGCTATCATCATCGCAAGAGATCCTTGCAACAGCAAATAAAAGCACCATCGGCAGATCGAGATGCAACTTGTCATTTACAGAACAGAGGAAATTACGAGATTTTCCTAGGAATATACGCCACTAACATCACTGTAATGCAGATAGAGGTATAATAGAGACCAAGTAAAGATTATCATCTTATGGAATGCTCAGAGATACGTAGGGGGTCGAAAAATGACGTCATTATCAGGGTTTAGAATGGTGAATTTATGACGTAGAAACACGGAATTTCCGTGGAATGAAGGTATGCAGTACAATCGGTGAAACAAAAAGAGGAAAATTAGTCATGGATATGAACCATGACCTACAGCAGAAGTCGGACAAAGAGCAGCAGAGATGAAGTTTGTCGTAACTACGACACAATGTCCACAATGAGTCACGCACGGAAAAAGGGGATCAGAAATATTTAATTCCTCATGAAAATCCATGGCAATGATGGTGCTCTCGACCGCCTATAATTTGGGCAAACTCGCTGGAATTGGGCATGCGTATTTATGGTAATGATGCTGTAGTGGAATGGCCATGGTAAACGAAAATTTAAAACCACATACTCGATGGACGATTTAGGTATGCGATAAATAATTATTTCTTGAGAATCATGAATATGGAATTCCTAGCATTTCTTATAACCAGACATCCTTAAAGTCGTCAGAAAAGCAGGAGTCCTTACCATCCTTAAAAGTCGTCCTACTAAGTCGAAGAGAGTAACCATTTAATATTATCCTAGTTAAATCATACGACTAAATAATTGTACACTGTCCAACAAAGAATGTTCATCAAAGAATTTTATTTAAAAAAATCCTAAATTAAATCCTAAACCAACTTATAAATTCAAAGCACGATTTAGTAGAAACTATCAAACTTAACGTGCGTTTGATTGATTTTTTATTAGTTTTATCATTTCTCGAGCTTCCATTTGTTTGACGTCACCGTGAAGTGAAGTGTGGAATGTTGACTTACTTCACAAAGTTGTTTATGTAACCGATAAACTTGGATAACGCATCAGTTATAAATAAAAGAGTGGAAAACACAAAGATTAAAGCAGCTCGGCGTCTCGATATAGGTAGTCCAAATATGATTCGTTTTGTGTAAAACATAGATGAGGAAGAATAGGAGAGGAAAAATTGTACCAGATATCCTGAAATTTTATCAAAATGTAGCATTTATTTTTTCAGTCTTTTCTTTATTTCTTTTTAATTTTAATTAAAAAGATTTTAAGATCGTGTTTATTCAGAGTTTTATTATGTCTGGATTCTACCGTGCGAGTAAAAAGACATGAAGAATGGAGCAAACCGTACAAAGTACCGAATGTTGTTGTTATCTACAATGTTCACGAGAAAAAGGCGGGTATGATGACGTCATTATCATAGCGTAACGTGGCGAGTTGATGATGTTGAAGCTTGGAGCTAATGTTGTTGTTATAATGTTGGAGGAGCTAAGGGAGGAGGTGTATGGCTCAGCGAAGTGAAACAGAACGCATGTGAAAAATCAACAGACTTTTCAATTGTTTTTGGAAACGCTTCCGAAGACACCTCTGGAACGCCAGAGGAATGATTGAGTTTTGTTTGAATGCGGTCGGAAGCCAAGAATTTTGAGAAGCAGCGAAACTTTGTGGAAAGAAAATAACGATGATTCTGTCACTGGATGGAATGTCCTCGGCAACCAATAATCAGATCATACCGAGAAATTTTGCAGCCAAAGTACCGTGTCGCCATGACAACGTATCATGCCACCATAGCAACGCATTACGCCACCCAAGCAACGTAATACGCCACCACCCTAGCAACGTATCTCACATAACGAAATCATATATACCACGCGCCAAAAAACAGAGAACCAGAACCCATCATCATCAACATGTGCTGGAAAATATATGCAGTAGCAGATGGTATATATTGCAGATGACTAACGTCTGTAATTATAGCGCTGCTCATTCATCAACGATGGGAATATTATATTCTACTACAGGAGTATCGGGAGAAAAATACGCGATCAGACGACATCAGCTGAACATTTTAATACATGATAATGACGTCACTGACAACATCCCAGCTCTCTGAAACCTATATAGTGGTGGGCGTAGTAAGATTTTAACTTCAGTACGAGAAATTTTAATTTCCCTCCAATTGCAGATAGGAGTATACTTCTCAAGAGTAATATATAGCAAAAGTTTCACAGCACAATTCCGAAACAGCAGCCTCTAGTCACGTATATTAATATATTATCTAAGATATTCATATTGTTAATATATTACAGTAAAAGATTTGATGGCATGAAGTAGGTATCCAGTACAGAAGTTGGGTGGGAAAGGGAGAATTAGAGTATTCAAGGCTCGTGAGAGTAGAGCTAGACAGGGAAATGGAGGGCAGGTTCAGGGGTGTACTGTGCCTTGCCTTCAACGAGACAAAAGAGAGAGGGATAGAAGTAGGAAACGCTGACTGCAAAGAATGGGATAAAAGATGGAAAATCCTGGACAAATTGCAAATTATGGAGAGATCTTAAGCTCGTCTATTCATGCCCAAGGCTCGCAGCAGCAAAAGCACGAGCGAGTTAATGAAGTTTGTTGACAAACACAGTTCAAAAAAGTGATGAGATGAGTTTTATATATAAGATTGTCTTGAGAGTCTTCATCACCCGATCAGCAAAGATTGATTGCTGCGATACAGTTCCGATACAGTTTCAGTGAAATGGACTGAAAGTAGTGTACAACTCGAACGGTCGCTTGACCAATCGGAGGAAATCAATGATCCTTCTATCCAATCAGAGCGTCCGATTGAGGGAGTTAATTAATTGGGATGTCAGTTCAAGCGTCCGAGTAGAGTGAGCAAGCAGCAAACGTTAATTTAATAGAGTTGATAAAGTATAGTTACACAGTCCTACTAGATAATGGGATGTAGTAAACAATAAGAATTAAAATAAAAGACTTATAAATTAAAATAAAGTATTGAAAAGACTCGTGTGGTTAGAAATGTTAAATGAATGAGGAGTAAATCAACGAATATTGAATAGGATCTACTTGACGAAAACGTGACAAAAAGTACAAATTAACCTACGAGATTCTGCGTGGGGAGAAAAATGAGGATTTGATATAATTACGAATTAAAATTATATAAGTCTTCCATTGTTTCAAGGTTTAAGAAAATCTAAGGAAAGCAGACTTGGATCCAACATAATTCTAGACAGAAATATAACGAGCAAGAGTTAGCTGGGAAGACCTAAAATAGAGACATCGATTATATTAAAATTGTTGACGAATCATGTGAATATTATTGTACGTATTTAATTGAATGCAAAAGAGATATTGGCAAGCAAATTTACATGGTGATATCCATTGTTTAGGAATTGGTAAGTAGGTTTTTAATCAAAAGTCAGTAATTAATGAGCATAAATCAAAGGCGGGACATTTGTGACGTAAGACGAACTAAATTCTAGGTTTGGCTGCTGTTGACACCATAGGTTCATAACAGAATTAAACAGAATTAAACAGAATTAAACATAAATAGTCCAAAGAAGCACTAACACTTCTGTATGGACGAAAATAACAAGGAATTTGTTTAATAATTTAAAAGTGACCCTAAATATGCAATAAAATTAATAAATTAACCCTAAAAACAAAGTATGGATCCCCAAGATAGAAAAGTTACTAAAGGAAAAACGAAATGCAAAATTACCCATCAAAGTACTAAATACAGTTCAAACGGAAAAAAAAGTAACACAGAAACACACACAAACAGGTAAAACACATCGCAAGAAAGCTAAAAGTTCACACGAAAAGTACAAGAGCCCACTCACACAAACAGCGCACAGACACAACATTCAGATCAACTTAGCAAATTAACTGCAGTAGCACTCAAGGACGCACACACACACACACACACACACACACACACACACACACACACACACACACACACACATACATAAGAAAGTCCAAATCAAACGCATAACCAGCTGTAAACTGTGCCAAATATGAGAAGAACTTGAAAGTGTTTCCATATTCCAGGTGTTACGGAGGATTGGTGGTGGGGGTAGGAACTTCTAATTCTTTGGCTTTCTCCTTATCTTCTAGTTCTTTGCTTGGGAAGCGCAGCCTATGGCAGCGAGATAGGAATCGTGCCAGCTCACGTGTGGTTTTTGGGTCCATGAAGAGGTATTGGAGATCTTCCTGTGAACCGAAAGTTAAGGTATCGAGGGTTTTTTGGCTGAGTCTCCTTCTTTCGTTTTCATAGGTGTGGCAGGACTGGAGAACATGCATTTCATCTTCGATTATAGGTTCAAAGAATGGTAATGAACTAAGGTCTTCTACCGTTTCTTCGGATGAGATGCACATTGGGCAAACTCTGTTGACAATAGAGTGCCTGTTTTTTCTGTATCTTCCTGTCTCAATCTTGTATTTGTGCGAACTGGTGCGGAATTGTGCCAGACGTCTAGCATGGTCGGGATTGAGATTGAGCTCAAAATACTGCTCTATGCCAAAGTCATTTTTTATCCCGTTATAGAACGAAAGTTTGCGGTTTTCTCTCCTTTCTAAGTCCCAGGTTTCAGAAAAGAGCCCTCGGAGGTTGTGCCGCATGCTGCTGGGGTAGATCGATGCTCCAGAGCTGGCTAACTCACGGAGGCTGTTCATCTGCTTATACCACGAGAGGCCAAGTAAGCGTTGCTCATGGTAGGCATGTCTTACCATTGCTGCTGAGTTCTCTTGTTCCAGTTTATGAAGCCTGTCCATGTATGAGAACGCTAGCTTGGATAGAGTTATCGCCAGGGGGTAATGTCCACTGTCGCCCCATACTGCTGCATTAGACGTGGTTTTATTGACCCCATTATCCACTTCAGGCAGGAAAGATGAAGCTTCTATTGGATCTTTGGCTATTGTTGAGAGGATGGGATCAGTGGAGTAGCTCTGGTTTGTCATACATTTCACATAGCAGGTTTCTGACAGCCAAACCTGACATCCATAGCTTGCTACAGGGAGGATTAAAGTATCCAACAGTCTGATCAACGTTGACTTCTTCAGGCTACCAAAGTGTTGATCATTTTCTTAAGCGAAAAAATAGCTTCGTATTCCTTTCTGCTTGAGTTGCTGCTGAGCTTTTTGGCCAGAGTGCCTGAGAGGGTGAATGTAATACCCAGGTAGCAGTATTCAGGGACTGATTTCACATGCACGTCTTGATAAAGGGAATCCATGGCTCTCCTTGAGTAATCTTCCACTCTTGTTGAAGACCATCACAGCTGTCTTTTCAAGGTTGACTGTTAGTCCCCATTGGACGCAGTATGCATGCAGGGTGTCAAGCATGGCTTGCAGGCTTTGTGGGTCCAGTGCCATCAGGACTAAATCGTCAGCCCATAGCAGGTGAGATATCCTTTTAGCATTAAGGATTGGCACATTTATTCCCGCGAGATTGTTTAGCTCCTCTGAGAGCTCGTGAATGTAGCATTTAAAAAAGTTCTGGGGACATAGGTGTCCCTGCTCTGTTCCACAGAGAATGTCTATTTTCTCAGAGAGCTTGTTGAGGAGTTTGACCTTGGCCTTTGATTTGGAGTACATATGTTGAGGCAGCTGTAGAACCTGCCTTTGATCCCCAAATCTCCAAAGTTTATACAGGAGAGCTTCACGGCAGACTGTGTCAAAGGCTTTGGCGTAATCTACAAAGCAGCAGTACAAACGGCCTTTTTTGATGTGGGTTGTGTATTTCTGGATACAAGTGGTCAGGGTGAGGATGTGGTCACTCGTCTGTGCACCCTTGCAGAATCCCAGTTGGTTCTCGGTATCTGGACAATGTTTGGCTCTATATTCAATCAGCCGTTTGAGGAGGATGTTAGAAAAAAGCTTGCCCAGGTTGCTAGCAACTGCAATTGCCCTATAGTTGTTGGGGTCATATGTGCTACCTTTTTTGTGAAGGGGTGTGACGACTGAAGTGTTCCATGGGTACACTCCTAACTGGAGACATGAGTTGAAGAGATTCTTGAGAGCATCTATGGCGTCAGTACTGGCGGCTATTAGGAACTCGTTGGCAATGAGGTCTTCTGAGACAGCTTTCCCTTTTTTAAGGTTATTTATGACCTCCGTGATCTCAGGTGTGGTGATGTCAGCATCTAGGACTTCTTGTGCGGCACTTGAGTTTTCTGATGCAAGGGGAGATGCATTTTCACGGATTTTGTCTATTTCCTGCGCAGAGAGTGATGGCTTGCCATAGAGATCTTTGAAGAATTTGCAGAAGTTTTTCATGTCAAAAAGCGTCCAGGGTTGATGGTTTGTGTTCCGTGCTCTTCAGCTTCTTAAATCGTTCCCAGTTGATGTTATTACCTGATTCAATGTCATGACTTAGCCCTTTAAAGAATTCGGACTTCTTTGTTTTAACTAAGTTCCTGTAATCCCGCTTGTTGTTATAGAATGCTGTTCTGAGGGTGGGGTTTTGCGGGTTTTTCCCATATTTCTTGGCAAGGGAGTTTAGCTCGCGCTTGGCAGAGATACAGGTTGCATCAAACCATGGCGACTTTGGCCTGAGTCTTTTGCCCTTTTTCCTCCTATTCTTCACACAGCGTTGGGGCTTAACTTCTTTTTTTGGGATAACTTTGTCGGCTATGCTTTGAAAACATTTTACAATATCGTTATTGAGCTTGACTATGTCATCTTCACTGTTACATGTGACCTGTTTGAGTGATTGCCACTGAGCTCTGGTTTCAATCTCTTCTTGAGTGTTCACGAATTCTTCGGAGTTAGGGTCCCACTTATATTTGACTGGTGCATCTTCTAGTGACTCGAGTATTTCATTTGAAGAAATTAGTGGGTCATGCCTAAGTTTCAACGTGGCAATACAGGGCTTATGGTCTGAGAATTTGGTCAAGTGACCTACTCTGAAGCTAACGATTTGATCTTGTAGGTTTGGTGATACACCCATGTAGTCAACTACACTTGCGCCATTGTAGTTGATTGATGTGTATTCTCCGAGTACGTCCCCAAGGACACTACCATTCAGAAGGGTAATGTTTGCTGAAGCAATGAAGTCAAGGAAAAGTTTACCTCTCTTGTTGAGGACTGTGTCCTTGCTGGATCTCAGTAAGCTAGGGGGCTCGCTTGTGGGAGTTGGGTGTTGGTCATAGAACTCATCTTCTTCTGCTCTGTGGTTCATATTCCTTGTCCTAGCATTGAAATCTCCTGCCAAGAATGTTTTGCCGAGATCATTTGTAGCATAGAATTCCATGAGCTTTTCAAGGGTCGTTATTTCACTCTCTGGGTCTTCATTCTTTTTCAAAGAAGCTTTGAAAGAAGAGTGTTCTGGTGAGTCGTAGACATTGATAAAGGTTATGAGTTCTTCATTTTTCCCTGGATTAATAGTCACAGACACTGCTTGGATGTCTTTGCAGTTGGTTTCCAGCACCTTGAGGTATTCTGCATGACTGGCAATTGTACGATGCACACCGATGCAGAGTCCACCTGAGCGGGATTTGCTTCTCAGAGAGTTGATACACTTGTAGTCAGGTAGCGTGATTTTCTGCTTAGTTTCCTGGAGACAGAAGACAGATGACTGTTGAAGAATCTCCTTGACAGCGTCATCATCAGTTTTGGGACCCTCACATTTGTCTGAGTTATCATGGATGTTCCATGAGAGGATCTTCAGGGAGGGTTTGCTGCTAGGTGTTTCTGCAGATGTAACTGTTTGGGTTACAGGTGATGCTGCTGGACTTTGAGCTCTGTTTTCAATTAAGTTCATGGTGATCACTGTTTCTTGTGAGTCGCTGCTGGGTACCTTCTACGTGATAGGAGTTCCTGTTCTCTGTCCCTTGGTCTGCCATGAGTGTGATAGAGGTTCTTCTATTTCTTTGATACTGGGGGTTTCTGCTTACATGATAGACCCTGTTTAGAGCATCACGCAACTTAAGCCACAAAAGTTTTTCCCCTCTATCTTTGAGGATCATATGAACACCATTGGGGCCCACCTCCCTTGACATGTAGGGAATGAGTCGGTCATTATTGACGGTGTATAACCTATTCTTGTTGGGATAGTCTCGTCTCAGGTCAGTGATGAGGGATGCCACTACCTTGTTGAAGTGCTGGATACGTTGATCCAGGTTTGGGTACCGTCCATTTCCAGGGATCATTAGAGAAATGCACACTTTGGAAGATGTTTCACTCAGTAGTTTGTCTATGACATAACTCATGTGCTGAGTTAAGGTTTCAACTTTCTCTCCTGCCCAAACCTCCTTATAAGTTGAAAATCACCACCCTTATCCTCCCTAAATTGAAAGTTTATCTTCGGTTTTTCATCTTCGGTATACAGTATCAATTTTTTGAGATTTTTAACTTGCTCAACAAGGTATCTGATTATTTGAATATTTGACTTAAAAAATGTGACTTAAAAAATGTGACTTAAAAATGTGACTTAAAAATGTGACCAGCAAAAAGATCAAATTTTAAAAGCAGGGGTCTGGGGGCGGCAGCCCCCAGAAGCCAGACGTTGAATTGCTGTCTCAATAGGATTTTTACCCTCATTTCACTCTAATTTTAAGTCTAGTATAAGATATTTGATCACATTACCACACAAAAAGTATCTATAAAAAATTTAAAAAGGGCAATGTTGGGGTTCTAGGAGCGGCAGCCCCCAGAAGGCAAATATTTGGAACAAATTGCCATCTTAATAAGACTTTTACCGTCATTCAGTCATTCCAGTCTAATTTTGATATTTGGTACCAAACAGTGGGTGACCTTCGACACATGTCTCCATGCAACTGATATCGATCGGGCTGTGACATGGAAATTAAACTTTGTGTACAAATGTCAAAAACCTGATCTATACTCCATTCATGAGTCTGACACAATTATGAACTTGTTAACTAGGTGTAATCTATGAATGGTGGGTGGGATATAAAATATAAATTGATTTTGTCGAAAATAATAAAATTTTAGTTTGATTGAAAAATTTTAGTTTGATTGGTATGAAAAATGTTTACAGAAACGAAAATAAAACTTATTTAAAGCGGGGCCTGGGATGTGGGAGCGTTAGCTCCCAGAAGCCAGACGGTTGGAGCAAATCGAAATTGGAATTGCCGTCTCAGTAGGATATTTGCCCTCGTTTCGGTCCAATTTTATCACAGTTGTATCACAATTAAAATTTGCACTTAATCTTCGCTTGTCCAATCCAATGTCTTATCTATAGAGGTGTATGGGTATACTACAAACATAACAAAATACTGTACATCGATTTTCTAATTCAAGGATTGACATAAGAGGCGGAAGAGACTAAACTGTGAATCATCAGCGGTTACCCCTACAGTTGTAAGGTCTCCCTGCCACCTGCGATGTAGGTGTCCCATCAGCAGGTGACAAAGGGAAACGGAGGGTTTCGGCCCACGTACCCCCCTCACAGCTTACAACTGCAGGGCTGGGCCACCCAGGACTCCGGATTCCTGAGCAACACAGTTTAGAGGGAAGGGGAGGAAAAGGAAAGAGTTCAGTAGAGGCAAAAGATCAATGAGTGTTATTAAATTCCGGGTGAAACATCTTAATGTTACGCTATTTAAAACCTGAAAGTGGAAGTTAAAATGAATGGGAGGTTACAGGCATCTGCCTGTCCAGCCCCACATTCAGTCCCAGGCTAATCATACAGTAAGTTGCTCAAGGTCAGCAACAAGCTGCACAACTATCCAGTACAGAATGAAGAACCTCGCGTGCCAAGACCTAAACAAATTGATCTAAAATTGTACTGTTATCTAAAATTGCATATTTCTGAAAGACTAAGCTATTCTTATTAAGGCAACGTTTAATAATGTCTACAAGATTGAGTTACTATATATCCTCTTTCAATCAGTTTTTGGAAAACTTTTTTAAGATTGAAGAGGAAAGTTTCTAATTCAGTACAAATGTTAGCATACCTAAGGATTTGACTATAGAATACATTATGGCCTACTTCTAGAGGGATATTACTCTGTGGAAATGTTAAGGGGAGGGGTTCAACCCAAATTTTTTGGAAAACACGTTTCTGAGATAATGGTTGACCCAAAAGGTACACCATTGGGCCAGCTTTTGGCAGTTTGGTACCCCAGACCACTGGCGCCGCCGTGGCGCCATGCCCAAATATGGGCCTAAAATGGGCATATTTTTTCAAAAGCGACTTGGACGAGATCTGAGGTGTGCAATCGATAGATAATGGTCCCCTGAGTTACCATAAAAATTTGAAGTCGATATCTCAAAAAATGGCCGAGTTATGGCCGAAAAACGTATGCCCATATATGGGCATACGCGCGTCGCACAAACTTATTTTGGCCTGCTTGGCCCAAATATCAATATTTTTGAATGAAACCAACTTTATTCGATAGATAGCATTGGTTTATATATTCTCTGCAAGTATGGGGTTGATTGCTACTAAAATGGCCATTTGAGGTCAAAAAAACCTCTAAAAAACCACAAAATCGCCATTTCTCGGTTTGCGGTTTGCGAAAATCGACTTTACATTTTCCTTCTCCTCCCCAAAAAATTTCAGATTTTTGGTCCGAGGACCAAAAAATTTTTGGGGGCCTAACTCAAAATTTCGATCAATAACATAAGTGCGAAATTAAGTTTCAAAGCGATTCTGAAAATTTCGCGCAAAAAATATAAAAAATGGCGGAGGAGAAGCGAAAATGTAAAGTCGATTTTCGCAAAACCGCAAACCGAGAAAATGGCGATTTTGTGGTTTTTTAGAGGTTTTTTGGACCTCAAATGGCCATTTTAGTAGCAATCAACCCCATACTTGCAGAGAATACATAAAACCAATGCTATCTATCGAATAAAGTTGGTTTCATTCAAAAATATTGATATTTGGCCGAAGTTATAGCCAAAATAAGCTAGGTGACGCGCGTATGCCCATATATGGGCATACGTTTTTCGGCCATAACTCAGCCATTTTTTTGAGATATCGACTTCAAATTTTTTATGGTAACTCAGGGGACCATTATCTATCGATTGCACACCTCAGATCTCGTCCAAGTCGCTTTTTTGAAAAATATGCCCATTTTAGGCCCATATTTGGGCATGGCGCCACGGCGGCGCCAGTGGGTCTGGGGTACCAAACCCGGCCAAAAGTTGGCCCAATGGTGTACCTTTTGGGTCAACCATTATCTCAGAAACGTGTTTTCCAAAAAATTTGGGTTGAACCCCCCCCCCTTAAGGAAACTACAGAGAAATTAAAGTCATCGGTCTTGTTATATACAGACACAATAACCTTGCTTGGTTGGATAGAAATATTGAGGTCCAGGTAGTTCACGTTCTTGTTGTCATTACCTGACCTCTCCATTTCAAGAGAAGGATGATAGATTTGTTTGATTAGAGCTTCAAAGTTGAGATAATTAGTGGTGATAAGATCATCGACGTAGCGTCGTGTTTTAGAAAGAATCTTAGCTAGGGAAAACTTTTTGGACTTTAAAAGATTTAGCATGAAGTTAAACTCTCGTTTAGCGAGAGTGAGATCCGCGATGGGGGAACTGGAATTTCCACCCATGGGGATTCCTAAGACTTGGATAAAAACTTTACCTGCGAAGACTATATAGGTGTGATAGATGATAAAATGAACTGCTTCTTTGAGCTGATCTCTATCAAAACTATGGTAGCCATCATAGACCTTCTTCGCGAAGAAACACTTATTTGTATCATATTTACAAATATTTATGTACTTGTTTCTTTCAGAGAAGATCAGATCTATAACTTCTCCAATCATATCATCAACTTCTTTAAGGTCTAAATTGGTATATAAAGTGGTAAAGTCGTAAATTTGGAGATTAAATACTTCACTGCCCTGCAGTGACTCAAGAAACTGTGCAGAAGAATCTATGCTCCAGAACACATTGACACCACTGTTATTGTATATTGTCTGACAATACTTCTTGAAGTATTCTCGTAGGAGTTTAAGACTACAATTAACAAGGATGTTCAGCTGTTTAGTAGCACAGCTTCTCGCCCCAGCTATGAAGCGTGCTTTGTATGGGTTCTTGTGGAGTTTAGGATTCCAGAACAGCCGTGGTAGACACATGTTTTGGTCGTCGATGGTGATGGAGTACTTGTCTCGTAGTGTCGAAGCGATTTGTTCGACGTAGAAGTCAGGGTCATTTGGGAGAGGAGAGTAGGTTTTGTTACCCGTACATTCTAATGTATCAGTGTCAAAACCAAGTTCTTTGAGAAGAGTTATAACATAGAACTTCTTACAGATAAAAGCGAAGTTGTTAGATGCTTTATCGATAGTACAAATGATATAAAGCTTCTGAAGATGTTTCAGTTCTTCCTTGACACCCTCTCTCTCAAGGACATTGTCTTCAGTTTGTTCAAAGACATGTGGATGGTTGTGATATGTATTGTCTTTGCCCTTTAGACTTTTGTTGATAGATAAAAATCATACCCACGCTGCTTATTAATCCTCGTTCTCATTGAATATCAATATATTATAATAGTCATCATCAAAGCAATGATAATCTTCGGCTTTATCAAAAACTTTCCCTTTTAGCTGACCTTTTCTGCTCTTGGACAACCGAAGATGATCCTGGAAAAGCGAATATGATCCTTAGTTTTCGTAATTTGGTTTATTGGTTTCAAGTCACATAGCACATGAAAATTTCGCAATTGTTCCACTACTTATCACTAAATTTTGTTTTTGTTTATTCAAATCTTTGAAAATTTTTGCTGGTAGAAAATTTTTTATCCTCGCTCTGGGCCTTATCCTCCCTATGGGAAATGGATTTCAACTTTTGTGAAGGGGTGGTTGACACATCCCAAAGCAGCTGAGCTCATGAGAAAAGTATGTGTTTTCGGAGAAAAGAGAAGAGAGAAGTGATGATGAGTAGCTGTAAACGCGTGCACCTCAACCCTTATTAAGGCTACACCCTTGCCTTAATTAAGGCTACACACGCGCAATGTTTGGCATTATCGGTGCTGTGTTGCAAAGTGTAAGACATGAACTTGATGGGATCAACACACCATTCTAAACCCAGATAATGACGTCATCAGCTCACCATTGTTGACCGTGAGATAATTAACCTCCACCACCACCTATGGTTGTGGTGGGTAGCAGACACAATGCCTCACAACACACTATGTCTACGACACTACCAGTATACAGGCTGTAATACTAGAGCCTGTAGAGGAGGTTTATTAAGGCACTCATGGGTGGTAAACATTGCTAACTGAACAAGCAATCTTTATATAGTCACGAATGATAGTTCATGACGGTTTACTAGATAATTCACTTGATAGTTCACGTAGGATAAAGTGCAGATAACACACATCACAATGTTTTACGGCACTACCAGTGTATACAGGCTGTAATACTCAGTCTCATCCGCAGCCCACAGGGTGGTATAGCATGGTCCTCATGGGTGGTAAACAAGCAATCTTTACAGAGTCACACTAGATGGTGTACTGGATAGTTCACGCAGTACGAAGAGCAGATATAATCTTGTAAGTTGGGGTCATACTACTTCACGTCAAAGTGCTGGTAATCTTCTACAAACAGTTGCAGCACCAGTGTGGGTCAACTCAACACAGCAACGCAGGAGTTCTAAATCCAGTAAGTTCCTCCTAGCTAATCAATCATCTGCTAATCATATGCTGACAAACTACCAGTGATCATCATGTGCTGATAACAGGATAAATGGCACCTTGGCAACAGTGCCATGATCATTGACCATAGCAAGTGCCATAATAATGATAACAACAAATGCCAATTTGAAATGCCATACACCTTAAACGGCACACAACGATTGATAAATCAGCCATCAGTGTTAATAACACAGAGAAGACTCTCTCAATTTCATTATAACAAAGGGCGTCCAGTTTACTCTCACTAACTAACGGCGTCCAGTTTATTTTCACTAACAAACGGCGTCCAGTTTACTCTCACTAACAAAGTGGCGTCCAGTTTATCCCAGTCAGCCAGGAGAGAGAGAGAGAGACCCACTACAACAACCAGCAAACACACAACACATTAGATGATAATACTGTGGTACCCAGCAGAGCTAAGTAATCTACCATGTTTTCTTTGTTCACACAGATGTAATGAGAGGGGAGCAATTCAAGCAATATTGAGGGGGAACTCAGACTTGAGAAATGAGAGAGGGTTAGACATTGTTTCAGAGGATGATTGATGATGCCTAGTGCCTGGCATACCGCGTGTATACATATATTCTAAGGCGGGATTTATATGATATAAATAAATGCATAATGTGAGCACAATATATATTTTATAATCACATCGTTACCGTGTTTGAATAATGGTGAGTCACACAGTGATCCACTGTACCAGATGAATATTCAATGTTCACAAGCCCCGTTCAGGGCATACAGACGATGAATTTCTATAATACCTCATTGATTCTCAGAATAATTTAAAACCCAACATATTAGGTAGCACAATCAGCACACAACAACATGGAGTTATTAAGAATTCCAGAGGACTTGGACTTAGAAAGGGCGTTTAATGGAAGTTGGAAATCTAGGATGGTACGAGAAAGTTTAGAAGCTTTCTATAGAATCATGTGATTATCGTCGCAGAGAAATTGCTATACGCAAATAAATATAACTCCCATGTAAAGTGGCAAATTGATGACAGAAAGGGGAAACTCCCAGATGAACCTTGATAAAATGCTTTTGTCGAATATACCGTTTACAACTAAAAGACAATTCTCAAGAAATGCAAATATTTATTATTTATACGCGAACAGAAATAAAAACTCCATATTATTAATACTCACTGACTCTGTCAACATGATTGTTGACATATTTTCAACAGAGCTGTAAACTGTTCAGAAAGAAGAAAACTAGTTGAGAGGAACCAAGCTGCAAACGGTGTTTAAACCAAAAAACAAACTCCGGCACTGCTGCTATCGACACCTGGCTCACGACTAAACATTAAAATTGAACAAATTCCCAAATAGGCACCAGGACTGTGACGTCATTATCATAGCTCAACGTGGTGAGTTAACTAAGTCAAGATGCCGAGATTTCAGCACGGCTTATTCGTGATTTACAGCTGGACGACGGGCATGGCTTTTTAATTAAGACATTAAACAATTATACACCAAGATAAACCAAGACAAGTGCGGTGAAATGATGTAATGAGTGATGCTGGGTGATGCTGGCTCACGTTGGAATCTAGATATATCTAGTTATTATGCCAAGTTGGAATGTCGAAGGTGCAGCTACCGAACTTGGAAACCCTCTGGTAAGGCAGTCTCAACACCCCTAACAACAATAAAAAGGAGAGAGAAATTTCCCTTCCGGAATTTAGCTCGCCACGGCTGGTGTATTTCTAAAGTAAATCCAAGATAGCTATAAGAAGAGAAAGAATGGCGGTTGAATTACTGACATCATAAAATGCGGATATATCAAAACAATGGCAATTAAAGAATGGTCATCAGAGCAGCTAGTTTTGGGTACTTTTGAGTCTCAGGAAAGAACTCACTGGTGACCAATGCAAGAGACCTCGAAATAGACTGTGATATTGAGATGCAGAGAACAGCACACGGCAAATCTCAGGCATTCGGCGCTCCTATCGGCAATTAACGCAGATTTGCTCGAGATTAGCTCGCAGAAAGCCGACTGTTCGAGAAGGAGAGAGAGGGAGAGGGAGAGTTAGGGCAGGGAGGGTTGCATGGCATTGACGAGGTGGGGCATTAACAAACCATTGTGAATTGTAATCGACCATTGTGAATTGTAATCGGGCAAGAATCGAGCAGTGGAGTAACAAAAAACAGCGAATGATTACCAAATCATTCCTGGCGACTGCCGGGATCGGGAATATATAAAATATTTTATAATCCATCTTGGATTACTTTTAATATACACACAACATGTGAACCCTCCATCACCACAGCATTAGGGGGCGCCAAGACGCTGAGATTTGGCGAATTACGGAGTGTACAAATTGTATAATTGGTGTATAATACAACTTAAGATATAGCCAAGATATATAAGCATGGGGGAGCACACAGATTAAAATTAGCGAAGTCATTAGCGGGCTTCGCTATTATCATTATTGTGCTACTTGGCGCAAGATAGTTGACTCGAGATTCAGGAATTGGCATGAATTTCCGCAAAAGAATCCGGAATTCGGCTCATATTCTCAATCCACAAAATCAAATTTCGAGAGTTACCAACGAAACTCGAAATTCAGGTTAAAGACAGTGTAGATGGTATTATTAAGAGTGAATCATACCTGGCACTCGCCAAAATGACGAAGGACACGATCTCGGAAGTCTTTTATACGATTACAGCTCCTTAACGATATATAAGCGACTTCACCCCGATTTACCGGGCTAATTTTCAGAAATAGCCTCGATATCCGGCGAGAGAACGTGAGCGGTTTACATGAGAAGTTAAGGAAGCGAAGAAAGGAATCATCGCGGAAAGTGGAAAACAAACAGAAGAATACCTGAAATTTTCTCTTTTACCGAGGAATTTCTTGTTAATCAGTTAAAATTCGTGGCTATTTATCGTACGACGATTTGGAGGCGTACTTGCAGATCATTCTGAATTAAGGCTAATGGCGATTGCATGAAAAGTAGCGTGAGTTAAGACAACACAATTATGTTTTATTTATGGATGTAATATGTAAAATGCTCATAATTAGCTGAATTCATGTAAATCTATCTGGTCGCGGAGGCGCCGAAATGACTCAGAATCCGTGTGGAATTTGACACGACAAACTTAACGACTAACGCTGTGATGCGGCATTCATGAATATATGGTGGGTATTATGAGTGTAGGTAGGTTGGGAAGAGCCGGAGTTATATAAAGAGCATCTTCCAACTATCTCAGGAAACATTTCAGGCTGACATTGGTGAAACAATCCCAGTTAAGAGGAATCTCCCAGTGTTACCAAATACTTAGACAAAACATAAAAAATGTAGCACCCTGCATTAAGGTATTGAATAAAAACTATCCCGATGGCTCCAACAAAGACCAAAATATGTAGGTTCACTGGTTCACCAAGCCGAGAATCGAGATCTGCAGTACGCTGCAACCATTGCCAGAAAGCTTATCACTACAGTTGTTATGAATGGCTCAGAGTCGTGTATATTTATTGAGAGGTGACGAGTGATAGGTTATTGAATTGATGGAGTAAAAATAGGAGCTTGTATTGAATTTTTGGAATGCTTAAAACGTTATCCAGGCCCATCGATATACACTTCAGCTGTCAATGGCTGTAATTTGCTATGATAACGAACTTCCAAGACTGATAAACCGTGCGATAAACCATGAACGATATTTATCATATTTGTCATATAATAATGGAGATATTGAGACGTCAGTCCATTGAAAAAGCGACTACGAAGAAAATAACCCAATGTTTGGCACAGTTAATAGAAGCCCTTCTAGTCTTCTACAAGATAAATTGTGCCAAACATTGTAGCAAACTCATCAGTCACACAGAAAGCAGAAACCTTCAAGCATTGGCTGAGGCCTGATCTGTATGTTTGTCGTAAACACGATTGATCAATGATCAATTAACCATGATCATGACACATGTAGCCTCAGAACAGTGATATACTGCATCTGAGTGATTTTTCAGCCCAGCAAGGAAATAGCCCGCATGGTGTTCACGGCATTCATCGCTCAGCACAACTTCAAACTGGGTCGCAGATTATCCCCGTATAAAACGTTAGTTATCCCGCAGTTAGGTATAACTCTTATTTTGAGCTGAGGCAAAATTTAGATCGTTTCATATTGAAATGCTGTCCAGCTTGTCTTGAAAGGCTGAGATTTCAGTTTGTAATTCTCTGCTTCCATCGTATCCAACAAAAGCGTAAATATTAACTGTATTTCTAAACTCTGCCACACTTTGTTCCTAGTTTTAATTCCATGCGTCCTGAAAATCATCAGCTGGGCTATCAGAACTAGGGAGGAACACAGATTTCTTGACAAATTCACAGCTTGATTATTCTATTTTAGGTACGGTGAAAAGCGATCTATCAGAAGCAAATCCTCCAATGTGAGTTACTCGCTGCACTTCTTTTTGAATTGACTCAATGTGTCCACTGTGTCTTCTATTCCAAGAAATTAATTAGTTGCTACAAATGTTCAAACTTTGAAGTTATACAATCTTTATTTGCTTCATTTCACAATTATAGATGTAAAAAAGTATTTATTATCAAATTCCTTCAGGAAAGCATGGACGGACGTTCAAATAAGTTTTTGTTCTGTTTTCTGGTAAAACCTAGTGGACAATAAAATATTATGTACTGAAATATATTCACATTTTAAACAACTCTTGAGACAAATCTTAAATTCATCCCGGACCAGAACATTTATACCGTACGATATTGACGATTTTTAAGTTGGCCATGATATGACGCCGTACGCTTTACGTTTTTCCCTTTTCCCCTCCCCTACTTAATTACGTCACAGTACATAGAACTAGGTGAGCTCTGCCTAGAGCTCGTTAGGACTGAACGACGAAACATGGGCCAAAATCCCCTGCTCTGTTATCTTGTAGCAGTCATGATTTCTTAGATCATGACATCCTGAAGCCCAAATAAAACATGTGCATTTATTCATTGTAAATGTTGCATAACGCTAGCAGCACCATGACATGTCAAGCGCATGATTTATTGCTTTATTGCCTTATCTGATGATGTCATGTTCATGCCTAATACTGGTGAATTGATGACATCAACCCTTCTGTTTTCCGCTCTGTGACCCCTCCAGCGTGAAGTACATCAACTTCACTTGCGTCACTGACTTCTGAGAATCGGAGTAATTAATCACTCAGATGCAGTATATATATCACTGTTCTGAGCCTACATGTGTCATGATCATGGTTAATTGATCATTGATCAATCGTGTTTACGACAAACATACAGATCAGGCCTCAGCCAATGCTTGAAGGTTTCTGCTTTCTGTGTGACTGATGAGTTTGCTACAATGCTTGGCACTATTTATCTTGTAGAAGACTAGAAAGGTTTCTATAAACTGAGCCAAACATTGGGTTATTTTCAACGTTGTCGCTTTTCAATGGACTGACGTCTCAATATCTCCATTATGATAAATATTGCTCATGGTTTATCGCATGGTTTATCAGCCTTGGAAGTTCGATATCATAGCAAATTATAGCCCTTGACAGTTGAAGTGTGCATCAATGGGTCTGGACAACGTTCCAAGCATTCCAAAAATTCAAAAAACAGCTCGTATTTTTACTCCATCAATTCCATGACCTATCACTCATCACCCCTCAATAAATATACTCGACTCTGAGCCATTCATAACAACTGAAGTGATAAGCTTTCTGGGAATGGTTGCAGCGTACTGCAGATCTCGATTCTCGGTGAACCTACATATTTTGGTCTTTGTTGGAGCCATCGGGATAGTTTTTATTCAATACTTTAATGCAGGGTGCTACATTTTTTATGTTTTGTCTAAGTATTTGGTAACACTGGGAGATTGCTCTCAACTGGGATTGTTTCGCCTTTGTCCTGAGATAGTTGGAAGATGCTCTTCATATAAGTCCGGCTCTTCCCAACCTTCACACACTCAAATACCCACCATATATTCATGAATACCGCATCACAGCGTTAGTCGTTAAGTTTGTCGTGTCAAATTCAACACGGATTCTGAGTCATTTCGGCGCCTCGGCGACCAGATAGATTTACATGAATTCAGCTAATTATGAGCATTTTACCTATTACATCCATAAATAAAACATAATTGTGTTGTCTTAACTCACGCTACTTTTCATGCAATCGCCATTGCCCATTAACCTTAATTTAGAATGATCTGCAAGTACGCCTCCAAATCGTCGTACGAGAAATAGCCACGAATTTAACTGATTAACAGGAAATTCCTCAGTAAGTGAGCAAATTTCAGGTATTCTTCTGTTTGTTTTCCACTTTCCGCGATGATTCCTTTCTTCGCTTCCTTAACTTCCCACGTAATCCGCACACGTTCTCTCGCCGGATATCGAGGCTATTTCTGAAAATTAGCTCGGTAAATCGGGGTGAAATCGCTTATATATCGTTAAAGGGATGGTAAAGTTTTCAGATTCAAATTTCTAATTTTATCTTATTCCGGTAAAAATAGCTACTTCATGACCTCTAACCCTTTGGCCACATGCCCTGAAAACCGCGCGGGATTCCCGAGCGGAATTCCGTATTCAAAATCCCGGAAAATGGGGTTAGTTGCTACATGCCCAGAATTACGAATTTCAGTGCGCGTGGATTCACGGATACTTTTATGGTATAATAGTTTAATAGCTTATTAATGAGACCATGTATCTACACAGTTTCCGTTAATGGATCAATACGACAGTACATAGGTGTTGTGAAACTTATCCATCATTAGGTATCTAAACAGTAATTGTAGTGTTTGTGTAACAATTCTGACCACAGCATTACAGGGCCCGTAGTTCGTATTTCTCAGTTGGGTGGCTGGGCGAGCGAAGCAAGCCCAAGGACAGGCAAAGCCCCTGGCGGGAGTTAAGGCCCCTGAAAATCATTAACTTTTACTCAATGCCTAAAAGTGATTATTGGACTATAAAAAGGACTATACTTCCTGCGTTTATAATTGGCGCCGTGCTCGGCCAATCCACTGCCTATCACGTGATCTCCTTTGAGTAAGATGACAAATAAACCAATCAGTCGGTTGAATCTAACGTTAAGAACGTCAGATTTAACCGTCTGAGTTCTTTAATGGGCGTATTTTTTATTTTGAAGGTTTTTACTTCTATTCCAACAGCCGTACGGCCAATGACAGAAATCGAAGGATTCCAGTGTAATGAATACAGTGACGGTTAAGGAAGTGTAATCCATGCTTTCTTCGCCCGAGACTTCGCTGCAATGGGCAGCTCCTCATTAAACCCTCCGGCACAGTTGCCTGTACGCTCGGCTGAGTGAACCGTCGGGCTGCATAGGCTCAAGAAGAATCTCTCACCCTTAGCTCAGTGGCGCTGGCCGGGATTCGAACCCAGGATCTTTCGAACCTGTGCTCAAATCGATACCACTACACCACTGACCCATTGAGTCAACAGTCGAGTTTTCGAGTCAATTCATGTAACCTGACTCGAAGACTTGACTCGATTTTTGAACTCAACCACTTGACTCGCCAACCAAACTTGATAGTCATAATCAGTGATAGTAGTCCTAGTAGAGTGGCCTAGGTCGGTTTAATCAACCAGGTCGGTGGCAGCCATGCAGAGCATAGATACTTCATACACAAGGCCAGGAGTATGCACCCTGCGGACAGGCCACGCGACTGCCGGGGATATCCTGGCTGAGAGCAGTCCGCCAATCCAGGACCACTGGACCGGCGGTGAACACCACCTTAATTTTTCAAGGCCACTTGACTCAAATCAACCATTCAACGAGAATAAGCCAACAGAATCAACTCTGCCGATCGAATCAATCCGGACAATGTAAGCGATACGTCAGATCCAGATGTGTGTCAGTTGAACGTCGCACCGGTTTCAACGATACGACAGATGGGTGTCAATGATACGTCAGACTGGTGTCAGTGATAAGCCAGACTGGTGTCAGTGAAATGTCAGACTGTATCACTATCTGTGATACGTCAGACTGGTGTCAGTGATACGTCATAATGGAATAGGCGATACGTCTGGCTTGTGCCAGTGATACGTCAGACTGGTATCAATATCAGTGATGTCAATGAAACGTCAGACTGGTGTCAGTGATACTACAGACTGGTGTCAGTGATACTAGAGACTGGTGTCAGTGATAAGTCAGACTGGGGTCAGTGGTACGTCAGACTGCTGTCAGTGATACGTAACACTGTTATCGGTGATACGTCAGACTGGACACCGGTGTCAGTGGTACATCAGGTTGGTGTCAACGACACGTCAAACTGGTGTCAATGAAACGTCAGACTGGTGTTACTGTCAGTGATACGTCAGAGTCAAGACTGGTGTCAGTGGCACGTCAAACTGTTGTCAGTGATACGTAACACTGTTGTCAGTGATACTACAGAATGGTGTCAGTGATACGTAACACTGTTGCGATACCACAGAATGGTGTCAGTGATACGTCAGACTGGTGTCAGTGATACGTTAGACTGGTGTCAGTGATACGTCATAACCTGCTGATGGACCCATAACCTGCCTACGGGCTTTGTAAATTATGAAGGTTTCTATGGTATAGGTACCTACATTTAAGTTAATGGTTAACCAGTAATGCAAACAGTAACATCAGCACGTATGCATCCAAATTTATCCTTCCATTCTCAAAAATTCTCACAGCAAAATGCCCCCATTCAAAGTCACGGATTCTCAATGCCCAAACTTGAACCATTGTCTCATTGTATTGCGAGCAAGAGAAGCTAGCATGAAAGTGTATTCCAGTGTTTTGTGTAGGTAACCAATTATAATGTAATGTGATAATAGGTTGATCGTGTAATGGTATAATCAAAGGAAACCATTGAACTTCCTAGTAAATTTCGCGGAATTCCGTTCAGAATCTCGAATCTCGTGTTCCAAACACAGAGATTCGGAATTCGAATTTGACCGGTTTTTTGCTCGGGAATCCCTGAAAATCGCAGTTTGGCACCAAAATGAGGGATCTCGAACTTCAAAAATGCGGGAATCCTTATATGTGGCCTTAGTGTAATAAGGTTCTACGCGTTTGTTTGTACAAACACGCCCTAGTAATATTTGCCCTGAAAAGGCACATGGATGTTATGAGGTTATCATGTGAAACTCATCGGTTTTTGACATTAATTATGTATGGATTATGATTCTCCAATCAATTATGGACATGCCGAATATCATTTTGTTGAATACACATTTGTGGTTCCGCCACAATGATGCAATTAATGAGTGCGATATCACCTTAGGCTCTATTGAAAGGTGGAGCCTATGCCTTCTCGGCTTGCGGTCATGTATAATGTATGATAAATTTTCCGTTACAAATCTATTAATTAGTGGTCACAGGGCGCATATCGTGGAATGAAACACATCACATACTTGTTTATATGATATTTCGGTTACATTCGGGCTAAAATAAACAAAATTTATTTTTGGGCCCAAAACTATACCATCCCTTTAAGGAGCTGTAATCGTATAAAAGACTTCCATGATCGTGTCCTTCGTCATTTCGGCGAGTGCCAGGTATGAGTCATTCTTAATGAAACCATCTGCAATGCCCTTTACTTGAATTTCGAGTTCCGTTGGTAACTCTCGAAATTTGATTTTGTGGATTGAGAATATGAGCCAAATTCCGGATTCTTTTGCGGAAATTCATGCCAATTCCTGAATCTCGAGTCAACTATCTTGCGCCAAGTAGCACAATAATGATAATAGCGAAGCCCGCTAATGACCTCGCTAATTTTAATTTGTATGCTCCCCCATGCTTATATATCTTGGCTATATCTTAAGTTGTATTATACACCAATATACAATTTGTACACCTGTAGTTCGATATCATTATTATCAATGCTGAGGTGTCTCGACCTTCGACCTAGTTTACGCGGCGTAAGGCCTAGGCCCCGGCTAACTCTTCATCTTAAATTTGATTGATTGTCGGTTATACTTTATAGTTAAAATTCAATTTCAGCGCCTAAAAGATATTATCCTCTACTTCTATTTTGATTATTTAATTCGCTACGTAACACTAAATCTAATACCTGGGCGTTATAGGACGTTGGCGAGGGTTGGGACACTTTGACTACGTTGTACTTTTCAATATCTTTATCTAAATCCTATCCTGTTTCACTTTTTTTGAAATATTCTGTATTAAAGAAGTCATCTTATGGTTAACCGGAACCCGAACCATGTTGTCTATCGCTGACACAGCCGCTTCATCCCGCAGGCTGATTCGATCAGCGGACCTTATCACCAGGCGAGACTACCGGACGCTGCCTGCTTGTTTTCGAAAATGCTAGTGTAGTAGTGTTGGCGGGCGATATCCGTCCGTTTCTTCTGACTTGTTGATCAAGGCGCAAAGATGACTTGCTTAACACATCCCAGTTTGCGTTGCGCGGGCGGGCGCGCTTCCTCAGGGAAGTGCGCGGCGCGTACACACACCTATGCTAGCTTAGGAAAAAGGCGGCGTTCAAATGTGTGAACGTTACGCCGCGCGCGAGGGTAAGGTAACATCTGCATCTTGATCATTGATCTTGCTTAACACGTATATCCCTGTTCGCGTTGCGCGGCGCGCTATACTCAGAAGAGAAGCGCCGCGCGCGTACGCCCACCTATGCGGACTTAGTAAATCTGCATCCTATTCATACGATTGATAGTAGTACATAGCATTCACCATACCCTCTGGCCTCGCCTCTTGTTCAACACGTAAATCAATGTGTGGCTTGCACTTGTCAGACGTTGTCTGGCCTTTGGCATGGCGGACGCGAGCGCCGCCGAGATTGCTAAACACGTATATCCCTGTGTGGCTCGCGCGGCCGGCGCGCTTCCCCGTAGGGAAGCGCGCGGCGCGTACACACACCTATGCGGGCTTAGGAACCGCCGAGAATAAGGCGCCGCGCGCTTATTCCCAACTTGCTAAACACGTATATCCCTGTGTGGCTTGCGCGGCGCGTTCACACACCTATGCGGGCTTACGAAATTAATTTCGTAAGCCCGCATAGGTGTGTGACCGTGTGAACGCGCCGCGCGAGCCACACAGGGATTAGCAAGTTGCGAATAATAAGCGCGCGGCGCCTTATTCTCGGCAACGTCTCAACGGCTGCCGCTTAAGCTTTTGTGAGCGCGCGAACAGCGAAGGAGACCGGACCGGGGCCAAACAAAATCTGACAAAGAGTAAAAGGGTCAGTGTCCCAATTAAAAGAGCCAAGTTAAGATATTAGATTTGCCTATCTTTTAATGCATTTGCAGCCTTTGCAATTTGCAGTGGCGTTTCAACCACTCAAGATATTGAAGAAGATAATTTTAAAAACAGGCAATTCGTACTCGGCTTTGGGTTTTTTCGAATTAAACTCATTTGCACATCTACTAGTGCCTATAAAGCTATATATCTTTTCAAAGGTTACATCATTTATGCAATGTTTTTAAATGCAGAATTTTGTTTTATATATTTGTGTTGTATCCATCAGGAAATGTTATCTTATCTTATTGTTCTTATCTCATTTATCCCTGCTATTAGAGGTCATGTATTGTTCGTTTTAAAGTTTTGGCATATTACATATATATTTAGTAATTTATTGTGAAACGTATTTATTGTTTATTGTGAAAAATTTTGAATCACAATAAAGTTCTTTCTTACAGACTTTTCTCCTAGTCCATACTTGAACACCAATGTTCTATGTATATACAAACCAATTTATCATAGCCAAGTTTTAACATACTGCTCTTCTGGAACAGAATGCTATTTTCAGAAAAGGCAAAACTGGTTTTCACTAAAAATTAGGTGGTTCTGAAAAGATGAGTAATGGAATTGAAGACTACTCACCGGGAGGTTCATTGTAAGCCTATCACTGCTATAACATTCAATCCACTCCGGAGAGAAATTATTACTGGTGAGAATCTTTTGGTTATGGTCAGTATGAATATTTTCAATGGTCAAATGTAAAAGGTTTGAAATTCACAAAATCATCATGTTATGGCAACAAAGAAAATGTTATGACAATTAATTCTAAGTTTTTATTTCAAACTGCACTGTTCTCATGAACTATGAAATCATGAAGGACCCAAATCTAAAATCATATGTTTTAATTCTAAATAATCATTTCCAATTACTTACTGGCAGTGAAGATGGCAGTATCAAAGTATGGGAGTCAGAGTCAGGTAAAACAGTCTTAAACCTCAACCATCACCAGGGCTGGGTAACTGATCTGTTCTATTGGCAGGATGCTAAGTTGCTAGTTTCAGCTTCAAATGATGGACTGCTTGTTACATGGAGCACTAGCACTGTCCCACACCAGGTAGCTTAGGTACACTCAAATTTCAAGTTATGTTGGTTTTTGGAATAGTCTGGTCTCCATTGGTCTATTGAGCTTCAAATTTTGATGACTAACCTTAGCTCTTAGGCCCATGGTTTGATAAGTGTCCTGTCTCAGGAAATTCGAATTGGTAACCCCATCTACTGTGTGGCATGGAACAGCAAACGAGAACAGATTATCATTGGCATGAGCAAGTCAGTCAAAGCCTTCAGTTTAGTGGATGGTTCCTCTCTTTCATCACCATACCTCAATGAAAAGTGTAAGTGAAATGTATAAGTTACATTTTTCATGCTATGTTTTTAAATCAGAATTTGGCCCTGTTTTCTAATCTCATTTATCCCGTCAAAGTGCATGTTTGCAACAATTTTTATTTTCATTATTTCATTTTACACCATGCATGGTGTTAAAACACATTGTATGTATATTTAGAAGTAATTAATTAATTATTCCATAATTAATGTCTGATCAAATGAATAATGATTCAAATGTTTATCTTCCTGTTTTGCGTAGTCATCAAAAAAGGTGCTGTTTAGGAACAACAATTAATTGATCATTATGAAATTATGGTGCATGGTGCTAAGACAATAAATAGTTTATGTAAGACTGGTTAGTGGTATGTCTGATTGTCTATATAAATAGGTGTGTGGGAGGACCTTGTGATTGGTTTGAGCCAAATTAGGTTTACATCTAATGAACCCAATGAATGTAGTAATTTGAATGTTATCATTTAATTCCATGAGACAATATTATTTCAGTCTACATTATATTGTGAGACTTATGCATGTAGGTATAACGAATACTTGATCTAATCATTTTTTATTGTCTGAGCGTCAATGATTCCTAATTTGAATTTCATTCAGGTGAAACAGTGAGCCACCACTCAGACATTGTTAAGTCCATAGTCTGCATTGAATCACGAGTGTACACTGCTAGCTTTGACAGGTCTATCATCATGTACGAGACATCTTCATATCCCAGTGACAGAACTCTTCATGTTCTATCTGTGTTCCGGCAGGCCCATACAGCAGCTATAACGTGTCTTACTGTAAGTGGAACCCAGAGAAAAATATATTTCATGTTTTGTGCTGTAAAAATTTATAATTGAATTGAATTGAAGTGGAACTTACTGATATATTGTGCATGAACAATATGTGCTATGATGTCATAAATTATCGATGAAAGCACAATGTCTACTTATTTATCATTATGAGAAAATCACAGGAAATTTCTTTAATTTTGTGGCATGACAATAAATTTAACCATTCAGATGATTCGAGACAACGAAAGCAATACATGGCAGATAATAAGTGGTAGTTTCGATAGATCAGTAAAACTATGGACACAGGACATTCAACTCATCCACAAGATTGAAGGTTGATTTTATACATTGTCTAAACATGTAAAATGTTATTTCATTCTTTATATTGTAGCTCTTTATATGTCTCCTCAGGACTCAGAGGATCGAGCAACTTCGCAATGTTTCAGCTTTAAGTAAATGTGTTATCTCTCCCACGTCCACAACTCAATATGGTTAGAAATTGGTATACTGTAAGAATTCGTAGGTTAAAATGACGTCATTATCATAGTACAACGTTTGGTAATCAATGACGTTGATCGGCCTTGTTTTTGTGCACAGGAATTGCTATTTTGCACATGTACAGTTGCAAGATATAGCAGCTTGTTATTATTAAGTTATAGCCGATGTGTGAGGTCTTGTGGTATATAAATTGTACTGTACCCCTCAAAACATGTAGTGCCACGTCATCAAGGTAGCGTTTTAATCCATGATAATGACGTAATATTTGTTATATTTGCTAGCATCCGGGTCTATGTGAACTATGTGTGTGTATCATTATATCGTACCAGTATATTGAGCTATTTCTTTATCAAAGTGAACAGCGTGATGAGTCAAACAAATTCGAAAACCTAATATATGCTACGCTTAAATGTCTAAGCGTGTAATAAATGTTGAAATTTATTTATTTTATTTATATGATGATCAATGCTCCTAACTGTAAACTCCCTATTGTCGAGTGTAGCGGAATAGCCAATTCTTTATTTCTGATATGAAGCTGCCTGGTCCTCTATCACAATTACAGCTGTTGGTTGCAGAAGAATCCTGACAGGGATACCGTAGCAGTGGTGATAGGTAAAAATCGTACTCATTTGACAACCCCCTGCCCCTCTCCCCTTACAACATCAGTCAGTAATTGGTAATTCCCTTTACAGCACGTATAGTAGTACTTTTTAAGAAATAAATTCGAGGTTAGATTTTTATTACATTCAGCTTTGAAGATAAAAAGCAAACAAAAATATCAACCAAAAAGTCATGTTTATTCAAAGCACAATCATCTAATTCAAATACAATTATAATTACTTGTTCGAACATGAAAGTCATTAAAATCCTCTAAAACTTGTGCGGCGTTACCTACAAATTCGAAAAAGGAGTACTGATATTTTGAAATTGTTCTACTCTTTCAAGTCATTAAGAAACCTTTCTTCAAGAAATCAATCTATTCTGCCTTTGGGCAATTCGGGAGCCTGTTTTTGAAGGAGTTTCGGAGGGCGGCGATGATGCCATTGTCCCCTTCGTACCTACAGATCCAGTTCTTGATGCCAATGACGAGCTTCGTGAACTTGGGCATCGCTACCATAGGTTTCACTTCGCAGACAGTATCCTTGGGCAGCAGTCCACAGAACCCTCGTAGGAGAGGACAGAGCATCTTAATTTTCTGCCCCTCGCCGTACCAATTGACAGCCCGTTCACAGAAGAGCTGGACTGTGGCTTCCATATCAGCATCGTAGTCCAAAGGTGCTTGCTCACTTCCAGGCTCACTTCCTGACTCGTCCTGGCATGATGCCACCAGTGCTACCGCAAAGAAAACGAGGATTCCTGTCCACTTCATTGTTCCTTGTGATAGAGTGGGGTTAAAAACTTAAAATACTGTGTTTTTGTGATTGTGTGGGGGTTTAGAAACTCAGAATGCTGTGTTTTATTCATTTAACTCAGAATGCTGTGTTTTATTCTCGAATATAATGAGGGCGCTGTGCGGTGGTTAGGGTGAACTGCAGCTGACCTTAACCGGATCCCTGGATAATCCGTACCTGACAGTCTGGCTGTCATCAACAAAAAATATGAAATAGCGTTAGATCACTTTATTTTCCGAGAAATTAAATTCTGTAATCTGCAATTTGGGGTTACGGAATTTTGAGCAATATAAAGATGAAATTGGCTGCGGTATTGAGTAACAAAAGGCAAAAATACCATAAATCTGGGAAGATTTGAAAAAGGCGGAGTGGAAAAGTCGGAGTGGGTTGAAGGACCACGATGATTGGTGATGCCACCATGCCAGAGTAAGAAATAATAAAATTCTGGAAAGGCACAGCATTATGAACTTAATATTCAATAAAGGAATGAAAAGGGACACAATGAGGTGAAGGAAAGCACAAAGGCCGCTACATGTTTCTAAAAAAGTAAAAAGGCTCTCAATTCGTCCGGAAGGCAGTAAGGCACCTTTTTTATTTTAACTTACAATAGGTTAATGACTGATTGTTTAGGGAGACTGTAAGCTTCTAAGGAGTTATGGGCCAATCCATTGCGCTTCCGAAGCAACAAAGAAAAATATTATTTGGGCATTTTGCGATAGTTGCGAAAAACACGTTGGTACACATTACATTTTCCTCTACTACTGAAATACAATTTCTCCTTATGGAAAGCATTTAAAAACACATTTTAATACTTATAACAGGGCGCATCCACTCAAGTGTGGTTGATTCCTACGTAAAATTTGACGAGGAATCGTTTCAGACAGGTTTCAAAGCTCTCAGAGGGGGTTGCTGTCCTTGTCAGGACGGAATAACAGGGTGGGTTAAATCAAATACAGAGAAGGAGTTGAATAATGAATTCAAAGCCCTTCCGCTGCCTTCCTTGGGTTTAACGAACAATCAAATCAACAAAACTCCAACAGGCATCAACTTGGCCTTATAACTTGGCTTTATTCTTTTAGTATTTTAGAAAAGAAAAAACAGCACCGAGGGAATAAATTCTGGGAGGGGAAACTAGTTTTGGGAGGGAAAATATTAAAACATTAAATTCTGCCGTACGCAGTAATAACACACGGAAGCCTCTAACAGGTTCCCTTCCAACTGGTTAAATTTTCTGATTTTCTCCATGATTTACCTTTTATTTTACCTTAATCAGATCGTTTGTAAATTATCATGTGAGTAATTTGAAATTCCCCCATAAAGGCACATTCATTCACCCCGGTATTCTAATAAAAGATTTCATCCATCTGCTCACCTTGCATTTGACACCCGTCCTTTGCTCGGTGATTTACTCATTAATGATACCGCACTCGAGACATCAAAAAAATCGCCATTTATTTACTTATTATTTTCGCACCTCTCCAATTTCGATTCTTAAATCCTCCTATCGCCTGGTTGTTGCAGTTTTGAGTGGCATTCACGTTACCGTTTGATGGTGACTCACAATATTGAACTTCTAGAGTGGGAAAAGATGGGGATTTTGCACAAAGTCCCCAAATTTTATTCCACATAAATTATGTTTCCTCAAATCTTACAGGTTTGAGCGGAACCATAACCAGCATCAGCTACATTCCCCTGACAAGAGTTCTGTGGGTGCTGTGTGGGCAGCAAGAAGTCGCCATGTTCGACCCAAAGTCAGGTAAATTCAAATTTACCTTCAAACGCTAAACTCGACCCAAAGTCAGGTTAATTTACCTAAAGTCTCTTAGTTTGATTTCGAGTCAGGTAAATTTACCCTAAGTCGCTTAGTTCGACACAAAGTCAGGTTCATTTACCTCTCACATTCCAGAATTATGATTCTGATACAAAATGTCGTAGGCATTAATCGTGTCAATTAACAATTCGGTCTTCGGCCTCACTGTTAATTGCACTGATAAATGCATCCACTCCGGACGATAAACCCTTTCTCCGTCAGGGGAGAACATAACGGAGTACCTTAGTCGACAGGACGACAGTCGGTTAGTGGGGGTGTGTAACAATAAGTACCAACTCCTACACCTACACTACGTTCCTGAGCTGCACGAAGTCTACTGCACCACCAACCGACGAACTGTCATGGTACGTGGAAACCACATAAACCATGGTAAACCTGGTCTAGAAACTGTCGTGGTACGTAATCATCTTCGAAAACGTACCACCGACAATATTAAGTTGTACCTTCTCCAGGCATGGAAGTACAACTCGTTTGCGCCCGTGTAACAGAGTGGAGTGCCGAAGGCACGACACGATGTTACACGACCAATAACGCTCTTATTTTTCGCTATGGAGATAAGAGGGATCGATTGCCGTCAAAAAAGTTGACCTAAATGCATGCATTCATGCATTTTCGTTCACGTGACTTTGTGCACCAATAGCAGCCCGCTACGGGCCTCCCCTGACCCTGTCTCGTGGCATTTGAGCCTCTACTAGTGACTTCAATGCAGCTACATTACTGGCTGATATGTCTGCCACGTCAGTTCCGCGTGCTACGCATAATTCACTCTAGAACACGTGACCCGGTCAGGTTGAATGGAGGAGAAAATACGAGATTTATGCAGCCACGTAGCCAGAGGGGATGCAGGGGATGCTCTGCATCCCCTGGAATGTTGGCTTGCATCCCCTGAAAAACTTGCATCCACTTTGATAATTGGTCGAAATGGGTTGCTTAGCATCCCCTACATTTTGGCATACATCCCCTGGCCAAAAATCCTAGCTACGTGGCTGGATTTATGGAACGGCAAGCTCAGGAGGATGAGCTGCGGTACTTGTAATTGATAGGAAGTAAATGCAGTCACTTCAGAAATTTTTACGGATTGTGCGCTTGCTCTTCGCATTTGCTGTTGACTACCAATGTTTTAATCATTTTCTGCTCCGGAGTTCACAGATAGTATCAATCATGTGCGCTCAAGTACATAAACCGTATGATGGAAAAAAAACATGCTAATTACTAAAAAGGTAGTACCCGCGTCACGGCACAATCCATTTGTCTAATGTTTATTGTAGCATTTCTGTAATCTACACCATTCGCAACGCCTATGATCGTATCCATGAATGAATGAAGTTCCAATTATTAAGGCATAGGATAAGGAATTGGATTCTTTTTAAAGCAATCATTACGTGACTACACTTATTCTTAATTTCAATACGTTTTTCATAACCTGCCGACGAAAAATTCTAACTACCTATGACGCAACTATGCTCTTCCCCTCTCGTGTGACATCCAGAATATTCATATTGGCCCGTATCCAAGTTTTTTACTCCATAGGTAATAGATACCATCATGTGTCACGTACATGGGTGCAGTAACTTTTGCCTTGATATGAGCTCATTATTTGGTATCAAAGTAGCAAGTCAATGACATACAACCGCCAATTTTTCGTGCGTGGATATTTGTAGATTTGCTATAGTAAATTTGAAATCGGATCATTCTGATGGGGCAGGTCAAGTCAAAGTCACGTGACACGGTCAGGTGACCCAGTCACGTGGTAACTGCCTGCCACAAGGTCCGTCACGTGGTCACCACGTGGCCGCTAGGTGGCTACCACGTGACAGGCACGGCCAACAGAGCGAAAAATAAAATTTAATTACAGGTATGCTGTAATTATTCCAATTCAAATTTCTAAATCTTATCGATTCTAAAAATTTATTATAATGCCTATCTTCAGGATAAAATGTTGGAGAGCGACGAAATTTACGAGTCGCATGTTTAACGATAAATCTGTAATAAGTTCTTCAATAAATTCTCATTTTGTTTCAAATTGTTAGAGGAAAATCAGAATCTATCACAGAATTTTACCTATCTCCAGGAGACAGCGATGGTCGCATCACAAAATGGGAGCAGCTGCAACTCAACAACTTCATGTACAGCAGCGACTCTTTCACCCTACAGGTTTACCTGGATTTTACCTGGGTTTCACCATACACTTACAGGTTTATTGGATTTTACCTAGGTTTACCTGGGTTTTCCTGGATTTTACCTGGGTTTCACCTTACACTTACAGGTTTATTGGGTTTTACCTGCGGTGGGTTTAACCTGGGTTTTTTCTGGGTTTTACCTGGACTTAACATTACACTTACAGGTTTATTGGATTGAACCTGGGTTTTACCTGGGTTTTCCTGGGTTTTGCCTTACATTTACAGGTTAACGGGATTTAACCTGGGATAAACAAGGGTTTCTCGATAAATATCATGTTAAAATATGGCAGATCACGTGAAATATCACGTGACATAACGGCTAACTGTGACAAAAACCGTGACATATCACTTGACGTATCACGTGACGTATCAAGTGACGTATCGCGTGACGTAACAGGTGACGTATCGCGTGAAATAACGCGTGACATAACGCGTGACAGACCACGTAACGTATCACTTGACGTATCACGTGACATAACGCGTGACGTATTGCGTGACATGTAAATGTCACGTGACGTATCGCGTGACGTATCACGTGACATAACGCGTGACGTATCGCGCCATTCCCCCAGGACGCTCGGAAGACTCTTCAGTTCGCTAACCACCACAGCATGCTCACATCGCTCAGTCAGACTGACACCAGCACAACCGGGAGAAGCGTTAACAAGCTCATATTTGCTGAGGAGTTAGATATTTTGGTAAGTCAGGAGTAATGTATAACAAGCTCATATTTGCTGAGGAGTTAGACATTTTGGTAAGTCAGAAGTAACGTATAACAAGCACATATGACATATTTGCTGAGGAGTTAGATATTTTGGTGAGTGACGTTTAATTCGAATATTGACGATGTCACCGATCTCACCGATTCAGGGGTTCTGAATTCGAATTTTGATGATATTCTAAATATATAATATCTCTCTCGGCAAAAACTTGAACTCTTGCATTATTCCATATAACTTTTTCATGGAAATAGAAATTTTTTCCCATCTCTAAATTCTATATGAAACTATGAAGAAGAAAAAGAACAATCTATATTTCTTCATATTATAATTTCTCGCTTTCTAAGTCAATACTTTTCCAAGGCATTGTGAACCGCACCATCATTGTCTTTACACTGCTTTTACTAACACTTTAATCCAAAGAATCTTTAAGAATTTTGTAAGCCCTCGGGCGCCACCATTATTTTTGTATTGTTAAACAGTCCACTCAGTGGTGCTTAGGGTTACATTCTTACTTTCTTATTCACGCCTTAATAAATAAAAAGTATTTGACTGAGCACTAATTTTATTTCCCTCAACCATCCGCTCAGTTTAAACATCCCAAGTCGTGATAAATTGGAATTCAACATCGTACCCTTCATTCTTCTTTACCCCCTTTGAACCCCTTTCTGGCCCTTCCTTTATCTCCTTTTTACTTTCTTACGCCTTTTCAGCCCCATTTTACCCCTTTTCTGCCACTTTTCTGCCCCATTTTACCCCATTTCTGCCCCTTGGGATGAAAGTAAAGCCCACCCTGCGATACCTCAAGCTATGGTTCCATTACGGTATCATTGTTGTAAAGAAATGATATGCAGTCAAAAGTGACGTCATTGTCATGGTTTAAAATTGGGTGTTTACGCCGTAAAATTGCACGTTTTCCACACGCGTGGCTCTTAATATACCAGTTCATTTATTGTTGCCGTGGAAACAGATTATTATATTTTAACGCAATATAATATGTAATGCAGAGATCATGTGTATTGGGCAATTAGGGGGAATTCCAGATATATTGTGTTTTAAATTTTACTTTATTGGTACTAGATATTATTTTCTTAGCTGATTGTTGAGAAGGGCCATGGAGCGATTGATATAGGGCATTTTTCAAAAAATAGTACAATTGACTAATAGAAGTGAAGTAGATCAAAAAGATCAAAAAAGATCAAAACCGATCCCTAAAACTCGACACTTATGAAATTCCCTTCCTCCAGGTTGCTGCGTCAGAAGATAGTAACGTGTATGTGTGGGCCTTTGATGATCAAGCAATGCATGAATTGAGGGATAGCATACCAGGTAACAGACGAACAAAACGATAGACAAACATACAAGCCGACAGACAGACAGACTTACAGACATGGGAAGACAAACAGATATAGACACCCAGATCTATAGACAGAATTGAATGAAATTCAAATGGATTGGCTGAAATTCAAATGGATGGAAAAATACAAAAATAAGAAAGGAGTGATCTACGACCTTGTACTGACTGATTCAATTACTTGATCAATAAATCAGCAATTAATCATGCTGACATATTCTACCTAATTAAGACTTAAAAAAAGTTTAAATACTCTAAAAAGCTAAAAGGAGTGTTATAAGTTACTTACCGCACCGTATTCCCCCTCAGTGGGAGATAAGATGTTCCAGAAGATGGGTGATGAGACGGTTACCAACAGAGTCGCCGGACTGACCTGTCGGCGGGTCCTCAACAAACACACCCAATCTGTAACAGGCAAGTATAAGGATACCGATTGAGCAATAAGAAAGCATTGAGTATCTCTTTCTCACTCGTCACTCAAAGCATATAATGAGGCATATCATAAAATAGCTGTTCCTACTTTTGTACTGCAGGGAAATATAAACAATAACATTAGAACAGAATTAGATGATGATCTAACACTAACAGTCACACTGCAACTCTTGGCTTTGAAGTCATGATAGCTGGTGTTTCCTTACTTAAGACTAGGAACCAAAATATTTATGAGTGAAGTAGTTATTGGTGTGTAACAGAGTGGAGCAAGGCACGACACGATGTTACACGACCAACCTCTTATTTTCGCTATGGAGATAAGAGGATCGATTGCCGTCAAAAAAGTTGACCCTAAATGCATGCATTCATGCATTTTCATCCTGACTTTGTGCGCAATAGCAGCCCGCTACAGACCTCCTGACCCTGTCTCGTGGCATTTGAGCTTCTACTAGTGACTTCAATGCAGCTACATTACTGGCTGATATGTCTGCCACGTCAGTTCCGCGTGCTACGCATAATTCACTCTAGAACACGGGAATTAAACAGGGAATTAAAGGGAATTAAACAATTATTGGTCATATTACAGCTGCAATGTCCGACCTGATATAAATTTAATAATTTAAATAAACGAAAAAATGAAAATGGATAGAATAATTTAAAAAAGTGAATACTAACACATACCATTAAGAAATACCACCCGAAAAGAAAAATCACACACAAATTAAAAAAATCAAAATGAAGATGAAACTAAACTCAAGTTGACAACCACATCCAAAGTGAAAAAACAGCTAGAATCTAAGAGAAAAAGCGCCCAGTTAAAAGGTAACACTCATGCATTCAGCACAGTGACTTGAAAATGCACCCAATGGAAGAACACTGCAATTTATGCAAAAAGAATTGGAGGTTAGAAAACATTAGCCCACTAAAAATACCTCGATACATGCTAACGAAATGTAGTTCATGACCCGGTCAGGTTGAATGGAGGAGAAAATACGAGATTTATGGAACGGCAAGCTCAGGAGGATCAGCTGCGGTACTTGTAATTGATAGGAAGTAAATGCAGTCACTTCAGAAATTTTTACGGATTGTGCGCTTGCTCTTCGCATTTGCTGTTGACTACCAATGTTTTAATCATTTTCTGCTCCGGAGTTCACAGATAGTATCAATCATGTGCGCTCAAGTACATAAACCGTATGATGGAAAAAAACATGCTAATTACTAAAAAGGTAGTACCCGCGTCACGGCACAATCCATTTGTCTAATGTTTATTGTAGCATTTCTGTAATTTACACCATTCGCAACGCCTATGATCGTATCGATGAATGAATGAAGTTCCAATTATTACGGGCATAGGATAATATAAGGAATTGGATTCTTATTAAAGCAATCATTACGTGATTATACTTATTCTTAATTTCAATACGTTTTTCATAACCTGCCGACGAAAAATTCTAGCTACCTATGACGCAACTATGCTCTTCCCCTCTCGTGTGACATCCAGAATATTCATATTGGCCCGTATCCAAGTTTTTTACTCCATAGGTAATAGATACCATCATGTGTCACGTACATGGGTGCAGTAACTTTTGCCTTGATATGAGCTCATTATTAGGTATCAAAGTAGCAAGTCAATGACATACAACCGCCAATTTTTCGTGCGTGGATATTTGTAGATTTGCTATAGTAAGTTTGAAATCGGATCATTCTGATGGGGCAGGTCAAGTCAAAGTCACGTGACACGGTCAGGTGACCCAGTCACGTGGTAACTGCCTGCCACAAGGTCCGTCACGTGGTCACCACGTGGCCGCTAGGTGGCTACCACGTGACAGGCACGGCCAACAGAGCGAAAAATAAAGGAGTATAAGGAATTGTCTGATTTCTTTCGAGGGAAAAGGGTGTATCAAAGTGGCAGATTCCAAACATTCAGTGGGAATATTGTTAAAATATTACGTACATCATTATACGGCGGTACTTAATGTAGCCCAAGGTTTCGTACGATTATAAAATGCGGGAGTTTTGGTAGCGGGACGTGTTTTGTATTTTCAAAGTGAAATAGAAATATGGAAAAGGCGGCACTGACACTTTTTGAATTTGAATTCATCGCTCAAGATCATAATGCTGATGGATATGATTATGATTGATGCCGCTTAATGCTATTGCTCGGCTCATTCATAATCTAAATCATGCTCGTTAACTATTAAACTGATAAAGGTATACCTATAAATGCACTGATTATGATAATTGTCAATTGTACAAATAAGATATTTCTTGTGAATGCGAATCTATAGTTTTATAATAGTTATACAGACCCTGGTCCTCATGAAACCCCTAACCAAGATCCTAAAATACTGTGGCCGTGGTTAAGAGCAAAGTCCGAACGGCGAACACTTTGAAATAAAGATATTCGTTTATCAAGCACGGCACAATCGTCAAAAATTGAAAATCCCGGCAGCTTGAGGACTTCACCCCTGATATTTTAAAGGTTAAGCGTACCTAAAACATTCCAGGTCCTTGTAAACGGTCTCGAGGATCTTGACTTAGCAATTTCAAACTTCAAGATCATATTCGAGGTCCTTATAAATGGACTCGCTCCAGGATTTGGCCTTCGCGTGACTTTTAAGGTATAAATTGAAAAAAGGGGAAATTCCACTTACAGGTCCTAATTTTAAATTCTAACCGAGGATTTTTGCCTTTTCCAAAAACGAATATAAAAGCTTTAAAAGGTTAAAGGTTAACATTCCGGGTCCTTATAAATAGACTCGACGTTATAAACCTTTGCGAATATAAAGGTTAACATTCCGGGTTTTAATGATTTGAACGGATCCGAGGATTTCACTAGGCAAAGCAGCAATTTACTAATCACAATATTCAATCACAATATTCAATGGTTGCATTCAGCATTGCAACGTAATTATCAAATTAAGAATCCGAAGTCTGAATTACGCGGCGGAATTCACATAAATTCAAAAAATCAAAATTGTTAAATTAGACGACCGCGCGGCACAGGCGCCGCGCAGTGTCACATTTGACATTTGGCAAATTTTGCGCTAAATGTTTGCAAATTCTTTTTCGGAGCGCGCGAAATTCGCGATCGCGCGATAATTTGTTCCTATGCAGCCACTGTGACACACCTACGCGGGCTAAGGAATTAGTTGCCCTAACCAGGGCCCTGGTTACGCGCACGGAGTGCGCGGCGCGGCAAGCGCTAAACCAGGGCCCTATTTCTCGCTCCAGTTGTCGTTTTGACGGTCGGATTTGAACCGTCGGAACTGACGTTAAAGAAATGACGCCGCGCCGTACGTCTTTAGTAGTGTCTGTGGAAAAATCTTCAGAATCACTCTTATGACTTATCCCCACTGGATGCAAATCTCCATGAATGTTTCATAGGAACTTCTATTTTAGCAGCATTCTTTTCTTCTACAATCTGTGTAATGTTTGATGTTGCAGCTTGATTGATTCTCAGAACTTTCAACAATCAATCGGCTGATGTTAAAATTAACCATTTGATGTTCTTTCAAAATGTTCTTTTCGACTCTGTCTTCATAACTATTTGCAAGCCCATGTTACTCTGCAATGCCAAATGCAAATGCAATACGATTCTTCACATCCAGAAGCCTTATTCTCCATGATAAGAATTCATTTTTCTTATTTCAATCTGGTATTCTGGTAATCTGGTATTCTTTACAGCATAATATATAGTTTTTGGGCTGCTCTGTATTCCATACAGGATTCCGATCCCTGGTGTAAATTTGGCCATTTAGATAGTGTGCCATTTTAGATAGTGTGTCTCATTTAAGACCAAATTTTGTCCATTTTTCGATCTCGAATTTCTAGTTTCTATGTACCTAAGTCACATCAGTCAACTTATGGTGTCAACTCATGCAGCCAGGTACATGTTTCCCACTTCTACCTCAGTCACAGTATGAGCTAAACATATTAGCCCACTTTTTTCTTCTCAATGTGAGCATGTATTCCATGTTTATCTAATGTTTTTATCGACACATCTTACTGAAAATTTCATCTTGTTTCATTTTCTATATTTGAGGCGAAATGATTTCCATTTATCTATTGTTTGTACTGGCAAGTTTTACTGTGAATTTCATCTTGTTTCTTCGTCTATTTAAGGCAGAATAATTTTCATTCTATACTTTACAATGTGGACATGCATTTAGGGCTGCAGTTATTATTAAATGAAAATTTTACCTAGATTTTTTAAACTTGACAAGCCATTTGATGTGACTAATTTATTTGCAAAGTGCACCAGTTGACTAAAATTTTCCAATGGATCCAGTGGATTCATCGCATGTCCAATGGACTTCCATTGAGCCATTGGACATCCAATGGGATTGAAACATGTTGTCCCAATTGTCCAATGGAATGGATCCATTGAGTCCATTGGACATGTAAATTGATCCAATGGATGTTCAATGGATCCATTTGAGTGGATCCAATGGACACAACCACCAAACATGGTTTCAGGTAGATGGATATCAGTCTGGTATTTTTTGTTCAATGGACCATTGTGTCCATTGGAATCCAATGTGTCCATAAAAACACCATTTGTGTACAAAAGAAATGAACACAAATTGCTTTTTCCTTGAAATTGCTTTTTCCTTGATTGGGCATGTCTGCACACTGTTTCCATTGGATCCAATGATTATTTTGTCCATTGGACACAATGGATCCATTGGACACAATGCAATGTATCCAATGGATCCAATGGGCATGTTCAATGGTGTTCAATGGACAATGGATCTATTGAACTAATGGACACAATTGGTCCATTGAACAAAATAATACTAGACTGATGTCCACACAAAACCCTGTTTGGGGGTCCAATGGGTCCATGGAAAATGGCACAGGGAAAACGACAAAATTAGCCCCATTACCTCCTTAGCCGAGGTTTTAGTGGGGTGGGGGCCTTGGGGGAATTTTAAAATTTTCAAGCCGGGGAGGGATGAGGCTAATTTTTAAAAATAAGCCCCCACTATGGAGGTATTAGCCCCACCAGCCCCCAAGCCTAAGCCTCCACCAGCCCCACCAGCCTCCACACCCATGGAGGCAATTTTTTTAGCCTCCATTAGCCTCCACTAGCCTCCACTAATAATTAGCCTATTTGCCTAAGAAATTTAAAAAGTCATTTTTAGGAAAAACCCCATGGAGGTAATGGGGGCAATGGAGGGAGTGAGGCTAATGGGGGCTATGGCCAAATCAATAAGTAAAAAACACAAATTTTCGGGAAAATTTATTTCTAATTGGGAAAAAAAAGCCAAACTCAAAGCCCCCCTGCCACACTCAGCCTCCACTAGGCTCCACCTCAGCCTCCACGCCAGGGCTCCACTCAGCCTCCACTAGGCCCACTCAGCCTCCACCAGGGCTCCACTCAGACCCCACAGCTCCATTAGGCCCACCAGCCCACTAGGGCTCCACCTGGCCCCACTCAGCTCCACTAGCCTCCACCAGATCCAACAGGCCCACTAGCCTCCACCAGATCCACTCAGCCCCCACTCAGCCTCCACTCAGCCTCCACTAGGGCCAGGCCCCACTTAGCCTCCACTAGGTTCCACTCAGCCTCCACTCAGGCTCCACTCAGCCTCCACTAGCCTCCACTCCAGGGCTCCCACCCACAGCCTCCACCAGGCCTTAATGACACTAATTTTAGGTTCCCATGGGTAAGCCTCCACCAGAGTCCATAAGTTTGACTCAGTTTTCCACCAGGATGCATGATAGCCTTCAATAGAATCCAAAGATACCTTCACTAGAATAACACCTTCCACTAGCCTCCACTGCTTGACTGAAGCAGTGTGGGGATCTGGCCTCCACTCAGGCCATCCATTTCACCCTTCCCCGGCCCCCACCGCCCCCGGGGCCTTTTTTTAGCCCACCAGCCCAGGGGGCCCAATGGACCCCAGTGACCCCAGGGGGCCCCCAGTGAGCTCTTCCAGTGGGGGCGGGGAGCCTGGGGAGGCTGAGGGGAGGCCAATGGGGGCCCGAGGAGGCCAGGGGAGGCTAGGGGAGGCTGAATGACCCCAGGGGGAGGCCGAGGGAGCCCAGTGGGGCTAAAGGGAGCCTAGTGGGGGCTGGGGAAGCCCAGGGGAGCCTAGGGGAGGCTGAGGGATTTAGTGGGCCCTAGTGGTGCCTTTCCCAGCCCTTTGGTCTATGTTAAAATTTTTTGTAAAAACATGACAAAAATTTAATTTTGGGAGGCTAGATATTATCTGTGTTTTTTCAGTTTTTAGCCCCTTTTTGGGGATACCCTCCACTAGAAATTGCCAAAATAGCCTTATAGAACCCAAAAAAATGATTTTTAAATTTCCGTGGAGGCTAATGGGGGAAATCTTGAGTGGAGCCCACCTGAGCCCACTCAGATCCACCCATGCCTCCTTACCAGGCCTCCACTCAGCCTCAATTAGGCCTAGTGGAGCCTACAAGGCTCCACTCAGCCTAACAGCCCACAGGACACATTCAGCCCACCTCAGCCTCCATGGATCCACTAGCCCACTGGAGCATCCAATTTGGAACCACCACTAGGCCTCCACCCAGGCTCACTCAGGCTTCCACTCAGCCTCCATGGAGGCTAATGGAGATCCACTCAGCCCAATTCAGGCGTAACTCAGCCATTTTAGCCCACTCAGATCCACATCCATTAAATATCCATAGATTATTAAACATGTCCATTCAGCCTCAAAATAGATCCCATTGATCCATTGAACATTGGTAATCCATTGAGGACCCATTCAGCCCTACTTGAGCATCCACTGGACCATCCAGCCTCCACTCAGCGTAGATGATAGATCCATGAATGGATCCATTGGACAAAATTCATTCCAGCATGACACTAGGACCCAATTTTCATGTCAATTTCTATCTAGTTTACTGTAAGTATTCAATGCCAAGTATTTTAATAATAATAATAATAATAATAAAATATGGTAGCTTAAACACAATTTACTACAATTTAATCTAGATTTTGTTGTCTTTATTAATGTTCAAACTATCTAAATATTGTCTGCTTTATACTAAACATTATATTTCAATTTAATTCATAGTAAGTTTTCTCAGCAATTTTTCCACTTTGGTGCCCCAATAAAATAACTCTGTAAAAGCCCACCAGGCCCAATTCTGATGTCTACAATATAAACAGGTATTTTAATAGCTATTTTATGGTAAGTTTTCACTGGGAAATTACAAAAAGACCCACCCTGCTTATGATGTATGTCTGATTGGCTCCAAACATTGCTAATTTTCATGCCCACTAAGCAATATGACCTGATATTTTCACAGCCAAGTTCAAACCTAGTCCATTTTAAGTTTTCACTCAGGCAGTTTTGCAGATAATTTCATCTGAGTTCTTGACGCAAAGTAGCAAAATATTACCCACTTTATACCCCCAATAGAATATGTATTTATGGTTGTTTTTCAATCTAGTATATTATTTAGTATACAATAGTATATTGTAAGATTTTCAATGAGTTGTTGGTACCCACTTGAGTTTGTTAATTTTTGAGGCAGAATATTGCCTTTTTTCATACTAATTGAACAAATTGGTTTTATAGTAGAAGTATAGGTACCAATCAACTTTATTGTAAGTATCCCTTGACAAGTTTATGGGAACAATTTCTTCCAGTTTTTTTTCTGTCAATTGAATTTTGGTCAAAATATTGTTTTTCTATTATGATACCCACCAAATGGACATGTGTTTACTTGATTTTCAATTTTTTGTTTATTGTATATTTTTTTTTACTGAGGTATATAAACTAGAGAAAATATGAGCATAAACCAAACTGTACTGTAAACTTGTTATTCAAATTCAAATTCAAAATTTAATCTTATTTTGTTGTCTTTTATATGAATGAACTTCATATGAACTTCACATGAATTCATATGAACTTCATATGAACTCCACCAAGTTCATATGAACTTCATATGAATTCATATGAATTCATTAAACACGGATGAACTAGTTCACCAAAATTTAGTGAACTGAGATGCATATGAATTCATATGAATGAACTAGTTCATTTATGAACTACGGGATGAACTTTTGGAGATGACCTGGAATTCGTTGAACTGCGTTGAACTGCGTTGAACTGCGTTGAACTGCGTTGAACTGCGTTGAACTGCGTTGAACTTCGTTGAACTGGAGTTCACCTGAGTTCATTTGAGTTCACCTGAGTTCATGTCACTCAATAAGAATAAACATATGTTATTTTGGAAAAACTTAGCTTTGCAACAGAATAGACCTAAACGACTGTATGTAACTGTTAGTGTTACCTACCCTCCACTGCGAGCACTTATTTTGCTACGTCCCTTCCAAATTTCCAATTCCATTAGCTCATTAGGAATGAGAAAATAATAATGTAGATAGAAATGTTATCTGACAGCGGAGGTAGTCAATGACTTGACTCAATGACTGGACTTCATGACTTGACTCGACTCGACGACTCGACGCGACTCGACGACTCGACTTGACGACTCGACTCGACTCGACTCGACTCGACTCGACTCGACTCGACGACTCGACGACTCGACTCGACTCGACTCGACTCAACTCGACTCGACTCGACTCGACTCGACTCGACTCGACTCGACTCGACTCGACTCGACTCGACGACTCGACTCGACGACTCGACTCGACGACTCGACTCGACGACTCGACTCGACGACTCGACTCGGCGACTCGACTCGACGACTCGACTCGACGACTCGACTCGACTCGACGACTCGACTCGACTCGACGACTCGACTCGACGACTCGACTCGACTCGACGACTCGACTCGACTCGACTCGACGCTCGACGACTCGACTCGACGACTCGACTCGACGACTCGACTCGACGACTCGACGACTCGACGACTCGACGACTCGACTCGACTCGACTCGACTCGACTCGACGACTCGACTCGACTCGACGACTCGACTCGACGACTCGACTCGACTCGACTCGACTCGACGACTCGACTCGACGACTCGACTCGACGACTCGACTCGACTCGACTCGACGACTCGGCTCGACGACTCGACTCGACGACTCGACGACTCGACGACTCGACTCGACGACTCGACTCGACGACTCGACTCGACGATTCGACGACTCGACTCGACTCGACGACTCGACTCGACGACTCGACTCGACTCGACTCGTCGACTCGAGCTCGTCGACTCGTCGATCGTCGAAGTCTCGAGTCGTCGAGCGATCGACGACTCGAGTCGTGAAATCGTCGTCGATCGTCGACGAGTCGAGGGTCGTCGTCGTCGAGTCATCGAGTCGACGTCAAGTCGACTCGACGACTCGACTCGTCGAGTCGTCTCAATCGTCGAGTCGTCGAGGTCGTCGAGTCAGTCGTCGATCGTCGGTCGTCGAGGTCGTCGGATAAGTCGGGTCGAGGTCGGGTCGTCGAGTCGAGGTCGTCGAGGTCAGGTCGTCGAGTCGTCGAGTCGTCGAGTCGAGTCGTCGGGAATCGTCGAGTCGTCGTCGAGTCGAGTCATCGACGGGTCGAGGTCGTCGACTCGTCGAGGTCCGTCGAGTCGTCGGTCGTTCAGAGTCGAGTCGTCGAGTCGAGTCGTCGAGTCGTCGTCGTCGGTCGTCGAGGTCGTCGAGGTCGAGGTCGTCGAGTCGAGACCGTCGTCAGTCGAGTCGTCGAGTCGGTCGTCGAGTCAGTCGTCGGTCGAGTCGTCGAGTCGAGTCGACGTCGTCGAGTCGAGTCGTCGAGTCAAGTCGTCGAGGTCGTCAGTCGAGTCGAGGTCGTCGAGTCGAGTCGAGAGTCGTCGAGTCGTCAGGAGTCGAGTCGTCAGGTCGATTCAGTCGTCGAGAGTCGTCGAGTCGTCGAGGTCGAGTCGTCGAGTCGAGTCGTCGAGTCGTCGTCAGTCGTCAGTCGTCGAGTCGAGGTCGTCAGTCGAGTCGAGTCGTCGAGTCGAGTCGTCGAGGTCGAGGTCGTCGAGTCGTCAAAGTCGAGTCGTCGAGTCGAGGTCGAGTCGTCGAGTCGTCGAGGTCGAGTCGAGTCGCGAGGGGTCGAGTCGTCGAGGTCGAGTCAGTCGTCAAGTCAGGAGTCAGGTCGTCGAGGTCGAAGTCGTCGAGTCGTCGAGTCGAGTCGTCGAGGTCAGTCGTCCAGTCAGTCGTCGTCAGTCGTCCAGTCGAGTCGTCGCCAGTCAAGTCGTTCGTCGAGTCGAGTCGTTGAGTCGAGTCGTCGAGAGGTCGTTGAGACGAGTCGTCGAGACAAGTCAGAGAGTCGTCAAATCAAGTCGTCGAGTTGAGGCATCGAGACGATTTGAGTCGTCGAGTCACTGTGTGGTCGTAGAGTGACTAGAGTTAATTCATGACGTAAGTGAAATTTTTTAGTTGTCACGTGACTGTACACTTAACAAGAGTACGAAAAATCGTTTATGGAAGAGCTCAAGACTTGAGTCTGATTTAACTATTTGATTTTGGAAGCCCTTTTAGAGAAATGGATCAAGATGCGCTAATTTGGTGAAGTTTAACAGCCTCTTTAAAATTGAAAAAAGCCTTTCAATAGGTGACGTCACTCAGCAGTCAACCGGAATGAGAGACTTATCGGGCATAGATCAGAGCAGCAACGCCAAGGGCCCCATGGTAGCGCCAGTGCGCCACATCGACGCCAGGGCAGTGCCATGGTGTAAGCCACGAGGACGACACGACGAAGCCATGAAGACGCCATGGCTTCACAGTGGCACTGCCATGACTGCCATGATGTCACCGTGGCGCCCCTGTGGCATCGTTGCCCAGTAGTGGCGTCCTCGTGGCTTCACCATGGCACTGCCCTGGCGTCACCGCGGCACTGCGGTGCGGCTCTCGTGGCGTCGCTGATCCATGTTTTGATCCATCCTCGAAATATCTGTTAAATTATCATTTTGACCTTCTAGATGAACTTCGAGATGAATTCGTTGAACTCGTTGAACTGCGTTGAACTCTGTTGAACTGCGTTGAACTCCGTTGAACTGCGTTGAACTCCGTTGAACTGAGTCCGCGAGATGAACTTCCTAGTTATGAATTCAAGGCGAACTGGAATGCATATGAGTTCATATGAGTTCATATGCATCTCAGTTCACTAAATTTTGGTGAACTAGTTCATCCGTGTTTAATGAATTCATATGAATTCATATGAAGTTCATATGAACTTGGTGGAGTTCATATGAAGTTCATATGAATTCATATGAAGTTCATATGAAGTTCATTCATATAAAAAATTTATTATTGAACTGGTAAACGCATTCATATGAACTCATATGAATTCATATGAATTCATATGAAGTGCGCGGCGACTTCATATGAACTGCAGTTCACCCAGTATATAGCCCTTAATATGATCATGCATTCATGATTTTAATCTTTTTTTGTAAGTTTTCACTGACAGTTTCAGCACAATTTCAGTACCAATTGATGTGTCTATTTTAGGCAAAACAATGCCCAAATTTCATGCCCATTATGAAAATGTATTCATGTCATTTTCAATCTAATAATTTTGGAATATTTCATCACTTGTTTTTGTTGTCCACTTATGTCTATTATGGAAGACAAATTGCCCACTTTTTACTCCACAATATGAACATCTATCTATGCTATTTACATTTTTTTCTTATAGCACAGTATTAGTTTTCATTGAAAATTTCACCTAGATTTTGGTGCAGATTGATATCAGGCAAAACTGTGCTCTCAGCAACCCTTTTGTCAGGCAAAACTTAACTGAGTAACTGGTATGAACAGGTATTTATGTCAATTTCAATCTAGGATTTTTGTAAGATTTCACTGACAAGTTTCACAGAAGATTTCATCTCTAGTCTTTGTCTTTATTTGGGAAAAATAGCAAAATATTGTCCACTTTATTCTTCCACTCTATGAACAGGTATCTATTTATTTTCAATTTAGTTTATAATTGTAAGTTTTCACTGAAAACTGAACCAAATTTTTTGTGCCAATTGATGTGATTGCTTGAGGCACCAATTGCCTAATTTTCATTCACAATATGAACAGCCATTTGATGGGAATTTCAATCTAGTTTATTGTAAGTTTAAAAAAGCAACTTTTTCAGAGAATATAGTCTAGTTTTCGTCTATCTGAGGCTAGATATTGTCCACTTTATTTTCCGCTATATGAAAATTTCATTTTCAATCTAGTTGCTTAGTTGATTGTAAATTGTTACTGTTTTTGTTATTTATGTTATCAATCTAGTTTTAGCTGGAATTTTCATATAGTGTTGTGTGTTCTTAATTTTACACTTATACACTTTTACACACTTTTCTTACACACTTACACATTTTTTAAACACTTACACTGAGGCGCTGACAAAATACACACTCACACACACACATGTCCTGACGAACTTACAAAGTTACAAGCTTTTTGCACACTATTTATTACACATATCCTGACACTCTGACAGGATAAACCCCAACCAATAGAAAATTACAAGTCGAGGAAGTTATGAAAAACTTAGGGTCAGGGTTTGAGTTTGGGTTCTGGGTTAGGGTGTTTGTAAGTGTCAATTGGTGTCAAGTGATATGTCCATTTAAATGGACATTATCAGTTGAGACCAAAAAGGGAAAAATTCCGATGAAGTTAAGGAAAAATTTTTCTACTTGTTCCCCTAATTAAATTCTTCATGTAGACATGGGTGCATTGGGCCCGATACATTGCAGACGACTTATTTCAAAGAAAGAAGATACTTTTCATCCAGGATTTCACGCAGGATATATCAGAGCTATGGACTGATGATATTACTTCCTATATCTTGTTATACCGTGAGTGTTCTACTTTGATATTAATCTAGGGGTCATTCATAAACCAAAACTCATACTCAAATTGTGAGATTTTCTTACAATTCTAAGTACTAGTAGACGTTTGCTATTCATAATACTTAGTAATTACGGTAAAAGTGTCACAAGAGTTGTGATTTTTGTCCAATGGATCCATTGGATCCATCATGTCCAATGGACATGTCCAATGGACGTCCATTGGACATCCATTGGACATCCATTGAACATGATGTCCATTGGTAAAAACGTCCAATGGTGTTCAATGGATCCAATGGATCCATTGGATCCATTTTTGATGTTCAATGGACATGTTCAATGGATCCAATGGATGTTCAATGGATCCATCTGAGTGGATCCAATGGACACAATCACCAAACATGGTTTGGTAGATGGACATCAGACTGGTATTTTTGTTCATTGGATCCATTGTGTCCATTGGATCCAATGGATCCATTGTGTCCATTGAACACCATTGGACATGTCCATTGGATCCATTGAACATTGTGTCCATTGGATCCAATGGATCCATTTTGTCCATTGGACACAATGGATCCATTGGACAAAAATTACAACTCTTGTGACACTTTTACCGTAATTACTAGCCTGAGTATTTTGTCGCGAGTAGGGTTTCCATCTAGATATTATCTAGATAAGATTATCTAGATAATTTGCAAAAAATCTTTGTCTATTTATCTAGATAATTTCTACTAGATATCTAGATAAACTTCATATCCCTTTTTGCCTAGAAATTTCAGCTAAATTCGCCATTTTCTAGAACTTTTTCAATAATTATTGGACTTTAAATATTCAGAAATTCTGTTCTGTTCATTTTCATATCCTTTTTTAGATCGAAGGCATTAAGACACCTTATGGCTATGCATAAGCATAGTTGGACTTGGACTACTTATTTCTATGAACAATAAACATTGCTCCATGTTCAGGCCCCCAGTTCATTGACAGACTGTACAGCTTCAAATACAACTGTAACTAATAATTTGACCTTTGTCAAACTGAAATGAATAACGACAGAACTAGAAGGCGATTTTCAAAGGATATAGTACACATCTTATAAATCGTCATTTGCCACTCTAACGAAAGTTCAATACCTAATCTTAACTATCGATATTTTGCTCCACTATATTCTGTCACAAAATATTGGCACCCTTTTCAAAAAATAGAATTTAAATATGTACGAAAGTAGCCTCCAGCTATGGCAAAGTGATTGCTTGTTTAAAACTAACCCTCAAAATAACCAACATTAAACTATTAAAGCATCCAGCTCGAGCAACCGTTAACTTTGCTATGTTATGGTGATTTAAGGAGGGAATTTCATTCCTTCTTTCTTCTTTTCTTATTCTCTTATTCTAATTCCAACAACTCCGATTCTCCGAGGGTATCATCATGACATCAACCTAAATTCATCATCAATTGACTCCTTTCCTATGAAAAATGCAAGTGTTTACTGTTTATAGCAACTAATTGGTAGATGAGGTTGTTGTCACTTTGTTATGGGTGATTACTGATTTCAACTCAATCAAAATGAAACAATGAATGTCCTAAACTTCATCCGATATCAAATGAACTTTTGGTGGTCATTAATATCATACATTTCAATAACCAACAGTATGAATAATCGATAGCTTGTTATAGGATGATATTCCACTGCAACAGTTGCACATTTCTTACGTTGAAAATTGTGTCCAATATGTATAAATTTCGGATTCAAAAATTATCTAGATTATCTAGACTAGTCGGTTCCCGTCCTACGGACGGCGAATGATGGCAGCCGCATGAGCTAACGGCCACATGTCCCTTTGACAGTGATTTGACCAATAATTCGGACAAAATTCTCAAAACTTTTATTCATCATAAGCAACTTGATGGCGAAGGAATTTTGAAAAAATTCGAAAGTTTAATTTTTGAAAAAAAGGGCGTGGCCTCCCACGCTCCTCAGAGTAACCCAATAATTCGGACAAAATTCTCAAAATTTTTATTCATCATAAGCAACTCAATGGCGAAGGAATTTTGAAAAAATTGAAAGTTTTATTTTTGCGAAAAAAGGGTGTGGCCCCCCCACGCCCCCTCAGGGTGACCCAATAATTCGGACAAAATTCTCAAAATTTTTATTCAACATAAGCAACTCGATGGCGAAAGAATTTTTGGAAAAATTCGAAACTTTAATTTTTGAAAAAAGGGCGTGGCCCACCACGCCCCTCAGGGTAATGAAAAAAATCTCATATTATTTTTCTGATTTATTATAAAGTTTTTGCAACACGATGAAAAAAGAATTTCGTTGCCTACTTGAAAACGAATCGCCATAAATAAATAAATAAATAAATAAATAAATAAATAAATAAATATATATATATATATATATATATATATATATTAACAACACGCATTATATATAGTAAGATAATCTAGATAGTTGCGAAAAAATTATCTATTTATCTAGATAAAAGATTTCAAGTAGATAATGGAAACCCTAGTCGCGAGTAAATCCTCAAAATTCAAACTCATGCTCAAATTGGTATTCATAAACTAGTATTTACTCGCCCCCAAATACTAGTACTCAAATTTTATCTATTTTATCTTTATCTTGTGTTGCCCTAATACCCTATAATATCGTTTAGATATATCGTATTTTATACATTGTGCTAATATTTACTTTATCTTGTGCTACCGAATGTGCCATGAAGAGTATAACATATATCGTACCGAACATATTGTGCTCCTTATCTTGTTTTACACTTTTACAGTATATATACGGTTAAGAATATATTATATCGAATCGTTTTTAATATGAAAAGTGCGATAACAGATATCATGGGAGCTTATTATCCTCCTATTTACATCCGCACAGAGATAGCAAATAGGTTAGAATCGTGCGAATGGCCGTTTCAGAAAATTGGTAGTAATTCAACAGTAGTAATTCAACAGCTGGAATAGTAATTTCAACACTTGAATAGTAATTCAACAGTTGAGGTATAGTAATTACACACTTGACAGTAATTCAACTGCTGGGTACGGTGATATTACATGATTAATATTGCTCAAAAATTCGAAAAGTAATTACACTGCAGGGTAATAATAGCTTTAAAGACATTGTAATTCGTGATAGACAAGTAAATTTAACCGTTTCAATCATGAAACAATTCAGTTATCTTACTTATTCCACTCGGTGAAACAGGCAACAGGGAACTCTAGCCAGTTAGAAAGCTACTTCGAAGCTCAGCTTTGAGTATTTTCACGCGAGTATTTTTCAATTTCACTGAGCTTTCTTAGTTGGAGAAATACTCGGCTGAGTTTATCCGAGTCTTTTAGTCAAAAACAAAATTTTTCGATAATTCTTCCCAAGTTTTATTAATCAATTTGGGATTCCACTT